>VZTE01006046.1:530679-545055 GCA_013397775.1 Eulacestoma nigropectus | reverse complement strand
TGTCCAGCTCTGGCTCCTCAGCACAGCAGGGCCAGGGAGCTCCTGGAGCGGGGCCAGCGGAGGCTGCGGGGCTGAGGAAGGGCCTGGAGCATCTCCGTGCCCAGGGAAGGCTGAGGGAGCTGGGGCTGCTCAGCCTGGAGAGGAGCCCCAGCTGAGAGGGGCCCTGAGCCCTGGGTGTCCCTGGCTGCAGGGAGGGCTCCGAGCAGGGCCCAGGCTCTGCTCCGGGGGCCCAGCAATGGCACCAGAGCCACGGGCAGGGCCTGAGCCCAGCAATTCCCCCTGCACAGGAGGCAGAACTTCTGCCCTGGGCAGTGCCCAGCCCTGAATAGAGACCAGAGAGGCTCTGGGGTCTCCTCCCTGGGGATATTGCAGAGCTGTGTGCACACACTGCTGTGCCCTGTGCCCACCCAGCACCCCTGTGGTGCCTTCCAGCCTGACCAGCCCTGGGGTTCAGTGATTCAGAAAGGACCTTGGTCCTTTCTATATAAATGCAAACCCCAGTTCTACCTTCAGCAGCACCAAGCCCCTGCCATTCTAAAGGAGGTTAAATCCAGTTTGGGACAAACATGTTTGCTGGGAGACAGGAGCATCTCACAGCAACCCTTCAGCATGGGTTTAAGGCCTGCAGTCCATCGCTGATAGTCCTTGCACAAAACATTCTCCGGATGGAAGAGGTCCAAAGGAGAATAAACACAGGGAGCAGTTGCAAATCGGTGTTAGATGAAAAGTGACAAACATCCCTGATTTACAGCGTTCTTCCAAAGGAGCCTACCTAAAACCTGTTGGAAAAAAGCTCAAACAACAGCAAAGGAGACTGAGCAGGAAACTGCTGCAGAAGTGAAGCTAAACATCGCGGAGTGGGCAGTGGGCAAGCATGACCTGGGAGCACAGAAGTTGTTCTTCGAGTCACTGTGTAACAGGCACGAGCAAGAAGGGATTTTCATCTCTTGCAGAATTTTCCAGTGCAAAGCCTCTCAGCACAGAATCCCAGACTGGGTGAGGCTGGGCCCTGGACAGGGGCTCAGCTGGTGTCACCTCCCTGCTCCAGCAGGGCCGTCGCAAAGCACATGGATGGGATTGTGTCCCGCTCTGGAATATCCCCAGTGAGGGACACTCCAGCCCCTCTCTGGACGGTCTGTTCGGTGCTTGGTCACTGCCCAGGGAAGAAGTTCTGCCTCCTGCCCAGGTGGAACTTCCTGGGATCACTTGCTGCTTGTTGCCTCTCTTCCTACTTCTCAGCACCACCGAGCAGAGCCTGGTCCCTGCTTTGACACCCAGAGACAAGACCCAAGCAAACATCTGTTTAGAAATTGTGTTTATCGTCATTGCAATGGGACAGGGAGCAATTCAAGAGCAGAAAAATCGCCATAGTAACACCACAAAAGTAGTTAATGGCTGTAACGCTTCTTTGCTGACAGAGCTGCGCTTTTTGGCAATGGATATTGTCCTCTCAGACTGAGGGAAGGAACATGGGGATTTCCTGTATTTTCCTGTTTGCTAATGGTGGGGAGGAATTGTGCAAAGTTTACGATTCCTCTTCACCAGTTTCACACACAATGAAGTTACCAAGTGCCCAACAATGCTGTTTGCAAAAACACCATTGCACAAATTCTTCGTGCCTTACATAACAAAATCACCCCTCTGAATCCACGGAGACTTTTGTGCAACGCATTTCTAAACATTTTTAAAAGCGAGGGGAAAATAAGCACGATCTTGAAGAAAGGAGTGAAAATTGGTAAGTTAGCTGCAAAAAAAAAAATCCCCCAAACCCTCGTGCGCGTGTTTAACACAGAGCAGATACGCTGGAGCTACGGGAACCACAAAAACATCAGTTTAGCTGAGATATCCAATAATGTGTCACGCATTTGGGATTTTCCAGCTCTGAAAGTAGTCGTGTAAGGCAGCTCCACTAAAAGAAACTCCGCGTACCACTACTTCAGAGGCAGTGCTGGTTATCAGAGGAGAGCGGCAGCCCTGTGGCGGTGAGGGTTGGGATGATCCCAAAGCAGGATGTGCTGTCAGATCCTCCGCAGACTCCCGGGTTACCTCAGGTGAACCCCCCGCGCCACCTCCCCGCTGCAGGCAGCTCAGATCGCCACAGGTTTGCAGCCACACCCGGGGCTCTCCGGCGGGCGGGGAGAGCAGAGCTGCGGGGAGCGGAGCGGCCAGAGCCGGGCTCTTCCCGGCAGAGCAGCCCCGGAGAGAGGGGAGCGTCCCTCTGCAGCGTCCCGGAGTCCCGGGGCGGGACGCGGCCGGGCATCTCATCGCTTCCCATCGCTTCCCATCGCTTCCCATCACCTCCCATCGCTTCCCATCGCNCGGGACGGGGCCGGGCATCTCATCGCTTCCCAGCGCTTCCCATCGCTTCCCATCCCCTCCCATCGCTTCCCATCGCTTCCCATCGCCTCCCATCGCTTCCCATCACCTCCCATCGCTTCCCATCACCTCCCATCGCTTCCCATCGCTTCCCATCGCCTCCCATCGCCTCCCATCTCATCCCGTCCCATCCCATCGCATCCATCGCCTCCCATCGCTTCCCACCGCGTCCACCGCCTCCCATCCCACCGCATCCATCGCTTCCATCGCCTGCACCGCGTCCCGGCCCTGCCCTGCCCTGCCCTGCCCGGCCCCGGCGCAGGAGGAGCGGCTCCGCCCGTCCCCGCTGCCCGAGCTGCCGGAGCCGCTCCGCGCTCTCCTCCTCGCCTGGGTGAGTGAACAGCGGCGGGGAAAGGGAGGAGGGAGCTGGAGCGAGGGGAAGCGGGAGGGATTTGAGCGATTTGGGGCTGGGGGAGCGCTGGCGGCTCCTCGGAGCTCGCTCGTCCCGGCTGAGGCTGCGGCGGTACCGGAGCGCAGCGAGAGGAGCGGGGCAGGAAAGCGCGAGCAGCACAACTCACCAACACACTCCGCTTTTGATAACTCTCCCTCAGCATTACTCGGGAGCCCTCGGCAGAAGTTTTCTGCTCCTTACGCGGCGCATCCCAGCCCAGAGCAGCAGACGGGTGCGTGGAGCAAAGGGTCTCCCGTAGGGGCCAACAAATCTGAAAGAAAATCCCAAAAGTGCATCCACACACTGTAGGAAGCTTGGCCAGCTTTCCTCCCCGGAGGACACCTGTCCAAGCTGCAGATCCAGCAGCTCCAAAGGTTCCCAGGTTTGCCCCCTGCCCCTGGAGCAGAGAGGAGCTGCTGCGGGTCAGGCCAGAGCACGGAGGTGATGTCCACATGGAAATGGAAAGGAAGGGAAGGGAAACAGATGGATGAAGTCCGGATTCTCCATTGTACTTAAAGGCCACACTTGAGTTAAGATGGCTTGGGGGAGTTCCTGTCTGCCTGCAAAATATTTATGCTCTTGTTTCAAGCATCTCTCTGGTGACTAACGGCGAGGGAAGGGAAGGGTACGTGGCTGGGAAAAACAGGCAGGGAGGGGTGAGTTCCTTGCTTTAAGGGAGAACAGTGGCTTGGCTGAAGAAAGAGGAAGATAAAGGAACTTAACCCTCACCCCCTTCTGAAGACAACTGTGCTCTTGTGAGGAAAAATCGTAAATGCATTATTTTCATACAGATCTTTTCTCAAATACAAGTCCAGTACATCCTGAGGGGGTTGCCCCTATAGCAAGGACATAACCCTAAACCTTACACCATTCTTGATGTAGCCTTCCCAGGCTTTCCTTTACAGACCGGAATGATGGAGAGGAATCAGAACTCTTGGATCAGCTGCTTTTAAACTGTTTACTTGCAAGGCACCAGGCTCTCTCACTGTAAGAAACCTTGTGCTCCAGCAGTGCCCCTTTGCCATCTGCTTAATTCAACAAAAAACATCAAAGCTGTCTGGAGAAAGACAGGAGCTTGCTTAAGGCAGATATGTATTTCTGTAAAGGAAAAGCTCTGCATTTTCCATGAGTTATTGCTAAAATATGAAGGAACTCATCGTATTACTACAGTAAGTTCACCAGATGTCTGAAGAGACTGGTAAGATGTGCTCCAAATTAAAGATGAAGAAAAAAAGTGACCCAAAAGAAATCTTTCGGTAACAGGGTTTACTTTTATTACCAGCACAAGGAGGCAGTGACTCCTCACACCCACTAGGATTTTTAAATCCGTGCATTTCTGTGATGAAGGTTTTCTAACAGCTTCAAAGCACCAAAGATTCACTGGAGCTGAATTCACGTAAATCCCCAAAGAGTTCTCATAGTGACCAACCTCGGCACTGCAAGAACTACCAACTCTTATTCACACACATTGTTTTTCACTTTTGTGAGTAGTGGCTTAGCAAGTCACTTGGAAAGAACCACATCTTGCTGTTTGAATGACAGGGTGAGATACATCTTTAAAAGTGAATTGCATTTCTGATGCAGAGGGATTAAACCCACCGAGTTTTACAGTTGTCAAGGGCTGGAGTCGGTAGTAGCATGAGGTGGAGTCCAAAAAAATCAAGGTTTTTTTTGCTATCCCTGTAGGAAAGGCATCCTGTTACAGTGAGTCGGGATAATGGATTCCAAACCCAAAACAGAAAGGCACCACTGCAGCTGCTCAGCTTTAAAGGAACCACATTCCTGAGAAATTCCCTTTTGTTCAGAAGGGATTTTACAGCCAATAGGTTCCTTTAGTGCATCACAGCACAAATTTCTTTCTATTCCAGCAGTTATTTCACAGGTCTAGCAACTATAGCAAATTCTCTTTTTATACACAAGTAATGGAGTAAAGAATACGCCTTCTCCAGTACTTAAAGGAAATAACATTTAAATACTGTTTTGCTAAGAGATCACATTGATGACCAATTAGTTGATACTGAGAATGTTTAGATTAGCAGGGAAAATTAATACCATATCTGGAAGCTTTAGGATTCTAGTCAAGATGAGGTTTTCCCCCTAATCTCTTGGCAAAAATAATCCATATTTGGGAAATACTATCACAAGGATAAAACTGGATTTTGTCATGGAAAAACTGACATTTAGAACAACTTAAACTAGAAAACTGAGCTGCTGGAAGAAGAGTTCCATGGAAGTCTGAGCTTACATTTTGAAGGCCAAAACATCCCTTGGAATGTGTCCATCTTCTGTTAGCTCCTTTTAATATTCATGGAATATAGGCCAAGGGTTAAAGAGAGTTGTTAAAAAATGCCAGCCAGAGTCAAAAAAGTCTGTATCTATCTCCTGATGATTTCAGGTTAAGGCTCAAACTTAAAAATAATGTATTTATTTAGAAAAGAAAAAAGGGCAGTAAATACAGATGCAGTATTTCCTCCATTAAATAAAAGCAGAAGTATTAATCTGCACTCCTGACAGCCTGTACCCTAATATCCACATACACCAATTTAAAAAAAAATAGTGGGAGCACAGTAGAATCACTGGACTGAAAAGAAAATATCCCTATATAAGCAAGTTACAAATTCAGTATATCGCAGTTATAATAATAAACACTTTTTTCTCCTTGAAACGCTTCACAAAGTTACTTAAAAGTTTCAATCCTCCTTCACAACAGGCTCTGCATTCCATCCTCTTGTTGTTCATAAGGTCTGCTTGCTCTCCTTAGCGCATCACCATCCAAGTTGGAGGAATAAGGACAAATTTAATGGCCCAGCCCAGCCCAGCCCAGAGCCAAGCAATAAAGCTGCTGTACAAAGGGGCAGAGGGGTTGACCTTGCCCTGGCTCCTTGGCCACCCGCACGAAGGGGTCACTGCTCTGAGTGTGAGGGGACCATTCACAGTCCAGAGCAACTGGATAAATTCATTTTAAAAACAGTGCATCTGAAGGACATTATAATCATCTGTCATGTGTGTTCCTAGACATAATGGAATAAATGCCTTAGGAGTGTGGGTGTAACCACACTGCTCCTTCTGCTCTGCTCTGTTCCTGCTCTGAAACCACACAGCCTGTTTGCCTTCTCTAGACAAGTGACAGGACCAGCAGAGGGTACAGGAATGAAGCAGTTATGGCACTGGACCCTCAAGTTTGGAAGTGAAGTGTGGAGACGGCTTCAGAAACAGCCTCTTGCCCTTTCTCTCCCCAGGAACAGCACCTTTCCCAAGCCCACTGGCACACAGCATCATTCCTGGGGCATCCAGCTCCCAAATCAGCCTGCAGATCCCCAATCCAACAACTCAGACAGCAATTTGCTCCACAGTCTGGTCTGCAAAGTAGGTTTCAGCACTACTGCTACATTAGTCTCAGCCTCATTTTCCCCCCAGCACAGCATTTCCTTCAAAAGCCACTGAAAATTCCCTGCCACCAGAGGAATGCAAAGCAATTAACGCAAAACTGGACAGCCAGACGTCCAGAGC
This sequence comes from Eulacestoma nigropectus, assembly GCA_013397775.1. NCBI lineage: Eukaryota > Metazoa > Chordata > Aves > Passeriformes > Eulacestoma > Eulacestoma nigropectus. The sequence goes on along the minus strand of VZTE01006046.1, from coordinate 538,778 downwards.
TGTCATTAAGGAGCTCCACCACACCACGGAAGAGCCATAACGAGACAAGGAATGAAATTGTATAATATTTATAAGTCAGGCAGGGTTGTTTGTTCACACAGTAAAAGATTTATTTGTAACTCTCTTGAAATAGGTACGTGAGGGGAAGAGGACAATGCAGCAGACTGACAGACTTTGACTGGTCAGACACTGAAGCTTCAGGTCATGAATCTTTTCATTCCAGGCTGCCTAGGAGAGACAGCTCGAGGGCAGATGGAAACCAAGCCCTGGTCCTTGCTGCACTCAGACATTGAGTCATTTGAGTGGGAACAGCAGGCAGGTTTACCAAGTTTTTTTCATTTACTTTTTATCAGAAACATTCCTTGAATATTGGCAGGCATTGAATAGGGATTGTTCCCTTACGGAGAAATAAATCCGTTTTTGAGAGGGGAAATCAATCAAACCTCTAACATGTTAATACTTTCAACACCTAAAGGATACTTTTGAAAAAAAATCACTAGAAATAAATAGGTTTCTTCAGTACAACATAGTGAGTAAAGGCCATCTGAATAAAAATCTTACTTTCTGCCTTGAATTTAGTCTGATGAACAAGAACTTTGCTCTTTGGAGCTGCAGCCTCTTAAAAATCTACCAGTAAAAGATGTGCCAGCAGCTGCTTCTAGAAACTTACTCCCACTTAGTCAGGGCTTAATAGATTGCACCTGCACTAATGAGGCACTGAGGCATCCACTTAGCATCTCCCAGCAGATTCTTGTTCCTTGGAGTTGTAATACAATAACAACTCATGATTGCTGAGCCTCCTGGTAGAAAAAGCTCTTTACAGATGGCAAAAATTAAAGAGGCATTTCATGGTGACGTCAGGGTTTAGAATTTCCAAAAAGCAATGCAAGATCTTAGGCTGCTTTCTTTAAAATCTGTCCTTAGTGAACTTTGTTTCAGTGTAATTAAACTGTGCAAACATCAAACCCCATTTATTCATTATTATTACTTTCCTCCACTGGCAACTGAGTTACAGATAAGGAATTACACCAGTAGCTCCTGAAAAAAGGGCATCTACCCTTCTCTGGAGCAGTACCCCAGATCAAGATGTGCTAGTTGCTTCCTAAATCCTGCCCTATCCAACCACAGCAGTTCTACGGAGAAAGTCTGGGGAGCAGTCAACACCATCTACTGTGTTCTGCTCCGTTTTATTCACAGAATCACAGAATCATTAGGGTTGGAAGGACCTCTGGAGATCATCCAGCCCAACCCCAAATGCAGTTCTTATATTCCATATGCAGCTCATGAACCACCAAGGGGAGCTGTCTAACCAGGCAGCTTTCTTTGCTGTTATTTTTTCAGCTGAAGATTCAATCAAAGTTGCCTTTCCCCCTTTTACTTTACCACACATTTAAATGGAAGTACGTGGGGGTGAAGATCAGTCACTCCAGGTTCTTGCAACAACCCCTTGCCTTGGCCATGCCCTGGACACTTAAGCACACTTGAAGAGGTGGAAGAAAGACTGGGATATGAGCATTTCCCAGACAGGCTGGTTTAAAATCCACAGAGTAATTTCTGTCCTCATTCTCAGGAGATGCTCGAGGGCTCTGTCATCCGCGAGCAGCTGCCACAGAGGAATTGTCCTGGCAGAGCCTGAAGGAATCCGGGATCCCAGCACTCCCCAGGGTGCCCCTGTTCCCTCTGCCTATGGATGCTGCTGCCACCAAGGACACAGCTCCTCTCCCAACAACACCCACCTGTAAGTAAAGCCCAGGCAAGAAGGAATTTGACCTCTCATAAGGAAGCACAAATCATTTTAGCTTAAACCCTGATTGCTGGAATAAGAAAGATAAAGTTACATGAAGTATTGCATCACTGGATTTCAATAGGAAATGCTGATTATGGAACAATCTCTTGCATTGTGTTGCTTTGGCCATGTTTAGAGTTATGAGGGTGAGAAATCCCAAGCGTATCTCAGCGTTAGTTGTGTAAATACTCTGAGCAAATATATTTACAGTCTCAATTTCCTTCCTCATTGCTTTAAGAGATTTACCAGAACACAAACTCAGACAAGCTATGAAATGGCACAAAATGTGTGTCACCCTCACAGACACTTTTCTTCAATGTACTGGAGGCAGAATTTGGTCAATTGATCATGTGCTCATAAATGTAAATATGTGCTCATAGATGTAAAATATTATTAATCAATTCTGGACTGTGGATCAATACATGAAGTTAGCAGTTGGGAAGCAGAAGATGCTTATTAATCCTGAAAAATCCTATTATTTTGCATTTGAACTAAAATAGGCCTGGCATCTTTAAATGTTCAAAATCTGTGTGAGCCTAAATTGTGTAGGAAGAGATTACTCATTACCTATAATTAGAAGGACTGCCTACTGACTGCCAGCTGCTGGATCCTAAAACTGTTAGATGTAGGTTGTAAATAAGCACTGGCTTGTTTAAACTATTTAGTACAAAATACGTTAATATGCTTTTTACTAACACATTTTAAATTGGTTTGCCAATATGGAGTTTATGTTACGGCTCGTGATCAGCTGTTTAATGAGATAGAATGAATTAAAACTTGAGGAATTAAATTTCTTCTTCAGATTCTGGGGTCAGAAATATATGAAGCCCCATGAAAACTGGTTTGGATTGGTTAGTGGGGTTTCATAAAACACAAATTACCTGTATGCAAAATGTTGTAAAAAATTTTTATTTAGGAAGCCCTAGAAGGGACAGTGCTAAGCTGAGGCACAAACTTGCTTTATTATCTTATTACTACAGTGATTCAGCCTTTTTTTTTTTATTTTTATTTTCTCTAGCTCTGGAAATAAAAATCCCCAAGCAACCCAACACGTTTTCATCCAGGAGTACAAACCAAGACTGAACTTCTAAAGCCTGGACGTCCTCTCCGATTCCCACTCCGTGCGCCCGTGAAAAAGATGTCCAAAAACACAACGGAGAACTCAAGCAATGCTCCCTCAGCTCTTCTAGGCCTGTTCCTGGGAAGCATTTCCCTGGTCACCATCGTCATGAACATCTTAGTGCTGTGTGCTGTGAAGACGGAGAAGAAGCTGCAGACAGTGGGCAATTTGTACATCGTGAGCCTCTCCATCGCAGATCTGATCGTGGGGGTGGCCGTGATGCCCCTGAACATCGTGTACCTGCTGAGCCCCGTGTGGCCCCTGGGGCTGGCGGCCTGCTTGTTCTGGCTCTCCATGGACTACGTGGCCAGCACCGCCTCTATTTTCAACCTCTTCATCCTGTGCATGGACCGGTACCGCTCGGTGCAGCAGCCGCTGAAATACCTCAAGTACCGCACCAAAATGAGAGCCTCGCTCCTCATCCTGGGGGTCTGGCTGCTCTCCTTCACCTGGGTCATCCCCATCCTGGGCTGGCACGTTTTTGCCAACAACGGGCAAAGGAAGGTGAAGGAGAACAAGTGTGAGACGGAGTTCTCCGAAGTCACCTGGTTTAAAGTGCTGACAGCCATTTTCAACTTCTACCTGCCCTCCCTCCTGATGCTGTGGTTCTACTGTAAGATCTTCAGAACTGTTCGGAAACACTGCCAGCACCGAGAGCTCTCCAATGGAGCTTACTGGTCTTCCCTGGAAAAAAACACCGGGCATCAGAGTAAGATGAAGGACGAGAAAAATGTTTGCCTCCAGAAGGAGGGTGAGAACATCCCTGGAATAGACAAGCAAAGCTCCCCAGGGCCCCAAAAAGGGGAGGCAGAGCTTCATTTCAGCAATCCTGACAAGTCTTCAAAGGCACCGAGTAATGGGAAAGTCCTGAAGTGGAGCTGTTTCTCTCTCACCACGGCCAAGCCCGAGCCTGGCTTGCATAAAGCAGGGAAGAAGGGTGTGTGTGCCACAAAAAAACCTGGGAATGAGGAGAAGCCTGGCTGCCAGGACAGCGACTCCAGCGTGGCATCAGACAACCACACCTTCACTGAGGTGGCTCCCTGTGCAGAGCACTCCAGTTCCAACCCTAAAGGAGCCTGCTGTCCTCAGGGAAAGACTGAGCGCAGGGATTCCAGAGGGCTGACGTTCCTGAGGAAAACCTGGCACACCCTGCACGGCCATTCCAGGAGGAGCATTCACCAGCACGGGAACAGGGAGAGGAAGGCAGCGAAGCAGCTGGGGGTGATCATGGCAGCCTTCATGCTCTGCTGGATCCCCTACTTCGTGTTGTTCATGGTGATAACGTTCCACGACCACGAACAGCTCTCAGAACTGCACATGGTCACCATATGGCTCGGCTACGTGAACTCCACCCTAAATCCATTCCTGTATCCTCTTTGTAACCACAATTTCAAGAAGACTTTCAAAAAGATCCTTCACATTCACTGATGCTGGACTGGGTTTTTGGAGCTCAAATGCGGCTCAGGAGCTCAACCAAGCAAAATGGTCCAGTTTCAAAGGATGGGTAAAGTAAGACTTTGGCAAACTGTAATTTATAAAGTGTTAGTAAAAGCGGGAAACGTGCATTTAATAGTTTTAACACATTTGAAGAGCTACTTCAGATCAAGAATCTGAAAAACTCAGGGTCAATCTATGAACTGCTACACTGCTGTCAGCCTTTTACCACTTGAGACCACCTCTTTCGTCACAGAAATGGAGATACAAATAGACAACTCCAGTGATTATAAATTATTCAGCTACAGAAAAGGACGAAATCACATTTCTGTGATTGGCCAAAACCGTTTTTCTCTTTCAACTTTCTCCATTACACACAGGAACACATTGCTTGTGCACCTTTGCAAGTGGAGGTACTTTGCACAGTCAAAGAATGAACTTCCAACTGTTTAAAAAAACTACCCTATTTATTTACAGCTTCCTCCAAATCACAAACTTTTTACCAAATGTCAAGTTTTAGTGTACCCTACTGTATCTCTTTGATATCATGCTTATATTAACTGTACATTAACTTTGCTGGAAAAAAAAAAAAAGTAGTATTTTTATGTCCTAAAAGGGTTTCCATGCTCAACACACTGTCACCTTCTGCTCCAGAAGGGTGTGCTGCTGTTCTAGAACTGCAGGATATAGTTGATTATACATGAAGTATGTTTACCTTTTATATCCTTTCTATTTAATTGCTTTTCATAAATCTTGCTGTCAAACATTTCAGGAGAAACACACAATAACAGAATTAGTTGGAAAAGAGACCAAGAAGATACTGAAGTACAGCTGAAAGCTGGGCTGGATTTGATGTTACAAAGAAAAAGGATGTGCTCTGATTCGTTTTGTTGGGCTGATGAATTTCCCACATCCTGAACACCTTCTTGCTTCTGAACTTGCTGAATTAACTCAAAAATAAAGTTCTGAACTGTAACTCCTTCAGCTGAGAACTGCCAGAAGTTTGGTGGGATGAGTTGTAGGGGTGCCCTGTGCAATATCTTTATTACGTCAGAAGCAAAAAGGGGTGGTTTGATGGTAAGAGGAGAAATCCTGGATTCTCTTTTCTTAGAGCTCTTGAGCTGCTCAGAGTCCCTCTGTGCCACATGTGCCTATTTCATAAAGTGAATATGACAAGATCGCAGCAACAATGCAACACTAAGGGGAATGTGGGAAACATCGCTCGTAAATTTTGGACAGAATACTCTAAATGCAAGGTGTCATTCCTCTGTCCATGTCATCTCTCTGAAAGAGACACCTGAGCGTTTAATTGTATTTAAATCATTCAATATTAAACGAAGCCCTAATACATCTGCATTTTAATGAACCGGGAAAACGTGCTAAAGGAATCCATTTAAATTCAGTCCATTTCAGCGCGTCACGCCAGGGTCAGAGATTAACTGACTTGAAACCAAAGTCGCACGCAGGAAAAACTGCAGTGGGGAAACTTAAATCCAGGAGGAATAAAGGCAGAACGCAGAGAGAGAATATAAAACCAACAAAATTCACTGCAGAATTCAGACAACTTTTGCACTGCAGGAGGAACACCTGCCCAAGCAGCAAAAGACACCAGAGCCTTTTGAAACACATGCTCTAACGCCTGGCCTTTCACAAACAATCGCTGAGGTTCACAGCCATTATATCGTTTTTTCCTCTGGTGATTTGCAACAGCAATTCTGGCCCAAATGGATGGTGATTTAGATGATCCCTGAGGAAATAAAAGTCAGCCACAGTTATTAGTGCTGAAAAACGCATTTACCCAAGGGCTGCCGAGAGTTATCAAGAAGTCTGTCCTGTCGATCATGAAAATTGCCTTTTCTGACTTTAAAACGTACTAATACACGACAAAACCTAAGCAAGATCACTGAAAATTGGTCTAAAAACGATGGTGACTGTAACAAGCTCTGGTAAAAATAAGGAACATTCAAAGAGCTAAACCCAGGAAAATAAAGCTGCCTGGGTATTTTTTAATCTCAAGTCATTTTTACCCAGGATCTTAGTGTCACTGTGTTAGTAACAAAGACAGGGGACTGGTGATAGCCACATTTTATAGCTATTAGATAATAAAAAAAGAGGAAAATGGGATAGTGCCTGTTTTAAATAGCAAGATACCTAAGAGGATTTCTCAGTTTATTTCACTGAACAGGCAATTCCAAGGGCTCTGGACGTAGGAGAAGCAGAGGGAAGCAAATTAGGGTCAGGAACGGAGAAGCCTCCCACCACGTGGGGCCAAGGCTCAAGAGAATATTCCAGGCCTGGCTTCCTGTAAAACACTTTCGGTGTTTTTCCAGTTAACAGGCAAGGTCAGAGGACACGGAGCTTCCGGGGAACCTACCGAGAGTCTGGGGATTTCTGGGACTGAGGCTGTGCTGGGATGAAGGTGCGGTGGCAGTCACCGACCTGGTTTGGCAGGCGCAAAACTCTGCTCTCGCAGCGTTCCCTGCGCCAGTGGGGACATCTGGTGGGAAAGGAGGGAACCCCGGCATGCCGCGGGGAGCTTTTCACCGTGCTGTGCCCCAGACTGTCGGGAAATGCCGCACACAGGGAAGGAAACATCAGGGCAGGTGCACATTTTGGCCTCTTTCCATCCTCTCAAAGGATGGAGCCATCGAATTTTCTGGGAGACCACCCTGCGAAAGCAACATAAACGAAAACGATTGAAAGGCTCGCTTTTAAAACACATCTCTAATCCTCAGACGTTAACACAGAAGCACTGGAAACGCTTCTGAGCATTTCCAGAGGAGGCCCTGCACTCCGCAGATTTCCCACTGCCAGCAGGGATGCTGAGGACTGCTCTCCGAACTTAAGTTCCTACAGAGGAGGTGTTAAAAATTCAAAATTCGAAAGTTAACACTGAAACAAGCAAAAGGATGATCAGCCAGGACATCGCTGTCGCAAGAGAGAACCTGCAAGGAGCCGATAGTGTCGCTATGGGAACAGGGGCAGGGGGTTTGAGCCTATGGATTTGCCCGAGAGCAGCGAAGTATAAAATGCTGGTAACTTGCACAATAAACTGGCTTTGCTTGCTAGCACCCAGCAGAGTCCGTGCCTCTTCGATCTCCGCAGCAAAGTCTCTCTGCAGACCTATTCCAGCCACGCCAGGCAATTTTTCCTCTCTAACAATTCGGAATTTTCCTTGGCTTAACGCGCGCCCTTTTCCTCCCCACTTTCTGCTGTGCATCTCTCAGAATTTGCCTCCCTGTTCCCCACTCGGTCAGACTCCCATCAAACCCCCCGGAGCTTTGTTTTCTCTGGCAAGGTCTCGCGTTTTACCCCCAGCCGCGGGCTGGTTTGGAGACCCGCTGCGGCAGCCCGAGCTCTCCGTTTGGTGCCGGGGAAGCCGGGGCGGGACATCGCACAGGACACACGGCGCTGCGGGACACGGGCCCGCCTGAGCCGGCGGCTGTGGGTGTCCCGGCCCGGCCCGAGGAGAGCGTTTCCCTCAGCGAGGGGACGGCACCGAGAGCGGCACCGGCCCCGGGAGCGGCCTCCCCTCACGGCGGCCCGTGACGCCATCACACCGCGCCGGCCGCCTCCGTCACGTGCGCGCGGCGGGTGACGTCACCGGAGGGCGCCGGCCGGGGATGCGGGAAGTGCGGGGCGAGCGGCGCCGGCGGTGAGCGGGGACGGGGCTGCGGGTGCTGCTGCCCCCGGGCACCGGGTACTGCCGCCGGCACGGGCACCGCCACCGGGCATTGCCCCCGGGCACCGGGTACTGCC
>VZTE01006046.1:478844-529757 GCA_013397775.1 Eulacestoma nigropectus | reverse complement strand
GGTGCCGTGTCTCTGTGCGGGGCCGGTCCCGGTGCCGTGTCTCGGTCCCGGTGCCGTGTCTGTGTGCTGCAGACTTAGCAGGTTTCTCTGCTTTTGCAGGGTTCTGGTCAGCAGCCATCCGCAGCTAAAGCCATGGCCACTGCCAGCGGCGATCCCGGGCTCTCCAAGCTGCAGTTTGCTCCCTTCTGCAGTGCCCTGGATGCGGGGTTCTGGCACGAACTGACCCAGAAGAAACTCAATGAGTACCGGCTGGATGAGACCCCCAAGGTTATCAAGGGCTACTACTACAACGGTGGGTAGAGACTGAGCAGCTCTTGGTACTCCACGTTTCTCCTGGCACTCCTCTAAATATCTAACATTTTTCATGTTTCGCTGAAACGTTAGAAAACGTGACTGTGAACTTTGAATGTTTCACTGGGTGACTTACATCAACAACAAAAAAAAAAAAAGGGGGGGGGGGAAATAACCTGCACATTCCAGTTTCAAAGAAGCTTTGTTGCTGCTTTTTGCCCAGGTGATCCTTTGGGTTTGCCAGCTCGCTTGACTCTGGAGTTTAGTGCCTTTGATATGTAAGTACACACTGTGGTTTACCTTCATTTGTGTGAAGACACTTCCCTTGCATAAAATGGATATATTAGTTAGACAAACTCTGCATGAGAATAAATACACATTTTCATGAACTTTCTAACAGTGGAGAGGCTGCTTTGAGTCCCCAGCATTAACTCCTGTCTGAAGTAGTGTATTCATCTGAGGGCTGAATTTAAAATATTCTGAATTCTCAAATTCGCTCACTATCTGCATGTATGTTTCTATAAAACACCATTTTTTTTCCTATTTCCTCAGCTTTTTACATTAGGGAGGCTTTTCTAGTCATCTGACTCCTTCCTTTGTAGCTTGAATCAGGATGTCAAATAGTTTTTGCAGTTCCTGGTTGTTACATTGTAATCTCTTCCCGAGTATTTAACTGTTATGAGTGGGAAAATATCATTTTTTGAGAACAGTGTTACAGAAGGCAATGAACTCCATCAGATCTGAAAATTAAGGGAATATTGTAGGCTTTTTACCGAATTTATTTCAAAAATAAAACACTGCAACCAGCAGCTTCTCCAGCTGCTGCTGTTCTGGTTTGGGTTTCCTTTGGGACATGTTTTAAACATCAAATTTTAACTAACTCTTTATGTGAGCACAACACTGCCATCTAAGTTCAGCCTGAATTAGTTTTTCTCAGTGAAAATCCCGTTTGTCATGGGTGGCTCATATTAGAACAGAATTTAAAATCTTCAATCCGTGACTTAGTGCCACTTTGCTTGGAGGAAGCACAGGTGCCTGATCTATTTCTGAAGCCATGATGGAGATGTGTGTTGGCTCTGCTTATTGTTCCTTCAGTCCGTGTTCCCAAAGACGTTTTCATTCGAGGTGGTGTTAATTTTGTTGCTGTGCCTCATCATTTGATAATTCCAGGGCAGAGTTACACCACAGGGTAGGTGCTGCTGCTGATGGTGTTAAAGGTGTTGCTATCCAATTCCCAGAGTTTTCCTTCTCTTTTTCAGGAATGCTTCCATACCAGCACGCTGCTGTCCTGCTTTTGGAACGTTGTACAACACCAACACTTTTGAGACTTTCAAATCCTGTGATAAGAAAGCACTCCTGGACAAAGAAGCAAATGAGGTAAGGTTTAAAATCAAATCGCTGAGTGTTTCCAAATCCTTTCTACCAGTTGAAGAGCTTTACTCTGCCCCAAATATTGGAGATACTCCAGTCCTGAGTAACCTCAGGATTTAGCTTATTCTGGAAGGAAGAGTTTGGTGTTTGCTTTTTGCTGTTCTCTACAAGAGAGTAGAGCCTAATATAACCAATAATAACTAAATATACTTTGAGAACTCCATCACATTTTAAGCTGTACAATATTCTTGGAGCTGCCAGGGACTTGAATTCTGTGGAGCACATCTTTAGAATTTGTCTGGAGCACATCTTTAGAATTTGTCTTGCCACCCAGAAACCAGCAGTGCCTGGTTTAAACTTCAGATTACTGCAGTCTGTCTGTGTGACAGAGAGATGGGGAAGCTCCACAGCAGCAGGAAGGCTGAGATGAAGACAAAGGTGGGTCAGAGGTGCTGGTCTGCCTGCACTGTAACCAGGTAATTTAATGGTCATGGCCTGGGGAGAGGTGAAAGTCAAATTTAAGATGCTTTACTTTGACCAGCCCTTGATTCCTTTAATTTAATTGCCTTGAGTAATGAAGTTTTCATACATATCTTCACTCAAAACTGGGAATTTTTGGCATTCCTGTGGCCTCATAATTCCCTGTGTCTGACCTTTAAAATCCTTTTAACACAGGTAATACTCTGGATAAATTCAGTTAGAAAAGATGACAGTAAATGTTTATCTCCATACTTTAAAGGTAGCTGGAAGAATTACAGATTTTTGCAGCTCTTCTGATGTTCTCTTGGTGTTTCTCTGCCCTTTCTCTCCCTTCTTGTCCCCACAATCCCTGGCAGATCTGGGAATCGATCAAGTCTGGAGCTGCTCTGGAGAACCCGATGCTCTTGAACAGGTTCCTGCTGCTGACATTTGCAGTGAGTAGAGAGAATTGGTGTCTCCTGCTTAGAGCTTTGTAGTGGGAATGGTGAAGTGCTTTCTTTCTAGGAGAAATGCTGTGTTAATATATTTATATATTCTTTTCTACACGTGTGTGAGATTACCTGATGGCCTTACAGATAGCAGGAAAAGCAGAGCAGCTGTTTCATGTTTAACAAATTGAAAGTTTTACTAAATGCTCCAGCTAACAAAAACTGGAGGACTGAACACACGTTGTCTGTTGAAATCTTAAATCAAACATATACAGAGAAGGGAAGGCTTTTAGTAGTTTTATGATCTTCTAAAATCATAGTGAGGTAAAGATGCCTGTGGTTAGAATCCTAAACCATTAATTCTAATTAGCATTATATAATTTACTTTGATGTAGCTCTTTATTATCTAATTTTACAACTTTTTTTTTTCCCTAGGATTTAAAAAAGTATCATTACTATTACTGGTTTTGCTACCCTGCTCTCTGCTTCCCTGATGGAATTCCTATAACTCAGAAACCTGTGTGTCTTGGGGACAGGTTCTCACCAAATCAGGTATTGAAACCACTAAATATTGTGAAGTCTGTATTACTAACAGCTTCTGTGAGCTGTAAAACTCAAATGTTTTTTGTTGCCACGCACTGAATTAACTTGAGACTCTTAATTTCTTTTAAAATCCTCACTTTTCTTTATTTCCATGTGGGTTTTTTGTTTGCCTTTTGTTCCGTGATTGTATAAATTGTCTCAGTTTAGATGCAGATAGGGCAAACAGTTCTTGAAGAGGTGATTATGTTAAGATATATATTATATATTTATTTTTTGATAGATATTAAGCTATACATAAAAATTAAAATTAGTGAATATATAGCTGGGGTTTTGAAACTCATTTAAAAGAAACCTTTATAAAGAGGCAGCCCTTGAGTGAGCCAACTCATTAAAATTACAAAATTATTAATAAAATTCATGATTGGACAAGGGAAAAAAGGGTTTTTTTTTATTTTTTTAGGAGAAAAGTTAAACTGTTTTTTGTTTCTTTCATATTACGCTGCAGAATTGTTAGAACTGTTGCTTCAGTTGTCCTTCCACTTTCAGATTCAAGCCCTGCAGAGAGCATACGATGACCTCTGCCAGCAGGAGGGGGTGACAGCCCTGCCTTATTTCTTGATCAAGTACCATGACAATTCTGTCGTGATATCCCTGCTGAAAAAGTGGGATGGCTTCTTTCAAGACCAAGGAGGAAAGGTAATGAGAGTTTCCTATCCTTTTACAAACGATAAATGTTTCATTTGTGGATGGTTTGAAGCTCTAACACTGAGCTGGGCACAGCGGTCGTGTCTTGAGGGTGGCTGCAAAGTGATTTTTATGCTGTTTTCCCTTTGATTTCTTGTTTTGCTGGCCCGTGCCCTTTCACTTTTTGATCATCCCCAAATCAGTGCAGAATTTTGGTTTGGGAGCAAGGCTTCAGTTGATGGGCTTCCCTCAAAATTGTGTTTTTAAGGTAATGAAAGTGCATTTACTGCAGTGAACATCCAGTCCCTAAAGAGGCCAAACTGAGTAAATCTCAAAGCTGTGGCAAAAAGAGTAAAATCTGGTGTGACCATATAAATATTTCTAAATATGCAAAATGTGTGGGTAGGCCTTCCCTGTGCAGAATTTTTATTTAAAAATGCCAGATGACTTTTGCTGTGAACTGAACGTGACCGTGCACAGATGACTTCTCACGTGGAACAACTTCATTTGCAGGTGACAGTTGGGGTTTATGATCCCTGTAATTTATCCCAGTATCCAGGATGGCCACTGAGAAACTTCCTGATCCTGGCAGCCCACAAATGGTATCTCTTTTATTCTTTCCCACAAAGATGATTCCTTGGTTGATAGCAAATGAGATATTTTTCTCCCTGTGGCATTTCACAGAGATTTTGCTTTTTCTTTGCTTTTTTCTTTTTGCTTTTTTTTTTGCTTTTTCTGCTTTACTCACTTGGAGTAATTCTCATTTTGTGCATTATTCTGTTTTTCACTTCAGTCAGTCACAAATTCCTATTAATCCTAATCCTCACATGGATGCATGTACCTGGAAATGCCTGCTTCACACCCTGCCAATACCCTCCAGCTGCTTCAAATCTCGCTTAAAGTATTCTATGAATTTATATAATTAATTAGTGTCAAGTTATAGCAGACTTACATTTTAAAAATCAGATCTTCTTAGGCTTTCTTCTTGTACCATCTGGATTTTTTTTGTTGGGCAGAAGATGGAAAGACAAGACACAATTTTACACTCTGGCTTTGGGAAAAAAAAAAAAATTAAAGTAACAAATAAATTGGCATTGCTGTAACAAAACTGTGATTAAGTTGCACTTCGGTAGTTTTGAGTGTTACATTTTATTCCTGAGCTCTTAGGAAGGAGAAGTGCTGGGTTGGGTGAGCTGGGTGAGCTGTAAATGCCCAAGAGCTTTACACGGTTTTTGCCATTCACAGGGGTTTAGGCTCTAAAATTCTCATTGTTTGTTTGGGGGGTTGAATCATGAGGAGTAAAAATTATGGATATTGGGAAGCCAGAGGATCCTGATGCCACAGCAAAGTCCGACGTGTCAGCTGATGTGTGCTCTGGTGCTTTTCTGCTTTTTGTTCCTCTGAATCTGCACTTTGTGCAGTGCAGGATAAATGCAAGGACAGGCTGACAGTGGCATTGCTTTGGAGCTGTTCCACACCAAACCAGTCATTTTCTTACACTCAGGGAATGGTTTCTCTTTCTGTACCTGATACAGACAGCAGTGTTCAGTACCAAGACAAAAAGCCTCATTCAGAACCTGCAAAGGACTAAACCATGTGAGATGGTGTTTAAAAGAAGTCCCTTTTCTATTCAAGAAGTTGCACGTCTATCTCTATAAATCTTTTTTTTTTTTTATGGCAGGGGTAATGTTCTCCAGAGGGTTGAAGTGCTCTGCTTCAGAGACAGGACCATGCAAGGGGTGAGAGACATCACACACAGCATCATCTTTGAAATCAAACTGCCAGAGAGACCCCTGGGCCCAGGTAATCCGTTGAAAAAAAAATTCTTTCCCTTTTTTATCTCCCTCCTGAATCACTGCAGTGTTGGAAAAATAAATCACTACTACAAAATCATTACTTATGCTAAGTTCTTTCAGATGGATTTTAAATTGTTGGAATTCTTGTTAAATGTCTTTAAAGGGAATGATTATCCCTTCTTCAACAAAGAAAGAAGAGGGAATATTCTCTCTTAATTTTTTCCCTGCTGTAATTGTGCTTCTAATTTAAAAACAAACTAAAGAAAAGTCCTGCTGCTGTCATATAAAATACAATAAAACAGCAGTTAGTCTCATTTTTTCTTGTCAAATTAGGAAAAAGGTGACAGTGAATTTACGTGATGCGAAATTTCGGGATAATTTCCAAAATGGTAAAAAGCTGCCCCAGAGTGGAACTGTTCCTTTAATCCCATAGTGACACATCCAGGTGTATTTTAAAGCAATAGACTTGAAATGTTAGAACATAATCTCAGATTTATTTTCTGGGTACAGGACAGGATCACAAAATTTCTCTACCTCAGGCAAAAAGTTCTGAAGGCTTCACATGTCATTGTTGCAGATATTAGGTATTAAGATATTAATATAAATAATTCTCCACTCAATTTGCAGATGGGATCCAGGGGATATGAAATGATGACAGAACTTGGCAAAATTTACTGAATTAAGAATTTACTGAGCTTGACATTAAAGATCTGATGGGAAATGATACCATCTCTGTGCTGGGTGTGAAGCTGAACAGGCAAAAGCAGCACAGGGGACACCTGAGAGCAAAGAAATTCTCCAGGAACTTTCAGTTGATGTAAACAGCACCATTTGTGTGGCAGGTTACTGTAGGTTGTTCAAATACAGGTTATTGATTGGCAGGTTTAAAATAAGGTTTTTTCCAGCAGGGTTAAATCCAACAAAAATTGCTTTTTTCTGTGCTGTGATATTAAGGTTTTCATTCTTTCTTTCTTTTTTTCTTGCTTGTTTTGTTTTGTTTTGTTTTAAATATTTCAAACAGATTGTCCAAAAGCTGTGGGATGGGAGAAGAACCAAAAGGGAGGCATGGGGCCGAGGATGGTGAATCTCAGTGAATGCATGGATCCAAAAAGGTTTGTTTCTTCTCTTTTAAATTCCCATACTTTTCATTACTTGGGCTTAATCCATAGCAAGTTGAAGTGTGAAATAGGTGAGAACAGACAGTAGCACATGCACTGCTTGTTGTTTGGACATTCCTTTTGGAGGTGAGGACCTTTACAGAGCAGTACAGCAGAAATCTTGGCAATTTTGGACTCTAGCTTCATATTCTGAATGCATTTTATTTAAAACTGAGTGAAATGTAGGTCAGAGCGTTACAGGCCCGTGGTTGTTTCGCTGAGTTCTGTAACCTGCATGTTGTTAATGAAAATAAGCATGGGGGAAAGCTCAGCCTTTGGGATTTGTCAGAGTGTGACAGCAAAAGGGCTCAGGAAATGTGACCTTAATGGAAATGTGGCCTGAGTAATTGTTATCATTCTGCACATGATGTTTGGGCCGTGGATTGAAAAGAGTGGGGTTACAGAGTGACCGCATCTGTGTCCTTGCCTTGGAAAAACTTGTTGGTCTGATGGTTCAGGTTCGCATTTTGCCCATCAAACAAAGCCATTTTTGTCAAGCATTTGTGGAAATTCTCAGTGTCTTCATAGACATTCAATAAAGTTCATCTCAGGGTTCTTCATTCTTTAACTTGACCTTCTTTGCTTGTGTAAATGATGTGAGTGCTTCCCACAGAGGTGTTGGTAGAAAGCCAGCCCTGACAATTCCTATTTCAACCCTTGTTGGACAAATAATTTACTGGATGCTGAAAAAGTTTTGTTTATGATGTGTAAGGGAATGGAACTTGCAGGAATCTGAGAGCTGTGGTGGCCTGGCTTGGTGAGAGTTTTGACACCCTGATGAATACAAAAATCTGGCCTTTGCTTGAACACAGATTTCCTACCTCATTTTCTTTCTCAAGCTTCCACAAAGACCTGCCCACATGCTTTAGGGCACAAGTGGAATGTTTCATGTTGAGGGCAGGTGTAACTGGGTACAGGAGACCAGTTAGTTTGAAATAGAAACAAAAATTTATGGACAAATTACCTGTCTTAGCACTCAGCTTAACAGGGGTCTTGGCTGAGACACCATTTTTATTTTCATGCTTGCATCAATTTTGTTACTAAAATTTTAGTTTTGGATTGTTACTTTTTCGGAAGCCCTTGTCCGTTTGTTTCCATATTACCTATGTGTTAAACTGCTGAATTCTTTCTCTCCTTTAAAAAAAAAAAAAAACTTAAAAAATTAACTCCTTTAGCTGAACCAGTAATTGCTGTGCTGGAGAAGCACAGGAGGGTTCAGTAGTTGTTGTTATTTATTCTGTGGCACAGGTTAGCAGAATCATCCGTGGATCTGAATTTGAAGTTGATGTGCTGGAGGCTGGTGCCTACTCTGGATTTGGAAAAGATTGTGTCTGCCAAGTGTCTGCTGCTGGGAGCTGGTACTCTGGGCTGTAGTGTTGCAAGGACCTTGATGGTAAATCCTTCATCTTACAAATAATCTGTTTCCCATAAATTCTATATTTCTTCTTTTTTTTTTTTATTTTATCCAGCTGCCCAGAGAAAAATTGCATTCTCTGCATCAAAATGCACACACTGCACATTAGTTGATGTTACGAATTGCAGGGAAGAGGTAAGAGCTGGAGCTAATGGAAATAACTCAAGTTCTGCTAATATGAGATAGCAAGGGAACCTTGTTAGAGTGGTACTTTATTTGGAAGTTATATTAAAAAAGAAATTCTGGAATAAATTAACAAGCTGTAAAGACCAAATTCACAGTGAAGCACTTGAAGTAAGTGTGCTGATAATTTCATTCAGGGGTGTTCACCACATTCCACTGAATTCAGTGGGGTTTGAGGGATTTCTGTTAAATGCCATATTTGGACCAAAAAAATTTTCTGTTCTTATTTCAGTTGCTTTGAATAATTGCAAAAGCTTTTGTAGCTTGAAAAAGTGGACAAAACTCACTTAGCCTGATTAAATGACGTTCTCCTGTAGGGCTGGGGGGTGAGGAAGATCACTTTTGTGGACAATGCAAAGATCTCCTACTCCAACCCCGTGCGGCAGCCGCTCTACGAGTTCGAGGACTGCCTGAGTGGGGGCAAGCCCAAGGCTCTGGCAGCAGCAGACAGGCTGCAGAAGATCTTCCCAGGAGTGGTAAGATCATTATTTACATGTTACTATCACTGGGGGGGGGAAGTGACTTTAAATTGCTATTCTAAGTTCTAATAATTAAACATTAGCGGGGGAAAAACACTACACAGGTGTTATGTTGGTTACTGCAATATTTTACTTCAGTGGAGTTACCTGGTAACTTGATTGAGGTGAATATTTGTAGTAATGAAATACAATTAAGGATCACCTAAATCATCTTGTAGCTCATTGATAGTGAAGTAAAGTTTTTTCCTGTCTAAGGAACTTTGAGTAATGCCAGGTCAGACATATTCATTGTCTACTGTGGGAGGAGGTCTTGAGGGAAGTAATAAATGTATTATTGAGATTTCCTATTATGTTTTAGACCCAAAATTTGCCATCTCATCTAAATTGATTTTCTACATTAGAAGATGATAGCTTAGTATTCAACTTCCAGCAAAGGGAACAACATATAGTCCCCCTTTTTTATTGTCATTCTAATATTTTATGAGATGGTAACTAAAGATTTTTGTCTCGGATAATTTGGAAGCATTTTAAAACTTTTCTTAGATTCTTGAGATTTGGATTGAGATTTAGGAATTCTGTGGAATGAGCAAGGCCTTCCTTTGGGGGTATATATGGACATTTACTCCTCCTTAAAATAACACCAACGTGCCCTTTGAGCTCTTTTTGTTGGTGTTTGGCTGCCAAAGTGCACCTCAGCCACTTTGGCTGGTGACTGGTGTCTTTTTTTTTGAGGGACAGTTATTCCCATAAAAGTGTTGAAGGTGCCAGACTTGTCTGTAGTCCTACACCTACAATCCCTGGATTGAGCTTTTTTCTGAATTCCGGTAGGATTTTAGTATTTTACAAACCTCACTGACCATTTTTTGGTGCAGTTAGTGTCCAGCTTATTTATTTTAATTTATGGAATAAAAATTGCCCTCCAAAGTCACCAAGAGTGTCAGTGGTGCTTATCTAATCAATCAGCACCTGTGCAGCACAGGCTTGATGAGTTATCCATGAATGCATTACTCGGGTCCAGCATGGATTAAGTTTTGTGTTCCTGCCACAACCTTTGGGAGGAGATAATGACACTGAAAGTAAAGCCTGCTCCACTGATTTCCTGATGTCTGTGCTACAGAGGGGAATAAAGGTGTAGCTCTTGGTATGGTTAATGCAGATATTACCCATACTCATTTCTCCAGGCTGCTGAAGGTGCCTGGTTCTTTTTATCCTCAGGGATATTTATGATGTTCAGAATGAATATGCACCCTTCTGGTTAGCTGACTCACCTGGATTTCTGAGTTGTGCTGATAATTGGTCTGTGCAAAAGCACATTCCACCAACCTTCCTTCCCTCTCTTCCCATGGAACTTTGTGCTTGGTTCATCCAGCTTTTACGTTTTGGCTTTTAATTTGTCAGCTGCTCAGAGTGCAGTGACGAGCAGGGAGCCTTTGGCACGGCTTGTTCTTCTGTACCATAAGTGAGGGATCCATCCTTCCCTCCCAGCAGATGGCTGGCAGATTGTGCTCACACGTTCCCAAAGGAGGCAGTTAATTGTTTGCATTGTATCTGCACTGTGTATATGCTTATTTGGCTCAATATTTGCTCTCAGTGTGTCTTGCCCAAATAAGGGGCTGGAAGAGGGAAATCTTTCTGCCTGAGGAACAAACTCCTCCAGCACCTGCACAGTGCAAGCCTCCAGCTCTGCAGTGACAAGGCTCTGAAGTGCTTTTCTGCTGTCTCAAGTTCACACGTGGCTGGGGGAACTACAGGGGAATCATCTGAGGCTGTTGTTCTTCTCCCAGGGAACTGAAAATGAAGAGCAGAGTGTGTGATGCTGCACACGTGTCTGGCTGTGGCTGAGTCAGTGTCCAATAGCAGAAATACCAACTGCAGCCTGTTAAAATCCTCTGGGAAGGGGCTGGAAAGAGAATCCAGGACACAGGTTTTAATCACAGATCATAATCATATGTAAACGTGGCTGCTTGGCTTTGTGGTGATGTTTGTAAGCCCTGGCATCAGGAGCAGTTCCACCGTGTTCTTGCAGGGATTTGCTAGGCCAGGTAAGGCTTTCTGAGCCTGCTCTGCAGAAATACAGACTCAGAAACTTCAGCACTGTTCTTTAGTGCACAGCCCTGCCACACAGAGAGATGGAAAGAGCAGAGTTGCCGTTCTGGCAAACAGGAATTGAAATTGTACTGGGATTTGTATTGAATTTTATCCCAGTTCAGTCACAGGGTTACCTTTTGAACGCGTGGTTTTCCGTCTGCCTCCCTCTAGAGCTCAGAAGGTTATAACATGAGCATCCCCATGCCGGGCCACCCAGTGAATTTTTCTGAGGTGACAATGGCCCAGGCTCGGAAGGACGTGGCTAAGCTTGAGGAGCTCATTGATGCCCACGATGTTGTTTTCCTGCTGATGGACACCCGGGAGAGTCGGTGGCTGCCTGCTGTCATTGCAGCCAGCAAGAGGAAGGTACTGTTCTATTCCATTTCTTTCCTTTCCTTTCGTTCTTCCCTTATTTTAAATACATTCCTGGCCCTGGACAATGGGCTTTTATTTCTTTATGGACTCAAATGAGCTTCCCTTTGCCAGTGGAGAGATCAGTGTGTCCCTTTAGTGTGGGCTTCACTGAGTTAGAACTTCAGGTGTAGGTGTGTGGAACTTGATAACTTCATCAGTTCCTCCTTAATCCTCCTGTCCTTTCTGCAGCTTGCACCTGTGCTCTTTCAGCAATCTTTCAGCTGTTTAAAAACAGCACAGAAATGACAGAGTAAGTTTGCAAAGCTGGGTATTGAACTGGGAAGTGCCAGTGCCAGCCTGCTCTCCTACATGGATGGTGGTTGGTAATTTTCAGCAATATATGCAGTTTTATGTGCATATTTTGTATGTAACCTGGCTGGTTCAACCAGGACAGAGTGGTTTTATGATCTCCAAAACTTCCCTCCCACCTTTGCTTAGCCAGCAGTGCCCCTCTACATTTTTCCTTGCAGCATTTCAATCACTTTGAGGATATATTTTGACTTTTTTTTGTGATGTAGCTCTGTTACTCCGTGGTGCGGTGTGTCTGCATCACAGCTGGTTGATTTGACAGCATCACTTTGATCTGAGGAGATGTAATTCTGTCACTGAATAAACACAGCAGGGAAATCTCAAGGTGTCCAAACAAATGCTCAGTATTTTGTGTTGGTAAACACCCAGTGAGAGCTCTGCTTCAACTGTGGCTTTGTACAGCACCTGCAGATCTCAAGCACTGCACAGTTCGGCCCCCAAGGTCTCAAAAAGGAAATAAAGAACGTGGGGAGTGATGATTTGTGTAAAATGCACAAAACCAGGTCCGTGGGTAGCAGTAGGAGTTGGTCTCCCCACTTAATTACTCAGTAATTAAGCCTTGATGATCTTTGCCATTCCTGCAGTCCTTCCCCCAAAACGAGCATCTCAGACAAACAAACCCCTCAAATGTTAACTCCTCCTGACAGATGTTAAATCTCTGTTCCTGCTGAGCACTGGAACTTGTTAAAATTTACTTGTTTTTTCTTTTTGTTAATCCATGCCAAAAGATACTTTTCCATTGTCTCTTAATCAAAACCAGGTGATTTTTTAAATTAAGGGTCAATCAGCTGGATTGAAATAGTTACCAGCCAGTAAACAGAGAAGAGAGAAACAGTTGATTGCAGTGGGAATTGTTTAGCAATATTATTAATTTCTGCTAACACCAGCTCTTACTCCTATTTTGGAAGTGGAACACCACATTCAGGTTTTATAAGTAGAGGAGATGCAGTCTTTTGATTGCTGTAGCCCTGTACAGGTTCAACAGTGGGGTTCCACTTCAGGTCTGAGGAAAAATAAACTACTCCAAGGCTGACAGAGAATATCCAGAAATGAGTGGAAATACTGAGAATGGTGATGAGACTCACAAGCTTGCTAATTAAGACGACTAATTCTTGGGAGAGCTTCCCTCAGAGTTGTTCTTTTAAACAATTCCTGGCTGTAAGAATGGAAAACGAGAAACTGCTGCACCAGAACTTCTATCAACAGTATCTGCAGATGAAGCAGTGCATCTTCCTTTATATTTTACTGCCTGCAGTCATTATTGTATTGATACTGTGCTTCAGATTGCTCTGTGCGTGGAGAGCAAGGGGAAAATGAGGACAGAGTAATTGTGTAGTGATTGTGTAGCACAGCTGCTCCTGCTCCCCATGTGACTAAGCAGATGCAGATGAAGCCCATAAGTAATCATTAATTGCTTTCCTTACTGAGCAGAAATTGTTTTGGATAACAGATGGCATTTCATTGCTTGAAGTTGCTGTTGGTTTTTTGTCAGCAAGTGCGCAGAGGTTTGTGTAACAACTAGAGGGAGTCCTTCATTTGGATCAGATTTCCCTGGAAGGCACAGAAAAAGGCAAGGGGTTGTGACTTTCTGAGACAGACTTTTATTTTGGTTTTGTTTTTTCCTAAGTGCTTGACAACTGGAATTCTGCACCTTGCAGAAACTGTTGTTTATGGCTAAGGTGGTAAATATGCAGTTAATGGCTTGCTCATCCATCTACAGCGTGTGGGTTTTTCAGCATTTATAGTGAATAAAACCTCAAGGCTTTCTTTTTTTCCCCCTTCCTTTTTGGCTCACTTTAAAATCTGTTGTTCTCTCTTTATTGTTCACAGTTGGTCATCAATGCTGCCTTGGGATTTGACACTTTTGTTGTTATGAGACATGGCCTAAAGAAACCAAAACAGCAAGAATCTGGTGATTCACGTTTCAGCAATGCCTCCGCTTCTTCTGATCTTCTGGGATCCTCACTCTTCTCAAATATCCCTGGCTATAAACTGGGCTGCTACTTCTGCAATGACGTTGTGGCACCAGGGGATGTGAGTAGACCCTTAGGCAGATGGTGATTATATCTCTCTTTTGTTGTGACTTGAATTTTTATTTGGTTTTAATGGTGTTTCGTGCAGGGATCTGCTTTATGTTGATGCGCGCGGGGTGAAGAAAGAGCTCACTTTTATTTGGAAGATCACAGATGTGAATTGCAGAGCACTAGAGGTGTTTTGTACGGGGCAGCTGGTTACTTTGGAGTTATTTTTTCTCCCCTTCAGAACTGTCTGTGTTTGTAGTCCACCAGGGATCGGACACTGGACCAGCAGTGCACGGTCAGTCGGCCTGGACTGGCCATGGTGGCTGGAGCCCTGGCAGTGGAGTTAATGGTTTCTGTCCTCCAGCATCCAGAAGGGTGAGCCATTGCTACTGTTCTCTGAGAAATAAGACGAATTTAATACAGTCTTTAGAGAGGAGGAGGAATTGCACCTCAAGCAGGACAATTCTGTGAGGTGTAATGTCCATAAGTTAATGTAATGTGCAGTGTTTGAGGGAGCTGATTCATCAAGTCTTCAGTTTTTCTTCTCTTCTCTGAATTTAACCATAGAAAAGTATTAAGAGTCTTTCAAAAGAAGAAAATGTTGCTGTTAGTGGATCTTGGCTTTCCTTGGCTGAACAGTGTTAGAGTGAGATGAGGAGCTGTTGTAACGTGTGGCACACGAGGGTCTTCAAGATAAGCCCTGTACTGCAAACCTTATTTAAAATTCAGTGTGTGTGATACAGAAATTACTCTGAAATTCTGCACCTTGAAAATGAGGCTTGTTTTCTCTTTTTAAAACCTGTGAGAGAAAAAGTGACTTAGGAGTTGCAGATGACTCTCAGACTGATTTATATATATTTATCGTGCTGAATCTTGGTTCTTCCTGTGAAACAGACTTTCCACGTAGATTCCTTGCCACATTCTAAGCTGTAGCAAAATGCCTGGAAGGTGGCTGGAAATTCTGAGTGTGTTGTCTTGCTCTGATTTTCCCTGTTGGGTTTTTGGCAGTGGTTATGCTGTGGCCAGCAGCAGTGATGACAGAATGAATGAGCCACCCACTTCTCTTGGACTTGTTCCTCATCAGGTAAATTATTTGTGATAAATGCTTTTGTTTAGGTGCTGGGAACTGATCATCACAGATGTTGTCTCCTTAACAAAAATCTGATTCAATACCCCAGAGGACTGACTCTCCATGTTTGTTAAAAAATGAATATAAATAATATTGGCACATCACACAGCCCAGGCAGTGTGTTCCTGGCATTGTGTTTGTGCTACTCATGGACACACAGTTCCTGCTACCTACTTAGCAGGAATTTGTTTGGGGCGGGAATGATGTGAATAAAGCAATTTCTGACTTCTCTGTTCTCCATCAGAGCTGACAATATGAGCATCTTAAAGTTCACTTTTTAAATCTCTTCAGAGTTTGAAAACAACAAATCAGCCAACGACCAGTTATTACAGTTCTCCAAAATATTCGTGTTCTTTTGGTACAGTACAGCACCTTTTTCTTCTTCTCAACCCAAACTCTAGTTACAAATGTGTTGAAGATGCAGTTTTTCAAAAATTCAGTTCAAAAATTTCAAAACTAAGGTATTATTATTATTTGTATTGCAGAGTTACTTAAGTCCTGTTGCTGGTGACATCTCTTCCTTGTAATAAACAGAATAAAAAGGATGATCAATCCTCCAAAGAGTTCATAACTGAAATGATCAAACCCTGCTGCAAAGTGTTTTCAGCACTCCCTCTGTTAGCAGAAAGAGTGATCTGGAATTTTAAAATTGCCTATCAATAATATCATATTAACATCGTTACCGAGGAGTGCACAACAGTTAAATCTTCAGATTGTAGGTGACAGAGACGAGGAAAAAATGTGTTTAGGTGACTTTTTGTTTTTCATGGAACTTTGCACTCGGAGAAGGCCAACTGCAGATGGTGCTGTGCCTCTGTTTCTGGTGGAACAGTGCTGCATTTAGGGACTTGTGCCATTATTTCTATATAGAGAAGCACTAATATGTGCTCTGTATGAATTTACTGCAGGTTTTACTGGGGGTGACTGTTAGAACGTTCTAGATACTCTTTTTTATGGAATGTATGTGTCCAGTTAGTGTTGAGTTTTTGAGATGTTTCAAATAGCAATGTAATTTTTTTTTTTTTTTTTAAATCTTCTAGATCCGAGGATTTTTGTCCAGATTTGATAATGTTCTTCCAGTCAGCCTGGCATTTGATAAGTGCACAGCCTGTTCAGCCAAGGTAAGGCTGAGTTTGTCTGTGCTTTCAATTATTTCTATATTTCTAGGTCAATTTTGGGGTACTTTTTGACGTTTTCTCTGACTTCCTCAAGGCTTGAAATCTGTTCTCACTTCAGCTAAAGTTCTTTTGCCCTCAAACCCTTCTTTTTTAGCTGTTTTCCAAATTTCTTTGGCATCACCTCTCACCTGCACTGTCTATCTCCACATAAATGCTGTCCTCAGCTGAAGGATCCAAGCAGAGATTGACCAAGACATTTCTGAAAAGCTTTTCACAGAAATACTGTCCATGTCTTCCAGCTTTGGAGAAAGGAATGAGATTGGTGGTGTTTAAGAAATCCTTTCTGATGTCTGCTGAATAAATATGTCTTTAGCCTTCTGGAGCTTCATGTCTTTACAAATAGGCAAAATAGTCTAAATTTTGATAGAAAACAGACAAATAATGAACAATTGAGGGGGAAAAATTGCTTCTTACCATTTCTTTATTGACCAGATTGTTCATTTTGCTGCTGGTGCTGCCAGTCCTGAGTCACCTCAGAGTTCCCAGCTGTTTCTTGGCTCTCTGGGGCAGCTCTTGCATTGTTTCCCTCTCCTGTGGCCTTGAAAAGTTCCCTCTGGCAAGTTTTTTCTGGCCATGGAGTGCAACTTCCAGAAGTTTTCCCTGGGATATCTCAGTAGGGAGATGCAGAGGGTTTGACTCATGGTTTGAACTGCTTGGGAGTGCAGTTCACTCTCCTGTACCTTGGGACTGAGAAGTTCTTTCTGTTCCTTTCCCTGCACTCGTCCTCCTTTCAAACAGCCATCAAAAAATAATGGGGCGCTGGCATCTTCTGGAGAACTCACACAATAGCTTCTCCTACAGTATTCCTTTCTTTCCTCTGGGCTATCTGGGTACATTTGACAAGTTTTGAAGGACTCTTAATGTGCATTTCCTCTTCAAAAGTTGAAGCACTAAACTTGGATGTTGCTAAAAATAACAGCAGTTTTATCTGCCCTCTTGAAGAGCTGAAAGCTCAGCAGTAGCTAAAGCCTTGATGGTGGAGAATTTAAAGTGTTAGAATAAGCTTATTTCTTTTTTCTTTTCTTCTTTTATTTTCTCCTTATCTCCAGTTCAGGAAACACTGCTATGTAAAAACAATAAAAGTGCACATCCACGCAGATAAACCCGATGCAGGTATCGATTGTTCGTTAGCAAATCATTTCCTCTTGGAGGTCATTGTAAGAGAGCCCCGTTTTACATAAACAGGCTCGATGATTTAATAAAAACTGCCTTGGATTTTAGCAGCTGTGCTATTCCCAGAGAGATCACTTTTCATGTGGTTTGGGTATCGAATTACTTGTGTGCTGAAAAGGTTGCTTCACTGGCTCACGGATTTCCTTACAGTAGAAACACCGCCTTTGTTTGCTTTGCTAACTTTCTATTTATTAGCATAAGAATATGTCACCCTGCATTATGTGGAAATCTGATGCTGATGCTTTGAAATGACAAATCCAATTACAGTTTAATTGTAGTCTCTGTGTTGGTTTGTTGTGTGAGGGTTTGGTTGGTTTGGTTTTTAAGAACGTAATTTAGCATCATTTCATCCTGCTCTGTGTCAGATTTGCTGTAGATTCAGACTTTCAGCACACAAGTGGCTTTGCTGATAGAATCGAATTTGCTGGCATTGTATTCATTGTGTTTTTCTTTCGTCAGCGTTCTCCTTCTCGAGCTCTTGTCACTCTGTAACTCTTAAAAGCATAAAACTAATGAATTGGGGAATTTTAGGAGAATTCCAGTACATCCTGAAGCCATCCAGTCCAGCTGGAGGAGTCAGGAGAAGCTGCTAATGGTCTGCATGTTTCAAGATTTGAGTCCCTTTCATTTTGACTCAGTCATTCCTTCATTTCTCTGCTTCTGAAGCTGGAGAGGCCAGACATGCAAGCAGCCAACTTCTCCTTACCCAGAATTGTCCTGCCCAGGCTGCGTGCCAGAGAAGCTTCCCGCAGGCAATTGTTCAGGAATTTTGGGATGGTTGCAGCAGGAAACCAATCTATTTTTATTCTGGGCCAAATTTTCCTTGTACGATTCCCCCTCTGTCTTATTCTGCTTGTGCAGAAGCTGTGCTGGAATGTCAAATATCCCTGTCAGAGCTCAGGGCAGGGAGAGCCCTTCTGGTGCCAGACTTGTTCTGGCACTGACAAGGGAGACTCCAGAGTTCTTTAGGATGGATATTTATTTGTAACAACTGCTTTACTTACAGCAGAGAACGTTTAGCTTATCGCTGGCTGTGCTAATTAACCTGTTTACACTGTTGGGAGCAAAATGAGGCTGTTTGCTCATTACATTATGGTGAGGAGCATTGCAATTCCTTGGAAAAGTGGGGTGGAGCTGATCCCTGCAGAAAACTGGTTAAAGCCTTAGATCATGATTGTTAAAATATGGGTGTATTTTAATGCAAAAGTGCCACTGTTTGTTTTTTAATGAGGGCAACGAAAATTTCCTTTTATTGCTCCCCTTATTGTGCAGCATGGAATGAACAAGGAGACCCCACAGATGCAGAGTTTAATGTCACAAAAGATAATTGCCACCAACCAGCCGGGGTACAGAGATGTCCTCTCTGTTTTTACACGTAGCTCCCATTTCCTCCAGAGTCAGGGTTTAGCATCCATGTGCTGGAAAGCTGATTTGTTCTCCTTGAAGAGATTTCTCTCCTTCCCCCACTACAGTCATTCCCATGTGTGATTATCCCCACTATGAGATTTATAAAAATCAGCATGAGCATCTCTGCTAATTTCCAAGTTCTTTCCCAACTTTCTCCTCGGTGTGCCGGGAACTGGAGCTGCTGGAGTGGCTTTTTAACCGCTGAGCGAATGTTGGATGTTTTTCAGTTTCGTTGCATGTCATGAAGGGGCAGACGCTGGGATCAGGGGTGGTATTGCTGGCATTATGTTACGATTTCTGTTTTCAGTCAGGATATTCCCCTGCCCTTGCAGATGTTTTCCCTTTTTGCCATCCCAGGAATACATCAAGCACTTCTGCTGTGACATTTACTGAGTGCTTGGGTTGCGTAAGTTATTTACGAGTGTTTCAGTTTTGAAATCTGTCATCGTGCAGCCTCAACAATGCTCTCATTGTTCTCCTCTGCGAACTGCTGTGCGCGCATTTTTATTTGAAATTGTTCCGATCGCTTACGACAGCGACCTGCAAGATTCTGTCACCTACTGATGTTTTTCAGTGGAGGTCATTTTTATTTCGATTCCAGGCCCTTCGGATTTGCCCTGACTGCACTAAGACATTCCTATTTGCTTTCTCCTAGTAGCAATGGGTGATCTGTCACTGGAACTCCTTGAAATCTTTTTATGTTATGCATTTCTCAATTCAAGTATTGTGTGGATGTAAAAGTCGTGGGGGGAAAAAAGCCTTGGTCTTTCCTGTGCTAAAAAAAAAAAAAAGACCTCTTGCAGAGCTTGCAGAAATGATGAAGGAAATGGGGAGAAATGTTTGTCCTTCAGGAATGAACATTTCAAAAATTTAAGAGAATGTTTTAAGAGTTATTTCTGTAGCTGTGCTGTGAAGTCAATGAAACAGAGTCCATTTATAGGTTTCCTTATTTCCTGAATTGACATATGTGAACATTTGACAAGTCCCTGTACAGTGCAGCCTCTGTCTTAACATTGGAGAGGTTTCATTGAGACTTGAAGAATGCATCATTAATACACCTGGGCATATTTTCAGCATACTGAGTTAAATCTAGGGCTTTTCTTACTCTTAAGGTGGCATAGAAATGAATTTTCCCATTGTTCCATTTCACTTTAAAAATGGTAGGGTTTAAGGGAAAGAAGAAACCTGCCATTGTTTAAGACAATGGAATCATATTTCTGACAGGCAGTATTTCTGTTGCATTTAAATGAAATTTTATGGGCCTTAAAGGGTTTTGTGTTTGGGTTTTTTTCCCCAATATTTCTTCTCCTTCCACTTCAATTCAATTCTAACTACAATTAGGACAAAGTAAAGGACTATCAATGAGGGAAAAGACAGCATCACTGCAGTTTTCTAGTATTGACATGTTCAATATCTACCTCTGCCTAGAAGGTAATTTTTAATTATTTATATTAATGGCAACTGTGTGCTCTCCTGTCATCTCTCTGTGAAGCTGTTACACAATTCCTTTTCTGTCAGTTGAAACAAAACTGGACTAGAAAACTTTGCCTTGAAATATCTGTCTACAAGAACTGCAAAAACAAACTTGGAGAACACTGAACCGGATTAAAACTCAGGAATATTCAATGTGTGGTTGCTGGGATGATGATGATGATGATGATGATGGTGTTCATCCCACCACTGCTGAGTGTAGGAACAATTCCAGCCCTTGTTCTGTAGGATTCCATCTGGAACTCAAAAGCTCACTTGTTTGTTTTGCTGGATATGAGCAATTTGTAGTTGTGCTTTTTTACCTCCATAAGATTTTTGCATATTTGCAGCCTGGTGCTTTCAATTCCCAAGTTTATTGTTCAGTTATTCCAAGGATTCAGTGCATATTCGTGGAGACACACTATGCTTTTCTATTTTAATTGTTGTTGTTGTTATTTCTCATCTATTTTTCTGCACCCTCATTGCAGTCTCTGACAGGTGTCTGTCTACCCTGGTGCCTATTTTTTTAAACTTAACTAATCATCAAAAGCCTTGCTTTTTGGAAAACTGGTCTTCGTTTGCAAATATTTTTGAACAGTTTAACTTAAAGTTTGGCTTTTATTCAATTTTTCCACATTTTTCAAGTGCTGCTATATCTGCGCTTACAGAATTGCTTGAAATTGGAAGAGTGGAGGGAATTTGATTTTAAGAGATGGTAAAATAGCAGAAAGGGATGAAATGCAGTAAATACGGTTTGGAAGAAAATGCTGCTGCTCCTCCAGTGCTGTTGTGCATAGGTATTGCAGCACATCCAGGTAATAAAACCCTCTGCTCTGAAACAGTCCACAGAATATTATGGATTTTCAAGCTGCAGCTGTGGTTTTTGGGAACCACCGAGCAGCTGCAGTTTCTGCCCGAGGCAGTGACAGCTCGGGGTGCTCCGTGTGTGTCAGATCTGCCTCGTTGTTGAAGTGCTGCTGGCAGGGCAGGGCTGGATGGAATAAACGACTTTTCCTGGGCAGCACCCAGTCATTCCCAGCTTCTGGCTGGCTCCAGCCAACCCTGCAGAGCTGGGCCACTCCTGCCTTGGAGTGAATTTGCACTCAATTGTGCAGGCAGCCAAAGCATCAGCATCAGCTGCTTTGCTGGGAGAAGAATCATTTCCTTGGGTGTTGGGGTAGTGCCCTTGCTTCCCTCCCAGCTTTAGGGGTTCTCTGCAGACAATGGATGCTGCTCCTGGACTGTTCCTCAAGGCAAGATTGAGGATTAGGTGCCTGTCCCCTGTGCATGGATAACACAAGATCCAGCCCCGACTGGTCCTTCCCCTGGGCTGGGGCTGGGAAGGAGCAGGGCTTTCTGCCTCCCTGTACAGCAGAGGGTGGCTGATGCCAGAAGGAGCTGGAGCCAAGCGTGCTGCAACTGCTGATGAGCTCATCAGCATCAGTTTTGGACAGGAAGCAGAGCTGGGGATAAATGGAGTTGTAAATACCCCTCCAGTGGAAAACGTGGAGCGAGCAGGGGCTGAAGGAGGTACCCACGTGTTCAGGGAGGTCAGCACACATGATCTGGTGGTGCTGGCTGCCAGAAACCCCTTTTGTTCCTCTTTCTCAGTCTCTAAAATGGAGATGTTGATTTTCTTGTGCTCTCTCTTTAGCCCTTTCTTTCCTTTCACTTGTGTGTACTCCTGTTTTCAGGCAGGGAATGCCTTCAGCTTGTGTGCTGGGCAGTGAAACTTCCTTAGACTGGCTGGAATCTGTGAACGCTGTTACGTTTAAAATAGTTTGTGTGAAGAATTTAAGAAAGGAAAGAGCAGCTAAAATCAAAATCCTGCAGTTTTAGCTGTCAGTTCATATCAGGGAAAATGGTTGGTTGATGAAGTAAATCACTCTTACTGCAGAAAAGAATACATGCAGCTCCCAAGAGCTAAACGTTGACAAGACCACGCTTAAACTGGCATTTCTTTTACTTCTAAGAACTCTGCTTTCCTCCTTTTCATCATGCAAAAGCAACTGAAAAATCCCAAGCTAAAAAAATCCTTCAGAGCTGATTCTTCAGTAAGTTAATTCTCCACTTTCTGCCCACTGCAACTCAAAATCAGGGTAGGAAGTAGCAGCAGGCAAAGCTCATTTGTTTCACCCCTTTCCTACTCTAAATTAAAACAGCAATCTCTTCCTTGAATGATTTTTCAGCACATTGTACTTGGATTAGTGAAGGTTTTACACTGATTTGCTTTCATTTTTAATACTGATTATGGGAAGGAATGGAGAGAATTGTGTATATGCAGAGGGTGATTTAATGGTTTGGAAAGGAGCCCAAAATTATGCCATTTTTGCCTCGTGCTTTCTAAGTTTCCAGTATTTCCAGCATGGCCTTGTTGAGTGCACACCTGGAGCACAGCTTTCTGCAGAACTTTGT
Organism: Eulacestoma nigropectus; assembly: GCA_013397775.1. NCBI lineage: Eukaryota > Metazoa > Chordata > Aves > Passeriformes > Eulacestoma > Eulacestoma nigropectus. The sequence continues at coordinate 507,327 of VZTE01006046.1, read as the reverse complement.
TCTTAAAACTTCATCACGTGTGAGTGCACAAGTGTGTGTGACCGTTCACACACGCACTTTGGGTAATTCTTGGAGTATTGTCTTTTTTCACGTGATATTCTCAGTCTTTCCTCTTCCAGCCCCATGAAGCGAGGCCCTGAAAAATCATTCCGTGATCCTCAGAAAAGTGCAGTTTTATTGCCTTCTTTTTCATGGCTGTATTACAGCACCACCTTATTAGGCTTTGCTTTATGACTTTTTAGGATCAAATGGCAATAAAAATTGAGAACTTCGTGAAAAGGCGAGAGTTTGGGAATGAGGATTTTTTTTAAGGCAATCAGAATTATGACTTGTGTGGTAAAATTTTGAATATCAGCAGTGCCCAAGGTCCCAGTGGCTCAGCTTATTCTCTTCTCATTCAGGATTCTTCACAGCATTGTTGTCTTTCATTAAGTTGGCTGTTTTAACAGCAGATGCATTGAATTTTGCAGGGTGGAGCTGGCAAGATGTTTTCATGTCTGTCTTATTTTCCAAAAGTGTTTTTAGCAGGTGAATGTTCGTTTTCTCTCCTTTCTGCATGGCCTGTGATAACCAGGGAGTGAACAGTGTGCAAAAATACATCCAGGCCTGTCAAATTTCTGAACAGAACCTTGAATACTGGGATTTTTCGGGGACTCTGAAATGTTTAGGGAAGTGTCTGCCCCATTTGTGGGAGGGAAATGTTTAAATGCAGGCAGAGTGTAAAGCACAGCACCCTCTTGTTTTGGGGGTAGAAATCGTATTTGGTGTAAATAATCCATCTGGTAGCATTCATTCCTTATTTCATTTTTCCTGGAAAGTAAACAGCACCGTTTCAAGCTCCACAGATGCAAATGACTTTGAAAAGAAAAAAAAAAAGAGCCAAACCAAATGTAAATACTGGTAAAAAACGTTTTAAATTGATGTGACAGAAATAAAACAAGAGCCAGTTTTGCATCAGTAGCCAGTTTCTTTGGGTTAGGAGCTTGTTTTTTGTGTTTTTGCTTAACCAGATATTAACTTTTCTGCTATAAAGCAATCCTGGAGCCAGATTCTCTTTCTGAATGTCTTTGTACCCAGCAATTGAGACTTCTTTGTGCAGAATGCTGTTAAAAAGAATATAACACCAAGGCTGCACATCTGTTTCTCATTTCCAAGCAAGTTCTTTTACTCCAAGCCTGTATTTTTTTCCTTCTGCCATGAGATTTGGGGGTTTTTTAACTTCAGCAAGCAGGCCAGAATAAAAAGATTGCTCATGAGATGGGTTACTGGGTATCATTTACTCAGAAAGCTTTGGCAGCACGTGGATTTGGTCCTGTTGTGATGATGTGCATCCACAGCTTGATTTGTTCTGCTAAAACGCCATCATTTAAAAAACCAATTCTGGAGCTCTGGCTCTGTGAAATGGAGGCCGAAACCAAGGTTGTGGCATCAGCCTGAGAGATTTGCATGTGTCAGGAGAGGGTGGTGTGAAAATGTGGGTTCTCCTGGCAGTGTTTGTAGCAGCAATGAAATCCAGGAGGAATCTGTGCTTTCCAGCTCTCCTCCTAAGCCCTGAAAAGCGACCTGCAGGTGAGGAAAAGATAAGAGTTCCTTAATAAATCCTTCCTGCTCCAGCTTGCCAGGCTGGGTGCAAGAATTATGTATTTTGTTGTGCTTTTGTAGGTTTTTTCCCTGCTTGGAAAATGAATTGCTGCGTAGTGACACGTCCCTGAATGACTGGGTAGGGATTTGTTTATTCCCTGGAAAAGTTCAGGTGGGATTTTTGTACATCTGTGGTCAGACAGTAACGGGTTTGAGATCAATAATCATAAAAATTATAGCATCCCTCAAGTGTTTTCCTCCTGTAAAGCTGTTCCTCAGGAGGATCTCAGCGGGACCAAGGACGATGTCAGCAGCAAAGGGAATTGTTCAGAAGTGCAAAGGCAAATTCATGCCAGCCACGGGCCCTTGGGCTCTGCTGGACATGATTAAATAGGAGAAAATTTCCTTTCCATGCAACAACAAATTGGTTACTTATTAAATCTGGAAACATTTTTTAGAGTTATTTCGTGTCTATTTGTTGTCCAGACTGCTTTTATTCTTGTGTGATTATTCCCTGGGTGGTCTCCTGGCACGGGAATCTGAGATTATTTTGCCTCATTCTTTTTCCTTTCTGAGGTCTGCTCAGTGGCTGCTGAACAAATCTGTGCCCTGGTCCTTTTATCAGAGAAAAGCTGCTACTGGCTTTGGGTAGGAAAGGTTCGATGTGGGCAGCTTCATGGAGTTCTTCCCTTTTGTGGCACTGGAAAGTTTTCATCATCTCCACTGGGAAATAAAGTCCCTGAGGGAGACAAAATGTTCTCCCAGTCCCTGCTTATGTTCAAAGGATTTCATTACAGTGGGTATCTTCTTTAATGGTACCTGCTCAGGCAGCGAATGTGGTGCTGCAGGGGATTCTTTGGTTCCCTGATCTGATGTTTGTTGGCTGGAATTCTGCATTTAAAACCAGCTAACAAATACTTCCACTCAGCAGCCTGTCCCCGTTGTAAAAAGCAAGTCATTCTAATCAGCAAGTACGCTTTTTAACACAGCTTTTCAGGCTGCTGTGGTTGCTGCTAGAAGAGAAAATGTTCTTTATTGTTGTGCTTTAGGTTTTTAAGACACCGTGTGTATGGTGAGATTTGTTACCCAAACCTGAATTTGCCATTTGTTGTGGCACTGTGGAAGGTCTCTGCCACACAGCAGAGTTGCTGCAGGGGGAAAAAGAAATGTTTAAATCTTTCCTTAGCAATAGATTTGGTCTTGTTAATGTGTACCAGTTCTAGCCAACAAAAAAAGCTAAAAATAATGTACCTGCAGCTCCTGGATCTGTGACCTTATTAATATTTTATTAATATTAGTACTTTAAAAGGCACTTAATGGGAGACTTGCTGGCATTGTCCATGCTGATGACAACACAAAGGGCGCCTGGGTTTAATGAAAGCTGTTCCAGGTGCTCCATCCCCAGGCAGTGCAGGACCTTGTGGGTGTCAGGGTGGCTCTGGTTGAGCTCAGGAATTCCTGCCTGGCCCTGGCAGGGACTGGGCACATCTCTGAGATAAACCAGGGCACCTTATGCTCAGCACCCTGGCACTCTGGACCTGTGCACTTACTGAGGAAGCAGCACCTGGAAATTCTCACTCCAGGCTCGAGTCCCAGTTTTTGGGAGCGAGGATCAAAGCAGAGCTCTCTGAGTAACAAACCCAGCCAGGTTTAAGGGCTGCTTGATAGACGAGCTGTATACAGAAAGGCTGCACTCAATTCCCTGCTCTGCTCATAATATTTGCATAGCCCAAGGTGGTTTACATCTTTTACCCCTGGGAAGGGACCCAGATATCTCACTGCTGTTGTCCCTGCATTTCTCTGAGGTGCTGTAATGTTTTAAAATAAGGCTGGGGGTGGTTTCAGTGGGCCATGAACTCTGCTCTGTCCTGCAGCACCAAAACTCTGGGTTGTGCTTCCCCCAGACTCCAGCAACAGGAGCATGAAGGGTAACCCTGCCAGCGTGAGGAATTCCCACAGGCAGGGCTGTGAACGCGCTCCAGGGTTAGAAATGGGTGTCAGCTCTCCACAAAGAGCCAGATGCAAGAGACTGCTGCACTTGGGTCGTTGTAGTAGAATTCTGAAACCCAGAGAAGTCCTTAAATATATCAATCCACAGTGCAGCCTCACCATGTTTAGTGGATAATACTGAGAGGACACATCTAAATGAAATGCTGACGTTGTCCAGTTCTCTGCGTTGCACTGTGAACATTCACGTACCTTTGTTTATCTCAGGAATAAAAAAATCCAAGGAAAAATACAAAGAAATGCTCCCAATAATTTTTTTTTTCTGAATCCCTTTTTCTTTTTTAATTTATGATTATGTATATCAGTCATTGTACAAATACACCAAACCCCTAGGGCAAAACAAATCTTTAAAGTACGAAGAACAATTCCTGTAGATTCAGTAAGAGAACATGAAGTGCTGGTTTTGTTGATTTTTGAAGCATAAAGTGTGGTCAAGAAGGTGCCAAATGTTTGATAATCACCTACATCTGTCTTCCTTTCCATGGTTGTGTTTCAGTTGTTTCTGTTTGTGTTTTTTTGAAACCTAAGTGTGCATTAGGTAGTTTTGCACGAAGATCTGAGGGGGGATCCCAGTCTATTTTTCTTAATAAACTTAGAATTCTGTCAGCTAAATAGAAATACGTTCTTTAATGAGCTTGAATTCCTGTGGGACTCAGCGGAAAAGCTCACTGGATGCGTTCTGCTGAAGAATGTTGTTGGGCTGTGCAAGTTCCCACAGTTTTATCAATGAAATGGGTATTTGAGAGCATTAGGAGCTGTCAAACTAGGAAAGAGTGAGGTTGTTGAGAGCAAGTTGTGATTTGATGGATTCTGATGGAACTATTCCCACTCTTGTGAGAATCCTGCCTCTTCCAGATCCAGGGTGATCCTGGTGATCCTTGCCCTGCCTCTCTATTGTGGTGCATTCTGCTCCTCTCCATTTAAATATTCTGTGGCTCTGAGGTCCCTGCATGCATCCTGCTCTGCTGCCTCAAGTTCTGTAGGAAAAGCTGTTGGGAATGCATCAAGCTCAGCTGCTTCATCTGTGAGAGCAGGGTGTTAAATGATCACAGCTTGGAACAAAAAGAAGGGAACAATGGATACTGGGGTTGCTCAGGCATAAGTTCCTTACATTTTCTGACTGCCCGCTGTCACAAAACGTGGAGAGTTGTGTTCGTGTTTGACATTTCTCTTCTCTTCCCTCAATCTCCATCCCACTGAGTTGAAATCAGCCTGGCAAATCCTCACCTAAAGCTGAAATAAAGTTCTTCATGCTCAGGGGTCGAGAGGAGCATAAGCTAAAACCTCACTGTTCTTAGAGAGGAGCCTGTAAGATTGCCCAAATCAGAGATGAACTGGGAAAGTTAAAGCAGAAAAATAGAGAGTGCTTTAAGGTAGAACAGTCACAGAACCACGGACCTCTGGAGACTGGGAGGATGTTGGACTTGGACACCTACTCGGGGAATTTTCCAGGCTGTCCCAGCATGGTTCTTTCCCTGAACTGATACCCTGGAACAGGCTTTTACTGTGTCCTGTGGAACTCAAATGCTCCTTTCATGGCTTTGCAGCCAAGTTGTCCTTCTTGCCCTATCATCTGTCTTGTTATAGGCTTAAAAATATGTTTAAACCAGGAAATCTTAAACCCCACTTCTCGTCCCTCTTGCTTCCACCTTTCTTCACTTTAGAAATTGAGGTGGGGAAAATGATTGTTCTGTTCTCTGTCGTTTTTACCTGTTTGCAATATCCAGTTGTTTTCTGAGCGTTCAGAAAGATTGTGCTTTTATTTTGTGAGCCAGACACGAGGATGAATCAGACTTTGGGTATTGTATTTGAAATACTTTTCTCTTTGTTTATTTGGCAGGTCCTTGACCAGTATGAACGAGAAGGGTTTAATTTCCTAGCTAAAGTTTTTAATTCTTCGCATTCCTTCTTGGAAGACTTGACAGGTCTAACTTTATTACACCAGGAGACACAGGCTGCTGAGGTAAGCAAATAAAATTCGGCTCTTAAGAATTAACCATGGGATCAAATGAATCACTGATAGAATCAAGCAGTGGTATTTGATTTACAGAATGATTGACACAATGGTTTAGGCATTCTCTTAAATTAATTGTAAATTTTCTGTGTCTGAGTTTTCAAGCGTTGCTTTTAAGGGAAACAGGTGACTTTTGTTGTGTGGCGTGAGGAAATCAGTCGCAATTTTAGGTCGGTTAAAATGCAATTATGCTGCTTGATGGATTATAATCTGGGGAAACAAAGCTGTTTACTTGCCCAGTGACAACAAATGGAATGTGGGAAGAGACTGGAGTGTGTTTGACCTCACGGGCAGCAGCACTGCTGCTAACTCAATACTGAGTTGTGATGCTGAGCGTGTTCCATAGAACATGAAGCAGGTATCTGCCCTGATGTTGTATTTAACAATGGTTCGTATTCCTTCCTCTCTCTGCCAATATCTCTCCCCTTCTACATGGTAATTGAATTTTGGCATGGCTGTATCCCAGGGATGTTTCTGAAGCTGGCTCTGAGGAGTGATTTTTCAGTCCCTGCAGCCTGTGCAAGTGCTGGAGCTGTTTTTTCAGCTGGAAAGGGCTCCACAGTGTTCCTTAATAAGGTTTTGGGGGGATAATGATGACTTGGCTCTCTGTTTCATGTTTTAACCTTTGAAAATAATGGAAGCAGATGCTGGAAACATGAACTGTAAAATACCTCATGCATTCTTAAATCAGCATGGTCATACCTAGAAAAATTGTAAATATATATATATATATGTATATGAGAAGGATTCAGGAAGGGAAAACAAGCACCCTTTAACATGTGCCACTCATTAACAGCAAGAATAATTAAAGTCTGATTTGCCAGGCCTGAGTTTTAGTGTCTAGGCTGCTGATGGGAAATGTAAGAACAATTACAATTAGTTAGTAAAGTATTATTTTGCAGCTAATAATCCATAAATCCCTTTTGCAGCTTCAGAATGGGTGCAGGTGTTTGTTTATTATAAAGTTTTAGATGCTCCCTGCAAAATGTAGAGTCTGGTGTGAGTTTACTGCGACTTAGTGAAGTTCAAAGTTTAGCTTAAAACCCAGAATTAGTGTCCTTTCAAAAACCCTGGGGTTCTTTGGTGAGGTTTATGCAGTGAAATCACTGCTCAGATGTGGAAAAACTGACATACAAAGTATTTGCAGAGCTAATGCTTTCAAATTAGGTTAACTAGCATAAAACCAGGGAGCTTTCTTGGTTCTTCCCTGTAGGATTGCTGTGTTTTTGGGAAAATCCATCCCTTTTAGCAGGGTTAACCAGTTTATTGACGAATCCGGGTTTATGAATGGCAAGGGCTGACAGGCAGATTATTTGTAGATCCTGGAGCACTCTTGCTTGCTTTGGATTGATTAAAAGCCAATTCTTTGTTACATTTTGCCACTGTTGGCTCTGAAAAACAAGGAGGTTGTTCTGTGGTCCTCCACAAGTCTCAGTTCATCAGCTGGGGCAATTTTTACATTTTTTAGTTGCACAAGAGAGTGCTTTTAATATCTTTTCTGTGGAAAATTGCTCTCATATTTTGAGATCCTTTTCTCTTGTATTTCGAGCTCCTTTTTCTCACGCTGCAGCTGGAGAGTGTGAGGTCTGCAAAAATGGTTTTTCGGGTTTCTGGCTGCTTTGGAGCTGCTCTTGGCAGAACGTTTTCCCTAAAATGGAGCCATTCGATTTGCTAAGTTTGGTGCTCCTTTGATTTGAGGTATTCCTGTGACATTCTAAAGGCTGCAGCAAAAGCAGTGAGAGGTTTCATGGCCTGGTTTGGGGTGGGAATGTTTCATTTTTCTGGTGAGAAGTTATCTGCCTTTCTCCACTCCAGCTCTTCAGAGAGTTTTTGTGAATTATTGGTGCATTTGGAGACCATAAAAATGGCTTCTGGTAACTGCAGATTTTCCTTTTCTCCTGTCTAGTAAAATCTGTCCAGCGCTATTCCAGAACTATAAAGAAAATAGACCTATAAAGTTAGATGTCATCCAGCCTTATATTTACCCAGTAACATCATAATTGGCTTGTAATTCCATATATAAATCCCTGATACTTGACTAATAAACCTGCATCTGATAGGGGAGCTGCTCAATCTTGTGCTTATTTTTAAAAGGTTCACTGTTAAAATGTGAATTCATCAAGAGCGTTTCACTGGTAAATTTGCTAAGGGTGTTTTCTTGTGGTCAGAAAAGCTGTCATGCAGCTCTTAAGTGAAATCACACGCTGACCCTTTTTGATTATTATTTTTCATTTTTCATTCACCTAAATGCTTCGCTGCTTTCGTGATGTGTGTGTGAAAGTGCTTTAATGAGAAACTGCTTCTGAGTTTTGAGTTTGCCTGAAAGAGAGTCTGGCTAAGTTGTGCATGTTCTGTAGGAGTGACTGGTGAATACAACGTTTGTGGATGGCCTGAATTTCCATGAAAACTCCTCCCCCATTATCAGCCCAGAGTGTGTTTGCTCAGATTTAAGGAATACAATTTGCAGTGAGATATGGGAGACTTTTCACTTAGTGAAAGTGTTTTTTTTACTTGCACTGTTTAATTCCTATTCCAGGGCTGTGCTGTTGACCATAATATTATAACACAGATTAATGTGCTTTAAATTTGATACCAATTGCAGGGTTTTTAGTCAATAGAGCACCTATTTCTTCAACATGAGCTGTGTCAAGAAATCATAAATGTTCTCCCTGACTTCCTTAGCATGACAATTAATAAATAATAACATCAGCAAGCTTTTCTATCCTGTCTTGAACTGACAGTACATTTCAGGCATCTGCTCTTCCTACATCTGGCTTTAATTTAGGGTCTCTGGAACATTTTGGGGTGGTTTTTTTAAATCCCAGTTAGATATTTCTGTGCAGCTTGGGCAGGAGCCTCTGGTGACACGCCTGGCTTTGAAGGCCAATGGAAGCTGTGGGAAACTCCCATGTCAGCACTCAGGCCCTGTTTCCACTGGATGCAGTTCATCTGGGGAGCTGCCCAAGCTCGTGGAAGCACTGAATTTCTGCTTTCCACATCACTCTGTTTCCTTTCTGCGAAGCTCAACTTTTAAACCTGACCCTTGCTCGCTGTGTAGTCGAGTTTAATGGCTGGGCTTAAAATAGAGACAGCCTGAGCATCCTTGGGTTGTTAATCAGGGGCTGGAGGTGTGGAATTGGAGGCAGAAAAGTGAATAATTTCCAGGTCAGAGCTTGGCTGAACTGCTCAGGACAGTTCCAGATCAGTGCATCCCTAAACCCAGCTGTTTGCTCCCCACGTGCTCCAGATTAACCCTGCAAAGGGTGTTGGGTTTGCTGCTGTGGAGATGCTTTTCCTCTAAAATTTCTAATTCAATCTAAAGTTTTCTCATCTAAAATCGCAGCTTTCCTGATGTGCACTCAACTCATTTCTCTCTGTAATAAGACACAAGTGTAAATGCACTTTTCTTACTTTGGGTTTCAATTCCTGAATTACTCGGATGCTTTACTGCTCTTCCTGCTTTCATCAGGACGAAAGAAGATTATAAAACACACACCAGAAATAAAATTTTCACTTGGTTTTCTGACTGCTTAGAAAACAAGAAGGGGTAGAAGTCTCGCTGTCTAAGAGGGTCATAAAGAGCTTTTGGGGAAAAAAAAAATCAAATCAGGAGCAGAGTTCCTGGTTCTGGATGTGATTGTAAGGGTCAGATATGGGTGCCAGCAGGTCCTTGTGCTATTTTACTTCAGTGATGTTGCACTTCGAGCTTGTGTCTCTTACAAAAAGTGTGGTGTCTGTAGTTTCTGTGACAAGTTCTTATGGTCACTGAATGAGGCCTGTTTGGTATTTCCAAAATCCCTTTTCTCTGCTGGGTTACTGTGTCCCAAACAATCCTTCTTATCCTTATTAACAAAGAAAAAAAGGCTTTGTGCTAGTCAGATACCCAGAGAAAATATGGACAACCCTATTTTATCACGTTTCTGCACTAATTTGAGGTTTGTGCCTGACCATTTTTCAGTCATTTCTTGAGGAACAAGGCTTAGCTGCAGAATAAGCAGCTGGTATAAAAAAGGAACATTGTGCTTGTCCTAATTTGGAAGAAAATTCAGAATTTCCAGTGTGCTTTGCTATTAAAAATATCCTGCTTGCTTCTGATTCTGCATTATATTATGCAGTGTATTTGATGCTGAAACAATAACATATGAAGAGCCAAAAAAAAAAAAAAAAACCAAGCAAAACAGAAAAAGCCAGCTACAACAATATTATAACAGTAAGTTCTATAACTTGACAATTTTTATCTGTTAGCCAAGTATTATTCAGAATTTAATTTTATTTGGTGTTATGAAAACTTCCTAAAGAAATCATTACTGAGGGGTAGCCCAAAATTAATATTTGAGGCTTTTCTGTGTGTGAGCTTTCCTGTTTTTCTTCGTGTTTTTAATCTGGTGCATTTCAGGAGAAATTAATTTTGACAGATTCAGGCCTGCCCTGGAATTTCTTTCTTAAGAGATTAAGAGATTAATTTGTTTTCTTTCAGGAGGTGGGTTGTTTTTTTCTTTTTGAGTTTTCTCATGATGTCAATTAGTGTCATCATTTCTCTTCATTCATCAAGCAGTGTTTCCCAGATCTTCGAATAATGGTAAATTTTTTTTGTGCTGAGCAGAGTCCAAGTAAGAAAGGAGTGCTGCAGATTTTAAATATAGGTAAATTTGCATTGCGTTGGGGTGACTGTGCTGGGTTATTACACGCCTAAAATAGATTTAATCAGTGTCCCCCTCACACAGGGCTCTGCTGAACGATGGGATTTCACTGCTGACACTTGGCCAAGGAGGGGTGATTGTTACATCAACACACAACACTTCAAACTGAGTTTTCCAGCCTTTGAACAAGCCCCACGTTGGGCTTCAGCAGATACCTTCTGCTGCTTTTGGAAGGGCTTAGCAATACCTGTGAAGTGGTGCCTCTGTTTGCTCCCAAAACATGAGCTCCTTGTCTTTCCCCTGATACCTTCACTGATAACTTCAATTATTATCATTAATTGTATTCAAATGCTCTTCCTGGGACTTGCGTCAGCGAGTGATGTGCACAAATGCTCCTGTTTCATGGTATATAAATAATAATAAATGTGTGTTTGTCCCTGCGGGGCAGGGAGGGGCTTGTGCAACCCTTTATTTTGTTGGAGCCAAGGGAAGGGCGGTTGGTTGGTAGCCAGTTATCATTTTTGTTTGAAATGTCAAATACATGGAAAAGAAACCCACTGAAAGAAATGGAATAATGGCATTTGGGTTAGCAACAGATTTTGTTGGTTTATATCTTTCTTTTTTTTTTTCATGTATTTAACTGAATTGGCGTCGTAGTGTCAAAACGTTGATAGAGTTTAAATCTCTGTGTGAAATTTCACAGTAAATCTCATGCAACTATAAAATGGCAAGTGCTACCAGGAATAAATTTATGGCCTCATCACTTTTTATGTGAGGGGAAGAAGTTTTGCAACAAAAACCTGGGCAAACCCTCAGTGCCGCAGCACCTTCAGCTGCTGTGAAACTGCAGCAGCGTTAATGTGCATTCTGTGTTCCTCTTGAAGCCTCTGCAGCCAATAATTCCTGGTTGCTTTTCCTCTTCCTGAACAGCATTGATCAGTGGAGGTGATCAATATCAGCCATTCTTTCCCAAAGGGGCTCTGGGCTTTCTGGGCTTTCCTCTTGTAGTAAGAACTCCGCCTCCAGTGCAGTTGCAAAGGTGCACTGCTTTTCTTCATGACTCATTTTAATTGCCCTCATTAGATCAGTACCTAAACAGGGACTATTTGAACTGATGAAGTAATGTTTTGATTTGTGCCGTGGTAGTGAATGATATTAAATTGTACTTTCTTTAAGATTTTAGAGTCATTTTAGCTAATGACAAACACAGCACCCCAAAATTTTGAAGGGAACTGCTATGCTGAAGCTGTAAAATCTTTATTTTGGGGAAGCAATTCTCTTCTAGAAAGATTTGCAAACTCTGTTGACTCCTTTTCCTTCGAAGGAAAAATCTCCAGTAAAGGAGAAGTAAAATAATTTAGGCATTAAATCTCTTCCATTCCAATATACTTTGACACAAAGGAGAATGAGTAGTTACTGTTCAAGATGCATTCTGTTATTCTCATGTGAAGGATAAGGAATTACACAACACGGACAAACACGCTGATGAACTTTTTTATTCTAATTAAGAGCATAAATTCTACAGTGTGCGTGTCAGTCCAAGAGTGTAAGAGCCCTTGTAGAGCATTCAAATAGAAAAGAAAAGTTTGCTGCTGGACAAACCAGTGCCAGATTTCAATAAACACCAATTGTTGTAGCCTTACCCAGAGGTGCTGTGAATGTCTTGGGGCAGGGCTGCCTCAGCCTTCCCTCAAGTGTTAATTGAGTTAATTTATTAGGGATCAATGTGCTCTGGTCATCTTGGAGCCCACCAGAGTATTTCATTGTTAACCGTGTTTGCCTCCTCCTGACAATCCAGATTTCCTCTGGAAGCATCTCCCAGGGCATTCCTGTCAGGGTGAAGCCATGCAGTCAATTATCACATCCCCCGAGTGCACTGGTGGTTTGTTATCGCCACCATCTGATTCAGACCACACAACCTTTCTGCACAAACAGCAGTGGCTTCTTTTTGTCTTTGGAACAGATTTTCCTGTAAATAGAGGTGGAATTAGGAGATGGTCATAAATGAAATCGGCTGCAGTGTGAAGAGTTGCTGAAAAATCCTGGGGATTTAGCACAGCCTCTCTTTAATGCCAGTAGCTGCTAATTCACAGCAGGAAATTAGGCACCACAAATTTTAAGGACAGAACATCAATTTTAAGACGTGCTCCTACGTGGAAATCTCATATGGAAAACGGTTTGTGAGCTGCTCCTCAGCTTAAATTTTCACCGTGTCTTAGGATTTCTAACTTTGTGTACTATGGAATAATTTTACCAGCCTGATTGTTTAAAGATTTGCATCCCTGTTGCTGCTGTAATGCAGATATTGTTGGGTGAATTTTGGTTGGCATTAATTTATTAAACAGGCAGATTTGGGTAGCCTTTAGAATTAATACTAACCCAGCTCTTACTGGCCTGAGCTCTCTTTCTATTTGAATATTTTCCTGATATTTGCACTTTAATGAACTTCTCTGCAAAGTGTTGGTGTTTCCTTGCCCTTACTGTGGTTCAGCTTCTCCTGAAGTTCCCTTTTTCCAACGCTTTTTTTGGAGCACATTAAAACTTGGCTTCCAGCTGAAATCTGCCATGCAACATAGTTGTTTTTATGGAATTGGCTGGAGTCCTGGAGCAAGCACCTGACAGCTTAGGAGTGATAAAAATTAATGACCAATTCTGTAGTTAAAACCCAGATTTGATTCCAAGATGAGCCACTTTGTGCCTGAGAAGGTAAGGATTGGTTCTCTCTTACCGCTTCAGTGATAATTTGTCCTTAGCAGTGACTTCTTTTAGTTGATTTAAGGTCAAATTAGTTGGAAAGTTAAGTCTTGTAAATTGTAAATGGAAGTTGTTCCTGACCTCATGAAGAGGCATCAAAAAAGTCTGCATTGTTATACATCTAATAAAAAATTAGCCAAGGGAAAAGTGTCTCACTTTTAAGTTTGGAGAGCATAACATTAAAAAGTTGTAGGATGAGTTTCTGTTTTCTTGGTCTCTCAACCTCTAAGAACCCCACTCTAGCTATTAAATAATGTGCTTCAAATATGGGATGAGTTGTTGCATTTGTAGTGTTGAGTCTGGGACACCAAAGCTGTTCCCACATGTGATAATTCACGAAGCAAAAGCTGCTTGTAGCAAAAGCTTCTTGTGAGTTACCGAGTTTGTTGTTATTTTCATATGCAGGAAAGCTTTTTGTTAGTCTACAGGTGTGGTGATGATTTTTAGTCGTTTAATTGCTACACAGCAACCTTAAAATAATGCAGTTTCACTGGATAAATAGGAGTGGTTTTGGTAAAGGGGAAAATGCTAGGCCTGGAAATCTAACAACAGAACTCTTAAAAAGTTGGGTTGAGCTGCAAGCCCCGGTAGGAAGGAAATTCACGGCTAAAATGTGGTAAGGATCAGCTCACAGAGCTGATTTGGAGTCTGTGTGTAGCAGTTGTGCTGCCATCTCTGTGTAGGAAGGTGTACGTGCAGATGTTGTCTGATTATTCAAGTGTAAAATATTCCAAAATGGCCTTTTAATGGCACAGGACTCTCAAGACAAGAGATGAATTGACTCCATTCCAGTTAAAACACAAAAGTAAACATAGTAAAACTGGTCTAGTTGGAATGACCTTAAAGCTGTGAGATTATGGAAATAAATTTGGAGGAAAACTCTACGTGTGCAAGTACATCAGTACTTTGTCATCTGAAAATAAGGGTTCTGTTGAAGTACTTATTATATACAAGATAAATTCCTGTAATTGGAAAGTACTGCCTCAAGCCCACCAGGCAATGCATTTAATCCCCTGCAAGTCAAGTGTGAAATCCAACAGGTTAATCAATAAATACAAAAAATACATGGTCAGGAAAAAGATGCAAACTGTGATTTAGGTGGAGATAACTGCTAAGAGGCTTATTCATTTTTTGGTAACTAAAGAAAGTCAGTCCAGAAATGGAGAAGGGAGGCACAAGTAAACCTGTAAAGAATTAAGCAATCACTTTCCAGCCTCTCTAGGGGATAGGGGTTAAGAGATACAGTTTTAAAAGTCTTTATGTTGTTGAAAAGTTTATTTGTCTAATGTCTACTGAGACAGCGTGCCAACAACAGCAAACCCAAATGCAAGTTAGAAAGAGAAAACCACTACTGGAAGAGAATATGAAGGCATAACAGAGCTGTTTAGGAGTATTGCAGTGCAGCAGCTGGTTTTGCTAATGCTTCTTGGTGATTTAAAAAAAAAATAATCATCTAAGTCCTAATTCCCTTTGTCTTCTCCCTCTGAGTAGCTGCAGTGTGTGAAGCTCGCTGGCCCATGACTCATTCTTCCCACTAAAGCTATTTCTTTGAATAGCCCTTGTAAAAACATGCATTTTGTGTTAGTTGTCTTAGCTGGCGATTGGGGAGGCTTTTTTTTTCCTCCCTGGGTGAGTGATTTATGTGTGCTAATCTCTGGATCTGCCTTTGCCACACATGGTGCCTGTGAAAACACTGCTGATGCTGTACCTGGGAGTGCTGTGCTCACCTTTCTGCAAGAGTAACTCAAGCACTAAAACTCATTTAATCTCCTCCTCCACGGGCAATAGGCTCATGTCTAATAAATTCTGATACCTTGGGCTTCTTTTCAGGGACAGGCAGTCACGAACCTGAGGCTGGATTTTAATTCTTACTAGATCTGAAAAGGGTAACGGGCAAAGAAGATGCAAATGCAAAATGAGATGTTATTTCCAGCCTCTAAAGGGAACTTCTTTGCATGAGTTTGGTTCACTGTAAGAAATATGGAAGTAAATGACTGAGGTTCATTCAGAGGAAGAATTAAAGAGCCTCTGTTGAAGCTTTTGTGTGTGAGGGAGTGCTGGGTGTGCTGTTTTAGCTGTCCCACTGTGGGCAGCCCTGGCAGTGCTCTAAAGAGCAGTCTGGGGCTGCTTTCCCAGCGCTGCAGATTTTCCCTGCTGCCCCAGTGGAACAGGCAGGCTCCTGTGAGAGAATTCTCTCCTGGATTCTGCCTGCTCCCTGAGTCTGCCAGCACACATCCATCACAGGGATATTGATACGGGCAGCATCCTCTCCAGCTGTCCTGGGCTCCCCAAAGGGAGGCCTGGATTAACTGGGGACAGCCTTTGGCACGAGTCCAAGCTGTAAAACACGAGCTCACGTTTTTAGGTGGGTAATGAAATACCTCAAACCCTGCCTGTCTTGGAACTACAGCTTCAGCCTTGGCTGGGGCTACTTATTAATACTTCTGCTTTCTGGATTTAATCTAGGCTTTAGTATTTGGATCCAATTGTTGAATGCTTTTAATATGCAGTTTAATGTTGTTTAATTCGTAGATTTATGCCTGCAGATTGTATTTGGATTGCTCAACAAAGTAAAATCTTGGTTATAGCCAAACATGTTGACAAAGTTCAAGGAGCTGACTGTGACTTTTCTTTTTATACGGTGGAAATCAGGGATGGTTATGGGAGATTTGGGAAAAGGAAGTAATGCTGTTAAATGTCATTTCAGTTAGGTTGAGGTGTAAAGGTCACAACGTTTTCTGCAAGGTTAAATTCAAGCAAGGTTGGTCGTTAGTAACGTCCCTGTAGGTAAGAGCTGCTGGAGGATGCTGCAGGAGTTTTCAGGACAATACTAGAAAAAAGTCAGTGTATTTGGAAAACTGCTAGGATTTAAGGTCACTCATGAAATAGAAGAATGTTGCTTTCATTAAGAAGTTTCTAAATCAAAGAATAAATGTGTCCTTTGCATTCAAAGGCGAAGGATATTCCCAGCTCTAGCATGAAGTCTGCAATCCTTCGTTCTGGTGAGATTTTTCTTGACTCTCTCCTGTTTAAAAGCAAAAGAAAAGAGCTTGTGGCAGAGGAAAGTGCCCATAGAAGAGACTGCCTGTTTAGAACTGTTGTTTGAATGTGAAGGGATGAGGTAACAGAGTACAGCAATAACCAACAAACTGCACTGTCTGACTCCAGTATCAACAACTCCACAGGCCTGGTCTTTATTGGACTTTTTTTTTAAATTTGGGAGGAAGTGGTGGGGGGGGGCTCTGATTAGCATATCTGTTTCAGGAAGAGTATCAAGAGTTCTCTAATTTCATATTTAAATCTGGGCCCTGATTAATACTCGAGGCATGCAAGAGAGCTATAACATGAAGGCTGCTGTTACTATAGTGAGATGCTGTTACAGACATCACAAGACTTGTTATACAAGGAAACATGACTACTTTGGATTAAAGGAGTTGCCAAAGGCTTGAAGGATTTATTGGTGCCGCTGCTTTGAGTTATATATAACTTCATTATTTTGTTGAAAACATTTAGATCTAGAATTAATGAAGCACAGTAAATGCTGATGAAATGAATCAGCAGGTCTGACAGCTTTGAACTGACACTGAGCAACTGATGAATTCTGTGGGAGCATTCCTTAGGTCTCCAAATTGCTGGATAATGTACAGAAAGTAATAAATCCAGCTTTTGCACGGAGAAATGAAGCTTAATGAGCGCAGTGAGGTGCATCAGAGTCGATGTGATCAAGATCGTATTTCTGAAATGATTTGTAATTCCTAAGCTCGTGGGGGAGGAAACGGCCTGAGCTGCTGGGGATGGTGTGGGGATGGTCTGGATCTCTGGGATCAAACATTCTGGGGGCAGTGGGATCTGCAGAGGTGGGAGGAGGAGGAGGCACAGGAGGAGTGACAGCAATGGTCGTGTGGGTCTGAGCAAGGCGAGGGGAAGTGGGGAATTGTGGCTTCAGAAACAAAGGACTGAAATAGGCTTTTTTTCCCTGCAAAACTTAGTCACAGGGAGTGCAGTTAGAGGGGAAGTGCAGATGTGTAACAGCTCTGTGATGTGCTGGGCTGCTGCAAGGTCTCTCTTCTGTGTGAATTAGGAGTTCAGTGCATATCACACCCATTTGATCATTTCATTATTCTCAGCTGTATAAAACTGGAAACATTTTGACATTGCTTCCCTAACGCAGCTCAGAGAGTGCTGTGACATCCAGAAATGCTTTCTAGACAGCTGCATTCCATCCCAGTCCATGAAGTCTGTGGTAGTGCAGAGATGTTTCAAAAGAATTATTGTTTTAACAGATGATTAATTGCAAATTATTTGTTGCTTTCTTAAAATTAGCCATTTGCTCTTGATGCCACGATGCAGAATTAGTGCTGTGGGTATTAATGTGAGTCTGAATGAGAAATGAGCCATAATCAATGATGAAAGGTTTTCAAGGTTTGAAGCAGTCCTACAGCATTAATTCCTTACAAGCAATACTATGAAGAGAAAATATGTGATGGCAGAAATTGTTCTTGAGTTCCCTCTGACTCTCCCCTCTGCAATGTGACTCAGGAATTTAGTTATGTAAAAATACGACTGAGTCCCTTTTGCCTTTGAGGTACAGACCTGGGTGAAATCCAGTATGAGATTGCATTTCAGTGAATTGGCTCATTTCTTTCCCAGTCTTTTTAACTTTGAATTTGGGACAAAACTACATCAAAAGCTGGAATAGCTTCCTCATCTATTTCATGGCCGAGAGGGGTTTTTTTTTCCCCCTCTTCAGATAGTGTCTGGTTACTAAATTAAGCTCTCGGCATCAATAAATCATTTCCCTGCAGAGTAAAACCTGTAATTTTTCATACCCGTTGTCCTTTGTACCTTTTGCAGTGTCTCTGGTGGGGCTCTGGAGGGACTCCCTGGGCAGGTACAGCAGGGGGAGAGAACAAAGGGACCCAGGTGCGTGCTGTAGTTTGGTGGGGTGACAAGCTGGACACATTCCAGAGGATTTGCAGGAGCTGTGTGAACTCCTGGGAGCACGTTGGGGTTATGGGGTTTGCAGAACGAGGAGCTGAGCGAACCAAAGGAGGGGTTTTCCAGGAGCCTCACGCACCGTGCGGCGTGATCCGTGTGAGGCTCACCTGGGCACTCCTATTCCCTGGAAACGGGGGTGGGGAAGCACCGAGGATCATTCCTGATCCTGCAGGAGCACAGGTTGGAAACCAAACCAGCCCAGATTCGTGTTGGAATGTGGGTTCTCGCCCTTGGGAGGGAAAGCAGGGTCTGCAGAGCCACCTGTGTGGAAAGGGTGGCCTGGTTTGAAGTGCTGGCTCTCAAAACCCATCGTCCAAGTGGCACTGGGATATTTTAATTCAGGATTTCTCGTTCCACGCTGTGAGGGGCATCACAGAACCGAAATCTTAAAACGCAAAAAATCTGTTTGTTCTGGATGTCAAAGGGCTGGAGGGCAGAAGGGAGGAATGGAAATAATCTCTTGCCCAGATTATATGTTAGTGGCAATCAGGAAAAATCTGTCAGTCCACAAAGCCCAAGAGCTGGGATTTCTCCTGCCCTGCAAGCCCTGAGCCCATTTTTCTCCCTGTATCCCACCCGAAGGTGTTTTTAGAGCTGGATGAGGACAGCTCTCATTCTCTCACTGTGCCTATACTGACACAGATGTTATTGCTGTGCAAACCACTGGTATTATTTTTTCTCTTAAGTACTTTCCTGGTTTCCCTTTTGCTGTGACAGTTTTGTCATTGTTGCTGGCAGCTGCAACTATTTCATTCATGGGCCACAAATGTTTTCTGTGAAGCATTCAAAACCTCCCATCCTCCTATTGTGCTTTTCCAGTTTACTATGGAGTGTTCCAGCCCCATCCACTAGAGTTTGGTTTTAACCTTCCTCCGTTCCTGTGATTTTTAACATTTTCTCAGTTTTGCTGTAGTTCTCCAAGATGGATCATTGCCGTGAATTTAGTGATGACCTGTCCCATTCACTTACTTCAATCCCATTTCTTGCTTCCTTTGTATTTCCCTGCATCCCAGCACTTCTCCTCTCACCTCCTCTGTGATCCAGAATTTCTGTTTGGTTCACACCTGCTTGCATTGGCTTTGGATGTCTCCTTTGCATCCTCTGGGTGTTGGATTTTAAGGGGGCATCAGCATGGCTTGAAATAAAAATGTTCATCTTTTCATCTTCCCGATTTGCAAACTCACTTCAGGTTATTTCATGGTAAACTCTCCGAATCAACACCTGTAGCTTCCTGTTATTTTCGTATTCTTTTGTCCTAACGGTAGTTGTAAGCTGATATAGGAATGCTTCTAAACAATTTACTTTTTAATAATGGACTTGGTTTTCTATCAGAATGTTCTAAAAAAATGCTGCTCCTTAATGGCCCTTTCTTGCACTTTTCCTGAGCCTTGTCATGTTAAAAAAAAAACCATAAATTTTCTTCAGTCTTTTTGCTCTTTCACAACAATCTGGTTGAGTAATGCAGCATTTATTCTGTTTGTGCTTGCAAACACTTCCATTTTAAGCAGCTGCTAGACAAATGAATTACATCAGCAATACTGTGGTGCTGTTAACTGATTTATATTTAAATGTATTTGGGTTGTGTTTAAATATTTAAACTTGTTCTTTACGGAGACTGGACTTAAGGTGAGGATCAGGTCCTGTGTTTTATTCCATTTGTTCCTTTAGTGGTTTGCTGGCCCCACAGCACCACTGCCTTGCCCAGCATTTGTTCTGTTCTCCCTATAAAGTCAATTCAGTATTCTGGTTGATTTTCCATCCTTCTTGTACAGACATGCAGCTTCCAATACTTGCATCCCCGTTGAGCAATGAGAAATTGTCAGTACCTGTTTTTCCTGACTGTTGAGTATCAGGTGTAATTGAAGAGTCATTTTTGGGAAATATTCCTTCAGCCCATTGCCCCTTGTCAGCAGCCTCCCTCAGCCCTGTGTGCCTGGGGAATTATTCTGATCCACAGCTCTTGCCAAGGCCTGTTACCTCCAGATTTGACAATTAAACATCAAAAGTTCCACTTTAAACCCTAACATTTATATTAAAAAAAGGCTTTTTTTCAATCTTGTTTTTTCTTTATCCTCTTCATAATGTAATTTCTCGGGGATTTAAGGCTGTCCACAGGATACTGATGGCCTCAGATACCTTTTTTAAAAAAGTATTATATTTGCATTGTCAGAATTAGATGTGTGCCCTCACTCAGACAAGAGTGGCTCCGTCTGTTTCTGCCCCTGTTTTTTCTGTCAGGGTTTTGTACAGGCCTTTCTGGACTTTTCCCTGGAGGTTCTGCTGTTATTTCACCCCAATTCCATGGGAAGAGTGGAGCACAGGGGAAAGCTGGGCTGAATCTCTTGCATTGCAGCTTTGGTGCTAAAGCTGCTGTCGGGCTCTTGGGTTTTGTGGGTTTTTATTACAAACCAGAGCATGCTGACATCACTGACAGTCCCAAACCTGTTTTCACCCCCCTCACACAAACAAAAAGGAGAAGGAGCCCCTTCTATTCCCATTTTTTGTCCGGCTCGGGTCTCTCCATAGCTTTTTATTGAGCAGAAGAACCGAGTGAAATAGCAGAGAGAAGTTTGGCATCCTTGTTCTCACCATCGACTCCAGCACATTTAAAGTCGAGTTTTTATCCCTGGCAATTGAGTTTCTCTCCACAGAAAAATACTGGAAGTTCTTGGAATTGCAAACATATCAGGCCACGAGCCAAGCTTTCCCTGGCTAGGCAGTGACAAAGGCTGCCAGTGGATCTGAGTTTTATGTGGTGTTTTTTTCTGTTGAGAAACTACTGTTCTCTCTGAGGTCATCACAACTTACTGGAACTAGGATTCAATACTGGATTTTAATCATTGTTCCGGAGTTAGAATGGGAATTCTCACTTATGGAACACCCATCAGGTCGTAGCTGAAGCTGTTCATCTGGAAATTTTAAATTAAGTTTTATCCCAGTGTATTAGTAATTTTAGCAGAATGTTCTAATCCAGAATGAAAATCAGATGTGCTTCATGGAAATAGGGAAGTCCAGACAATGGGTATTGTGTTTAGGTTACAAGACTTGTGGTCTTCCTTTTTTAAATTTTATTTTCATTGTTTACATTGCAGGCAAGTCTTTGTTCATTTTAAGGGATAAAGCTATTCGTTTTAAAGCACTATTTTTTTAAAGTTTGTATCCAAAAATATTTCTCTTGAGTTGTATAAAAAATCGGGTTTTCTGGAAATTCATTGCCCTCATCAACGGACTCCCGGTGAGTGAGGAATTTTTATGACTCCCTTAAAAAACAATTGCAGGCATTCCACAAATAAACAATACATTGATTTGGAGGGGGGCATTTTAATGACTATTTTATAATTATTTGTTCTCCAGTGTTTATTTCAGTGTGGTATGTTGTAATTTTTAACTCAGTTATCCTAAGAATTCTCTTGTACAGCGGAAAGAGCAGAGCTTTGGAGCAGGAGCCAATTCCCAAGTGCAGGCACAGGACTGACTCTGATATTTCACTGATTTCCATGAGTCCTGGAGGAAGAGCTGGAATAGTTCAGGCCAGCTGCTTTCTCCTTCTTTTTGCATCTTGTTTTGGCAATTCTGATCTCTTTTCCTCAGGTAGATTTCCCTCCCGTGTCTTTCATGAATAAATTTCACGTGTGATTTTTTTTTTTCTCTTGTTTTATTTTTCTCCTGTCAGGGCTGTTTTTGCTGAGTAGTTGACCACAGTCACAGCTCCATTGGCTCTGGCTTTTCCTGTGTGTAACCCCTTGTGAGTGACAGTTCTGATTTCCCTGGCACAAGAATGCAGTGCCCTGTTCACCCCCACAGCAGCAGAAACCCTGACAGTGCACAAGAGGCTTGTTTGAAAAATTGGGCTGAGGGGGACTGAACAATCCTGGATTGCTCCTTGTCCCAGAGGGAGCAGCAGTTCCATGCCCACTGTTGCTTTTGGACAGGAGTTACTTTTTACTGCTCAATCTGCAAATAATCCAGGAGATGCTGTTGTCACCAGCAGTACAGTTTGTGATTCAGCTCACGCTCAGTTGCTGCAGTATTTTTGCTGATTTTGAGTCTTGTCAATGATATTTTGTTCACCCAGAGGAGAGCTCAGAGGGAAAATGCTAACATTTGGAGACTGAAAGATGTTGTGCAGCCAGGATGAACCTGTTGCTTGGGGTTTCAGATGTTTGGGTCTTCATTTCCTCTCTGTCCAAACCTGTGTGTCATTTATGTTCTCAGCAAGTTTTGCCTCAGCTCCTTTAATCCATGAGGTAGAAATGTTGCCGTTTTTTACAGAAAAAAAATCAGATTAAGTGGCAGTTTTTGTGCTTGCAGCAGTCCTTGGTGTGTGTTTGGGAGCAGGAGGTGGCTGAGCACAGAGAACCAAAGTTCCTTCTGTGTGTGCACGTAAATAAGACAAAATAAATATGGGCAGTGCTGACATCAGTGCAGAGGCTGATCAGATTTTCTCAGTCCTTTCTCATTCGAGGGAGCCTGGCAGACTTTCAAAGGTTGCTGCTGTCAAAAAACGATGAAACAGAAAAAAAAAAAATACAAATGAAAGATGCCGTGATCTCCTTCCAACTCTGCAAGAGCCTAAAGTCACTGTGTTAGAAACCAGATCGCTTCTCAGTTTTCCAGAGCAGCACAGGGACAGCATCAGAAAGCAGAGCTGACAGGGCTGCTCTGATGTTCAGGGGCTCAGGGAGGGAGCAGGATGCTGTGGAGCAACATTATTCCCTGGGATTTGCCCACTCTCTGTTACAAACGTGCTCACAAGGGTTCCTTATTTTTCTGTCTGCATCAGTATTCCTGACTGTGACAAAGTGATTTATGTCACAGCTCAGCACTGCCTTGGCCTCAGCAAAAAGATCAAAGAAATGGACGTAAACATCAGAGCAAGAATAAGTAGGTGTCCAAAATGGGGTCTTGTTGGGTGTTTTTAGAAGGGGAAATGAAGCTGGGTTTGTGTGAGTTCAGACTTGGCAGGACTCTACGATTTCTAATTAATCGATGAATTTCACCGAGGTTTTATTTCATCAACAGAAAAACTCTTAGCCAAAGAGAAATATTTTTATTGTAGAGGAGCTGAGCAATCACCTTCTTTGTGTACCTCTCCACGCTGGGGTTTCTGCAAAACCCCCAGCAGCAGAAAGAGAGTCATTGAAAAAGCAGAGCCTCTTGCTGCTTTACTGCTCTACTGAAAATGGGTATTTGTACTTTTGAGTCACCGAGGAATCACTGGAGGGGTTCAGAAGCCCTCAGCACTTTGGGGCTGTGACTGCCCCGACTCATGGAGTGGGTGGGATGCTGCCAGGAGCCACGGGCCTATTTCCACACATCCAAGGACAGGCCCAAAAAGCTGATGCAGAGCGGGGAATCTCACATCCTCTCTGCTGCCTGGGAGATGGCTCGGGGAGAGCCCCTGGTGCTGAGCAGTGTGTCAGCACTTCCCAGGGAATTAAAGCAGAGAGGAGCAAACTTGGATGAAACTTGGGTGTCAACTGTTAATCACACAATACTGAAACTAAGGATCTTCTCAAATTCCAGTTGCAACAGCTTTGATGTCACTCAGCTGTATCTTAGAGCTACATGCACACTAACCTGAAATAATTTGTCATTTATTTGCAAACTCCTTGAAAATTTTATTATTTAACTGTCCAAACAGTTCTGCCTGCGAGGAGGTTTCTTGCTGCTTTCTTTTGTGATAGAAAAGCTAATGGATGAGCGAATTATCACAGAGAAAGCAACATATTCACGTTGTGTTTCCCTCGGAGTTCTTCCCAATCCAAAATGAACGTGCAGCCTCTGTTTGAAATAATTAGCTGTGGTTTGCTGGGGGAATTTTGGGACTTTCATGTTGCACTAGCTTTTGATCAAAATTTCCCTGCACTGCCTTGTTTAATTCTGGCCATCTGGATTAAAAGGCTCTCTTAATCTTAAATACAGATTGCAACTCTTTCTTTTGGAGTGCGCTGCCATAAAACTCGGGCGGGTTTCCAGCTTTCTTCATTAAAGCTTTCTTTATTATGGTTTGTCGGCCATTAAGTGATTGTTATGCACAATGGGCACTTGATTATAATTTGCTGGAGCTGGGAATCGGTTACAGCAGTAATGCAGTTCTGTAATTAAAAGAAAGCGTGTTTATACCTGCTAGCATCTCCCGAGAGCTGCTGAGGGCGAGGAGAAAACAGAGTTGAAAGGCAACAATTTCTGCTAATAAGACATTTAAGGGCTCTGATCTGCCAGTGTTTTGTGCTGTGTTGTGGAAGTGTGATTTTTTTTTTTTCCCCCCCCTCATAATCACTGGGTTTGAACCAAAATCTGTGGTTTGTGACAGGGATAAAAGGGCAGTTTTATTTGTCATAAATCTTCTCCCATCTTTTATTTCTCTCTGGGGTTCAGAAAGGAATGTGCATTTCTCGCAGGAAAGGAGCAATTGGGGATCCTCAAATCCTCTCCGAGTTTTGTTTCTGCTCTTGTGTGGTTTTTATCAGGGAGCTCAGCCTCACTCTTACTGGTTTTTTTCACCTGTAAAGTTTTGAAAAATTGTGAGAAAATTGCTAACTTTAAAATCATTTTAAAAGGGAGGTTTTCATAGACGTTCGTGCCATTTTACTTTTATATTTTGGCTGTTGGGAAATTGAAAGAAATAAATGTAAGTTTGTCCAAGCTGCACAGTTGAACTGTTATGGACAAGTATGGCCTAGCTGATGGTGTAATTTAATCTGATTTTAGCAGGATGTTGTGGATAACCTAAAGTAGATACATGATAATTAAACACTAGAAAATATTTCCTTATAGCATTGAAGTCATGCAGCAGCCTTGTAATCCCTTTTTTTCCTGAACTTGTGTCTGCCCTTCCTCCTAAAACTCCATCTTTGAGATGCCTTCTAGAAAATCTGCAGCTTGAAAACTTTAGTGGGAGCTGAACTGGTGGATGTTTGGTGATGTGAAGCTGCTACATGAAATCATTTCATTTTCAATTTTACAAGCATCTGTTGGGCTGAAAGCCATTTTCTGCCCCAGCTGAGACCTCGAGAGATGCAAAGGCTGCGTGTGCAACAAATTCCTGTCTTGCTGTGAACCATTGCTCTGCAGGAACTGTGCACACAGTAGGTCGAGAATTTTCCTTTTAATATCTCTCAAATTGAAGCTCTCAAATTAGAAATTAAAGCATTCCTGATGGCCTGAAATAGATGATAATGTAGGTTGTGGACTAGGCAAGCAAAAATCAAGGAAACCTGCAGAATTTTAAGTGTTCTCCCCCACAATTCTAATCAGAATTCTAGCAACAATTCTAATCAACAAAACCAGTTCTAATCAGAGTTGCTGATGATGTAATCAGGAGTTTTCAGTCTTGCTAAACAAGTGAGGAACACAGATTGGAACAGAACCAGGACTTTATCATTCTGCCTTTCCCCAGCATGGGAACCCTGACGTTCTGGTGGACACACAACCGAGACATGCAAGTCTTCTGAGGAAAATGTTAATAACTTGGAAATTCAGAGTTAGGCGAAAAATCCTTTCTTTTCCTTTTTATGAGGGTTTGGGGTTTTTTTTTTTTAATACCTTTGTTGCTTTTGGAAAAAGTAGAAGGCTTTTCTTGTGAACCTCATCTTCTCGATGGCAAACCCTGGCACTGCCTTTGCCAAGAGTTTATTTCACATGTGTTCAGCCCAGTTTTCTTTTCACATGTGTGAAATAACATTTTGGCAAGTGGTAAACAAAATACGTACAGCGAAGAGAAAGAGACTCGTGTTCTTTATTTAAAGTGAAAAGATACATTTTATGAAATAATCCTTCCATTGAAGTGAATAATTAAAGCTAAAATAAGTAAGATCTTATGAGAGATTGCCGAGTAATTATGTAACTTTTAAGAAAGAGGAGTTGATGGTAATGAAGTCTTTTCACTTGACTGGGTTTTTCTTGGAGAAGTGCAGTATCATGTGATGAGGTACCACGGTGTGTGAGAGCAGTTTGCTGGTACAAAATCCACACATCACAAAGGGATTTCCAGAGCCCAGATGTTTCTCAGTTCTCTCTTCTGGAAGGGAGCAGGAAGGTTTTGATTCCAGGTTTGCTGAGTGGTTCTCCACAGTGGGCATTTGTCCAGGGGGACTGGGCGCTTGTGCACGGCCCACGGAGCATTTCTGGTTTGAGGAAAGAAAATTGCTCCTGTGGCTCCCTGGGAACTGGGAGAAAAACCATCCCGAGCTGTTGCTGGGTCAGGAAATACTGGGCATGGCTGTGCTGCACTGTGGGCCCTGCAAAGCCTCTGATCCTTTGGGAATTACGGCACCTTTGGGATTTAGCCAAGCCCTCCTCTCCTCTCAGCAGTGTTCTGAGAGGACTGAGGGACATTCCTCTCCTTAAGGCAGCAGTTAAAATACAAATGTGCTGAGTTTTTAGGATTTTGGACCTCGTTAAGAACTTGGCCCACATCTGACAATTCATGAATGTTTTCCTGTTGTTTCGGGTGCAAACTCAAATCAGGAGTGTCCCCAGAGTGTTTATCTGACCCCCAGAGATATTCTGAGGTGATTTGTTTTATAGTTGGCTCAGCTGGTCAGAGCATGGTGCTAAAAACAGCAGAGTTGTGAGTTTGATCTCTGTGTGGGCCACCCACTTCAGAGCTGGACTTATATTATCATAACTAGAAGATACACTTAAATATATTTTAATCACATGTCTACTTGTCTGCTTTCACAGTATAACTAAGATTAATTAAGTTGATTTAGATACTTAATCCTACCAGACAACATGATCATTTCAGGGGAGAAGGGAAGCTAGAAAGCAACCAAAATCTAGTTGAAAATAAATTTTAAAAAAAAATGTCAAAACAAAACCAAATGTTGATCTTCGTTGGCTGTGTGATAGTTCTAGTTCCAAGACAGAAAACGGATGACATTGAAACTGCATCTTGTGAGCTGGGCATGCATTCTTCTACCATTTATTTGTACAGTCCAGCAAAAGAGAGGTATTTTTCCAAAAAGCTCATTTAGCATCTATTTCAGCATCGCTGTGCTTGGTTGGAAATGCAGCTGTACTTGATTTGACACAGGCAGTTCCAGTCTGACAACAACACAACAGAAATTCATGGCGAATTAAATGATTTTTGGGTTCCTTTTAGTTCTGAAATGTATATGTCAATCTATAATTGTAGCAAATAACAAGAATGTTTTTATAGGAACATGCAAGGTCTTGGTGCTAATCAAACATGCTGAGGTCACTCCTATGCAAATATTGTGAGGTTTTAGAGGCTCTTTGCACAAAACCTTCTACCACGAGGCCTTTTCTGAAAGGGTTTTCTTTCAAAAATCAGAATCAAAGAGTTACTGAGGGCTGTGGTTGTCTCAAAAATGCTCATTCAGGCTTTCCTGTTGTGGTTATTGATAATAAAGTCAGGGATTTCATGATCGTAACTCAAAAGTTAATTTATTCCTGCAGTCCTTTCCAAAGTGCAGGCAGATCCTGTTATTTGTATTTAATGTAGGTCTCTGTAGTAACAATCAATTGCTGAAAAATTGTCATTTAAAGATATTTAGTGGTGCTGCTCTTTCATATCACGAGGTGCAGTTACTTTGCAGCCACTGTCCCATTCCAAGGGCTCTGCTTCTCATGAATAATTTCAAACAATTTCCATATTTACAGGTAACTTAACAAAATACAGCTCTGTTTGATTTGTTCTGTGGAAGGCAATTAGAGTAGATAACATCTGAAGCATTTATGTGATGCTTGCAGTACAATTGTGTCTTTTTGAAGGATTAATTTGAGAAGTGGAGCCTCTGGGGGATTTCTCAATATCTATCAGAATTTTCACACGCAGGCATCTTGAACTCCTTGAAGTTACTCAATGCCAGTCAATATCTTCAGGTGATAAATTAGTTCCTAATTACCATAATGGAATTTTGACAGAAATTAATGAAGTCTTGAGAGCTCTGGCTTGTGTGTAGCAGGCTTTTCCCAGCTGTCCTCCACAACTTCTCTTGGGAAAATCACAGAAATTCAAACTTAGTAAGCAAGAGTGCAGGTATTACAAAATTAGATTCCTAATTGCATTGTCCTACACTTCAGCTCAGTTATCATGTCCGAGGTGTCAGTGGTTTCACACCATTCTCACATTCCCCTCTCCCAGGAGGAAGAAATGGAAGAAATACAGAGAAATGGTACTTTCAGCAGCTGGGACCCCAGTGTTGTCACTTCTCCTTCAGTTCACTGAGAAATGCTCTTCTTTAGGGAAATCTGTCACATTTTGCTGCCTAGGAGAGAGAAGAAGACACTTTAGCAGTGAAGATGTAGGTGACAAATTCACTTTGGTATTTGTCTTTGTTGTGTTTTGTTGCTAAGGACAGGATTTGAAAAATCCACGTATGAAAAACTCTGTTGGAAGTGGCTGAAATCTATTTTTCTCCATTCAAACAGTCAAATGTATTAAAATTCCGATGTATTAAAATATTCATCTTCAGATATTTGGGGGGGGGGGGGGTTTTGGGAGAAAAAAAAAGACAAA
>VZTE01006046.1:422121-478818 GCA_013397775.1 Eulacestoma nigropectus | reverse complement strand
GGGTGTTTGGGGGATAAAAATAGCACAAAGTACAGATTTGGACAGTGCCTCTTGTACCCACTTAGCTCCTGAACTGCGCTGCCACGTGCTGCTGCCAGTGACATTCCTGCTGCTGTTCGAAGGGAGCTTTTGTTATCAATTCTTCAGCCAAACTGCTGGAGTTTCACCTCTGTAGAACCTCATGTCACGATTTAAACAGAGCAATGTGAGGGTAGAAACGTCAGGCAAACAACCCAAACCTGAAAGCAGGAGGTTGTCTCGCCCTCTGCGTGGGGACTCAGCGTTTTGGGAGCGCTGCTGTTGTTATTCAGCAAATATTTGAGTGAGGGCAGGAGAGGAGGGGTTTGGCTGGTGGCTCCCAGCTCCTCCACACAACAGTAGCCCTCGCTTGTCATTTGCAGGCAGAGTCACAGGAAAGCAATTTGACAAAATCAACCCAGCCAGGACACACGACTGCCAAATGAACTCAGAGCAAGGCTGGCAGTTCGAGCGTGGAGTCTTGTTGCAGGTGCATCTGCCTGGTGTTCCCTGAGAGGCAAATGTGGAGCGAAACCTTCCCTGCTGCTCCTCCTCCTCCTCCTCCTGCTGCTCCTTCCTGGCTCATCCCATCGTGGTTGGAGGGTCCTGGTGCCATTCTGAGCTGCCAGGACCTGACCAAGGCTTGTTCTGCTCTGTTTTGGCTTTTTGGTTCATTAACTGCCTGTGAAGCAGAGCTGGAGCTGTGGCACCGTGGGCCTCGGGACTGTGGGAGAGGGATGGAATTCTTTGTTGGAGGGCTTGGTTTTATTTTGTAGAGACACTTCTCTGGCTCTGGGTTATGTAAGGTGCTGACCGACATCGAGCATATTAGAATGTATTTGCACATGGAAACTCAAGCTTCTATTGTGTGTGGTGGTTTGAAAATTAACAGGGAAAACCTTCTCTGGAAAGGCTCGGTCAGTGCTGATTTGGGAAGTATTTGTGCTGTCATGCTGTCTTTGTGTTAGCTGTCTTAAATAGAAAAATATATAGCAATCAGGGAGTTGTTTTGTATTATAGCCAAGTTGTCTTTTGGGGGATTTTCATAATTAAGTGTGTGGGATATTTTAATCTTTAAAGCAAAAAAAAAAAAAAAAAAAAAAAAAAAAATGNNAAAAAAAAAAAAAAAAAAATCAAATGTCATTTGACTGTAAAAATACTCTTTTTCCTTTTCTGCCAGGAGGAAAATAATTCTAAATTGAGAGATGTCTTCGCTTGTTTGGACTTGTTAGTCTTAACTAAATAAAACAACCTCTCAACTGTTTGTTTTGACTGAATTTTTCCTCAAAGTAAGGTTACACCTGTCCATTGTTTCCTTTACTGTAGGGTTTGTTATGCTATTGTTTACAGGGAAGTCACATCCTTGAATGGGTATTGAATCCTGGTTTCTGACTGAGGTTACACTTAAAGAAAAGGGGCACTTTACAGGGCAGGCTTCGTTTGCGTGAGGCTGAACAAAAATCATTCCGCTGTTGTGAATAAAAAAACTTCAGTCATAAATATCTGTGGTTTTACAAAGCAAAAGTCCTGCGTTTTGTTCACAGGAGCGTGGTGAGTGTTGAGATTTTGACTTTAAATTTTCCAATGCAAGCAGCGGGGTCTTCCTTCTGAGGGAACTTTTCGTAGGATCCCGAGGAGTGGGTTTGGTTTTAAAAGTGTTTTCGTTCCACACTTTCACACTTGCATCTCCCAAAAGCAGTGTTCAGATGGTCCCTGTTTACTGTGGGTTTGCTTAACCTGGGAGTAGATTTGTAGACTCAAACAGAATCGACTTCAGCTCCTTTCCACTCTTTGCCTCAGGCTGCTAAATTAACTTTGCCATTCTCTGCGTGTTTGCCCTGAGAAGAAGTCCCCGTTTCCTGCTCTCAGTTCTTGTGAGGATGAACTGGGGGACTCCCCATGAAAGTGAGGTGCTGTGAGTTCCTTCCCAGGCAGCAGACACATCTCCCTGCTCCAGGGAACACCACCCGCTCTTGTTGGCAGGTCTGATGTGCGTTAGGTGATTTCATTGTGGTACAGTCGTTAAAACCAGAAGTTCTTCCCTCCCCCACAAAAGCACTGGGTTATGCTTTTTGTAATATGTATGCAAATCTTCAAACTAGTTAAAATAGTCATGTGGTTAGAGGCAGACGCAAAGATTTCGAAATCCTATTGGAATTTCATCGTGCCTGTATTATTATATCATTATCTATATTGATGGCTCACTATGGAATATTTGGTGGTTCCTGCCACGTTATTGGCTGTGAGCACTAAGTGTTCTTAGGTGGGATAAACACAGTTGTTTTAGCATCATAATTCCTTATGACCAGAGTATTTGAATATTATTCCCTGATTTCTTACTAACCCTCAATTTACAGATGCTAAGTTTTTTGGGTTTTTGTTTGGTTTGTTTTGTTTTGTTTTTTTTTCCAGATCAGTTCACACTCCTGGCAACTGGTTTTAAATTGTGCATTTTAAGTAAAAAATTGGGTTGGGTGTGTTCTCAAATAAAAACCCCTAACGTAATGGAAAGGAGATTTTAAGATGGATTAAGTATGAAGATGGAGAATATGTGCTGGTCTTTGTGCCTATAATGGAGACAGCAAGATGGGGAAAATGATATTTATAGAAATCTTGGAGCTTTTAATAGACTGTAGAAGTTGAAATTCCGGAGAATTCATGCATGTAAATAATCCAGCAAGAAAAAAGCAAGATTACAAGGAAGGCTGGGTGCCTAATAATCTTTTAAAAATGTGTTCATGCAGGAGCTCTCAGAACTCTGGAGGGGTTGTGCTGAGGATTTGCTTTCTTTTATCTTTTCACCTGTGCACTCTGCAAATGCATCAGATTGTGCAGATACGACAAATGCTTGTTGCCTTTTCTTCTTCTCCTGGAAACCTTCAGCCGTCCTCACAGCTCAGCTTCTAATTCTAGCTGTGATTGTAAAAAAACCTGGAAAACAGCAAACTGTTCTGCTGTGTGGTGTCCTGAAAATATAAGGACATGCTGGTAACCAGCCACCATGGGAAAAACTCTTATTTTCCACTCTAATTATTTCTTAGTGCTTTTAGAAAGTAGTGGTAATAATACCCTCAGTTTTTTGTTGTTTTGGTTTTTTTTTTGCCTTCTTGTTTTTCATTGGAGCAAGAGAATTAATTTTTGAAAAAAAAAAATAAAATCATAGCTTATCTTGAGGAGGATTCTTCCTCAAGGGGAAAACCTTGTTAAGTTCATGAACTTCTTCCAACGGTAGGATTAAGATCATGCTGGGCCAGATTTATCAAAGACATTATTCCATGAGTGAAGATGAGAAACTGAACAGTGTTTCAGTCCTGCTAAGTCTTTACAAGCTTCTGATTTGAATGCTTGCAGGAACAGGAATGTTGGCTAATGAAATGTGGGGAGCATGTTAGTGCCTCTGCCAAGCAGCATCGCTGTGCACTTCAGCTGGAAAAGAAATGCCAGATACTGGGATGAGTCTGGGAGTCTGCAAATAAATATTTGGATTGGCCATGTCTTTAAAATGTGCTTCGATTGATTTTATTGAGGCTGGCATCCTTCCAGAACTGCTGAACAAACACTCTGGGATCCGATCCTTCATCGTTGAGGTAAATGCCAACATTCCGATTGACTTCAAAGGCAGCACAATTAAGATCTCAGTCCCCAAAAGACGCGGTGTGGTGTTTGTCTCCTGAACAGGAGGATCGTGTGGGAGGGTTGGTTTGACAGGCAGGAATCAGGAGCTGGAGGGAGGTGGCAGCTGGGTGAGCGAGGCCTCGGTGTTCGGTCGCCACTGGGGGCACGTGGCAGCCTGGCCGAGCCTGGCTTGACAGATGCTGTCTCTCATTAGATGTCTCGTTAAGCAGTCAGGATGTAACAGGCTGCACGTAGCAAGAAAACTCCCTCAGCGATCCAATGGCCCAAATTACTGCTTGCTTCAATCTTTTTTAATCTGATTCTCCAGCTGGAGTTGGTGACGTGCAACAACGAGTGTCATACAGCAGTGGCAGGCTAAGGAATAAGCACAGCAAGGCTGGCAGAGAAGGAAGTACCTTGGATCAGGGGTACAGAGTAGTTGGAGAAGTAGAATAACCTTTGATGTAGAATATTTACGTGTCAAGGAAAAGCTGCAAAATTCGGGGTGGCTGCAGCTCACTCCTTTGCTGCGAGGCTGTTTGAGTGCACAGCTCCACCCTCAGCCATCCCCACTTCCCCTTTTTCCTGGTGGGACTGGTGTTGGGTTCTGTTTGGGTTTTGTTCCTCCCAGGTCACTTTCCCACTCCATTTCCCAGGGCAGTCCCTCCCCAGCTGTGGCCATCCCTCCAGGGAGGGTTTGGGGCCGAGCTGAGCGGGTGGCTGCAGAGGGTTGGGTGGTCAGGCCGAGATGAGGGCTGTGAGCTCAGAGGTGGCTGATTTGGTGGGCGCTGGTGGATGATTTGGTGGAAACTGTTTTGCTGTTGATGGCTGGATGCCTCTCCTGTTCCAGGCAGCTTTTCATTCATCTTGAGACTCTTGGCTGTAACACATTTTCTGGAAAACTGTAGATAAAAAGCCTAAATATAGCTCTTTGTTACCTTCCTCCTTCCAAATTCTCCACATCTCCTCTCCCTTCCTGTGTCTCACTTTCTCTTCTGAGTCAATGATGGCTCATTTATAATTTTCTAATTTAAACAGAATTTTCTTGCATTATGCCAAGCCAGTCCCCAGGGTTTTTAAGTTTTTGAGTTGAAGTTTTTAAGTTGCACTGATTGAGAAGACCATTATTTTTCCTTCTGCGCGTTGCTGTTCACCACTCAGTTAATACGTGGCTCCTGTAAAAAATGATCCATTTAAAAATCGTGAATTGAAGAGAAATTTTTCACTAATTATCTCTATTTTAAAACATTTAGGAGCAGCCCTAACACTAGTAACAATTGTTAAGTCTCCCACACTCAAGAACCTGCTTCTTTTCTTGCATTTCAAAGTCAGAATATACAGATACTTGTGGGGAGAATGTGTACAGCATCCCAAGAGCCAACTCATAGGTAAAGGTTTCTCCTTTTGATGGGTGGCTTCTTTCTAGTTTAACAAATAAACAAAAAATAAAAAGTTTTCCTTTGAGCCAGAGATGGGAATTTCATTCAGCTGTGGAGACAGCTGAGGTGCCTTGGGGCAAAATATGGGAAGAAACAGATGGCCATAAAAGGAGAAGCACTGGGGAATGAAATAATTGAAAATTCCAAGCAAGAATTTATAAATAAAATCTGTGAAAGCTTACTGTACATAAACAAAAATCCAAGTTCAGAATCCTTCCTGCCTTGGAGTGTGTTAAAGGGATAACCCAGGTAACTTGCTGGGTTTGCATTCGCAAGCTTGTTTTGGGCTTTGTGCTCTGTGGAAAATGTTGCCATGTTCCACAGGGGTATGCACATCAGGTAAATAAAAAGTGTATTATTTTAGATTGAAACTTCCCTGCATTTGTCTGCAGGATGTTTTGACTGTGTTTGTGAAGAGCTTTTCTGTTCATAAAAATTGATCACAGCGCGAGTCAAACCATTCAAAAATTCAAATTGGCATTGCAGAGTTGTGAACTCCCTTTGAATTTTGCAAATTCCTCAAACACATTCTCTGTGGACCTTAAAATGTCTGCAATTATAAATATTTCTTCTTAGGTAGGGGAATAATTCTTCAGGATTAAATAAGCGACTGTTCAGACTTTCTGTTCTGGCTCTTGGTGAACACCTGCGTGCATCCAACCCAGGCCATTTTATGATTCTGTGATCTTAGTCATGATTTTAATTATTGTATTTGAAAAGTCTTATTTGGGTGTAATTTGGACATTCCTGTGGGTCCCTTCCCACTCAGAATATTCTGTGATTCTTGAGTGCTGTGATGAGCCACTACAGCCTGCTGGGGTTGTGTGTCTGTCTGTCCCAAATTCTAATTTATGTGCTGTCAAAGAGGTATTCACCTCCTGAAACTGAACTTTTGTTCACTCATTCAGGGGGGAAAAAAAAACCACCCTCCTCACCTTATATGTGTAGGTCAGCATAAAACATTGCATTTTGGCTTCCTCTCAAGAAATCCTCTTTATTTCCTCGTTGGTTGTTTCTTTCCAGCATTTCTGCACGAGGCGAAGCCGGATTAAATGAGCCCTGAACGCGTATCAAAGGGGCAGAACTGTTTCCAGGGGCCGTTCCTTCATTTTTACGTTGTAAGAATAATTATAACGAGTTTGATTTGTGGCTGCTGCCAGAGCAACTCTTCCAGTCTAGTCAACTTAGGGAAGGTTAAAAATACGGTGGGATAAGCCTGGGCTTCAGCCAGAGAGAAAAACTCTGCTCCTACTTGCCCAGCATTAAGTGCAGAGCTCTCTCCTGCCCCTCTTTTCCTTCCTCCCCCCTCGTAGCCACGAGCACTCTGTCATGTTGACACTGGCACTGCAACTGTCTCGCTTGGAGTTTGAAAGAAGCACTTTTATCATTTCTAATACGCAGCCTCGGGCCAAAACAGACGGAGCAATTTGGAAGGACGAGGTTCAGCAGGAGGCTGGAATTCCCATTGTGCAGCCCTTTGAGAATAGGACTGTGGAGCAGTTTTTTACCAGAGTCACAAGTGGTGCTCTGCCCTGCTTGGTCAGCTGAGCTCCACTGGGGTGGGGACGAGCTTGTGGCCACCAATCCTTGGACACAGCAGTGGTTTGTTGTGATCTGGTTTGCTGTGATCTTGTTTGTTAGAGCTGTCAGGATTCACCCACGTCGTTTCATCTGCTCCTTAAACTTCAAAAATCATAATATTCCCCTGCATCACCATATTTAGGATTCACTTATTTTGTTTAATCTGGTTGTTAAACTTCAATAATCATAATAATTCCATATATCACAATGTTTCTCAAAGATGCTGGTCCAGATCATTGTTTTGACCCTTCCAGAGGAGAAGTTATTTCTTCAGGCAACTGTGCCACCAGTACTGAAGGTGACTTTACTGTTCCAGGGGATCTTTGTGTGGCACTGCTATTTTTTCATCTCCAGGATTTTCTCTTTTATTAAGCCCCATATGGCACTGTGTCCCTACAGTTTCTGTCTCCGGGGATTTACCCGTGTTTTGCACAAAGGAATTTTTTTAATTCTAGCACCTCTTTGTCCTTTATGTTGTCAGCCGCCATGAGCTTTTCCGTGTTCTGATCCGTGCATCTTGTGACCAGGCTCTCAGCTTGTCTCAAAAATGATTTTACTTTACTTCAGTCTCCTTTTGACCTCTCATCCCCACTGCTGTCAGTGTTCTGACACCTTCCTTCTCCTGCAGGATGCTTCCGGCCTGCGGATTTTAGAACCCAGTTACAAGGTTTTTCATCTCAGTTTCTATGAAACACTTCTAATAAATCTCCTTTAATTCATTTTTCAAAGAGCTGTCACCAATAATCAGACAACCTAATGTTTATCCTTCAGTCTCACTGCTGCATGATTTCATCAGTTTAGGTGCTGCCCTTTCTGGAGATGCTTCTCATTTCCCTTTTTTTATGGATTGTAAATCAAAGTGACACCACCATTTTCTCCAAGTAACAAAGATTCCCTTTATTAATGTAATTGTGCTGTACTCTCTAAGTCAAGGAACACAAGTGCATCACATTGCCCTGCTGGTCTGATGTCCTTTGAGTCCAGTTACAAACATGAAGAAATGCAATAATTATCCCGTTCCCCACTGTCTTTTAGTAACCCTTGACTCACTGCAAAATTTTCCAGAAGTTTTTATGGCACTTTTCATCTTTGCATGAACTTTTATAATTATAATAACTTGGAACTTGTTCTGCCTTTTGAGTGATTTGTTGGGGTTTGACTTCTTTCTTCTTGTGAGCAGCAATGCCCTAATTTAAAAAACAAATTCCCCCCAGTGAAATAATGGGATGTGCCTGCCCAGCTTTGCACTTGGGCTCCAGATGAATTTCATTTCTCCTCGGTGTGGGAAAAGTTCTAGTCTAGAGATAAATCCCTTTTTGATTGGCTGCTCTAAATAAAGCAAACAGCAATTATCTCTAAACTAATGGCACTGATGTTATCACTGCCCCAGATTAGAACTTGGAGACATTGATGGAGATACATAATTTCTTTTTTTGAACCTGATCTTTTAGGTTTTTTTGCTTGTGAAAAAATAAGTCCTGCTCAGTTGTTTCATGAGACATGAAGCCTAGGCAGAGTTTTTTGTTCAGAAAGGATGACGTTTAAAGTAAGTTTAAACTATTGATTAAATGTATTTTTATATATTAATTAAGAATTTGGTGAAATACTTATAAATTATTTGTGTCTGTATCACGTGCAAGGCTGCAAATTCTCCAGAATGCAAGATTAAGCTGAAGGAAAGAGTTTATGTTTCCATATAAATATAAAAAATCCAACAGAATCAGTCCACCTTTGGGTCATACCGCGCCCTCAGCGAGACAGAGAGACCAAACCCAAAGTAAGATTTGTGTGCTAGTTTATATATTATATATTATATATTATATATTATATATTATATATTATATATTATTCAGTTTCATATTTTGCTGCTTGTGTGTCACCAGCTGTGTGGCCAGCCTGGCTGAGGGTGTCCATGGAAGGGGGGGGGAGTTCTTAGATGGAAAAAAAGGGGTGGAAAAAGAACCTTGGAGAGCTGATTGACCTGTGGGGACAGAGCCAGTGCAGATGTGTTGGAAGATCCTTCCCCTGAGCAGACGTGACTGAACAGACTTTGTCTGCTCCCGACAATTAAGGAGTTTGCCAGGGTGTGCAGGGCCCCGTGCAAGTCCCAGCTTGTTCCCAACTGGGAGAGGAGTTTTTCGGTTTGTGCACAAATGTTTTAGCCGTTCATGGTCTCTTCGCTTCGGGGTTTACTCAGGAGCTTTGGTTTTTCAAGCAACACCTTAAGTCTTCACCGCCAGCCCCTGGATTTTTGAATTCCCTGGAAGCAGCGCTTGGCGTGGCCCGAAAAGCAGGCCTTGCTTTTTACGTGAGAGCAAAGTCAGAAAATCCAGGGATGTTTGTTCATGACCACAGCAGCTTTCCTGCCGTCGTGGCTCGCAGCAAGACCCTGAGAATCCCTGCTCGGATTTTGCTCGGAGGTGGAGACTCCCGAGTGCGAGTTGAGAGCTCTGCAGGGATCTCCCCGGGATGCAGATTGAGGCCTGACCCTCTGCAGCTGGTCTCAGGGGCAGCTTTTGCCTGATTAATAAGAGGAGGAGCAGGGAAATCACTAATTACAGCTCAGCCAGGAATAAATGAGGTTTTTCACGCTGGATAGGGTGATCACCTGGCTGTTGGCCCAGGGAGAGGTTGTTGTGGGTGGGCGATAGGACTCCACTGCCACTGAGGAAAGATAAATCCTACTCAGTTGTTCAACAAGACATGAAGCCTAGACGGAGTTTTTGTTCAGAAGGGATGAAGTTTAAAGTAAGTTTAAACTATTTATTAAATGTATTTTTATATATCAGTTAAGAATTTGGGAGCAACCCCTGCTGTGCTGGGAGCAGCTGGAGAATCATTCACCTGCTGGGGAGGGCTCACAGGCTGGACACACACAGGGGTTTGTGACAAGGGCTTCATGCTCTCATATCCTTCATTCTCTCTGGTAATTGGAGAAGTTTCCTGAAGCGAGTCTGACGTGTCTTGACTGCTCTTCAAAGGAACCATCCCAGAAAATGAAGTGTGCAGATCCAAACCTGAGATAGGATTGGTGAGGGCTGGATGGTTTTTTAGCCCCTCAGTGTTGCTGGTTAATGGTATGGAACTTTTTGATGTTGTTGAGATTTTCATGGGGCTGCACAAAGGAACACGAAAGTTTCCATGAGCAGTTCCTTCCTTACATCACCAGCGTCACTCTGAACAATGTTTAAGTATCAGCTCAGTAGGAAATGAGTGCATCACACCAGGACAGCTTCGTTTTGTCCTTCAGGGACCTTTTGAACTAGAAAACAGTTCCTTGGCTTTCAAAGCAAGAATTATAAAGCATGGTTTTGTACTAATTGTAGATTATTTATTTATTAAAATAATTACGCAGCCTTTGGTTAAATATTTAAATTTGCTATTTAGGCTTTTTCAGCTGGAAATGGAGCTTCACTACAGTGCACACTGAGCAGCACATGAGAAACAAATACCACCCCTCTTTCCCATAGCAATCCCCCCTCTGCCACCAAGAAATAAGCCTTAAAATAAAAAAGATTCAGTTAAGAACCTATTGGAAGATTAAATTGTTCATGACAAAGTCATCTGAGTAACATAATGGCAGTACAGCTTAATTTGTTTAATAACCAAAGTTATTAAATTGAGAATTTGTCTTAGAGAAGGAAGAAATTGCTTTTTAAAAGGAGATTATTCATTTAGGTGAATTATATGTGACCAGGAAGGTTCTTAAAGCTTGCCTTATCTGAAAGAGTGCACTGATAGAGCTCTGATTTGTAAAAATCACCACTAAACAAGTTTATTCCCTCCATTATAACTGTGTGTGTCTGGAATAATTTATCAAGGTTGCCTGTGCCAGGTTTTGGGGACTACAAACTCTTGTCTGTGGAAGAAACAGCTCATGACTTTAAAGATGAAGGAAAACTTTGCTTAATCTACAGTGAAACTAAACAATATTAAATGTTGTGCAGAGGGGCAGAGAAGAATGTCTCTAACTCAGATTTAGCTCATTAGAAAATATCTTCTGCTACCCATAATAAAAACTAAAATGGGGTAAAACAGCCACCCCTGATGTGGAGGAAATCAAAACCTCAGGTTTTAGTTACAATATAAAAATTTTATACAGTTCTGAGGACAAAGAATTCCTTCAGTAGAATAATGATGCTTGTATTTATCACACCAGAAGAGAAATATCAGAGGTACATAAGAGCTCTTAAATAAATTTTGTGCTAAAGTAGTAGCACTTGAAAGGTTAATGCAGGAGAGGGGGTCTGAAAATACAAAATGCAGTTTTCTGAGCTCCCAGCAAGGATGTTTGGGTGGAATACTGCTCCTGGGAAATGGTACTCTCTGTTACTTGTCTTCTGTGGGGTTATTTGGGTTGGGGTTTTTTTGAAGTCTCTGCGTTACACAACAGTTGAATGCAGCACTGGCATTTTGCAAGCATGTTCCATTGAGCCAAAAAAAGGGAATGAAATTTGGTGTGGAACCAGGCTGAGAGTGAGGTGATTCCACGTGCAGCTGAAGCTGGGATGCAGCTCATCCCTGGCAGTGCCCAAGGCCAGGTTGGACACTGGGGCTTGGAGCAGCCTGGGACAGTGGGAGGTGTCCCTGCCCTGGCAGGGGTGGCACTGGATGGGCTTTGAGGTCCCTTCCAACCCAAACCAGTCTGGGATTCTGTGATCCCAGAAGCCTGATATGATTTTAAATGTTTATAAATGAGTATAAACCTGGTTTTGAATATATATATATATATATATGATGATGAATTTTATGGAAAATCCATTGAACAGCCGAGGTCTGCATTCCCATTTTGAAACCATACTCACTCTATTTGCTGCCTGCAACCCAACTTTTAAAAGCAGCTTCTCACTCTGTCGCTCTCAGCTGGACTCACGCGTTCTTTGTGATCCCATAAACTCATGGAATTGCAATCACAGAATAGGCCCAGAGATCAAAGCCACTCCAGATGGGGGGGAGAAGGGAATTCTGAGCCAGAACAAGCTGTTTGGCTTGTAAGCAACGGGAAGCCTCTGCTGGAGCACATCTGTGCCATCCCCGGCGCTCCGTGGGGTGCTCGTGTTCCTGGGATCCGTGGAAGGGCTGCAGCAGGGCTTTGCTAAGCCTGGCTGGGCTGAACAGACCTGGAATAACAGGATTGGTTTGTGCCAGCTGGATCAGGTTGCAGGGGCTGTGTTTGTTCCTCTGCTTTTTCAAAGCACTGGGGCGCAACGGAGGAAGTGCAGCAGGGTGGGTTTGGTTTGGGATCGCTGAACGTTTTGCTGCCCTCAGAGAAGCCAGTTGGTTGGTGTGGTCATGGCTTCATCCAGCAGCTTTGGAGTAAGGTTCACCCACCATCAGGGGCTTGGGAAAACATCGCTTTGTTCCTGGGAATGGAAAACCAGCAGCAGAGCAAGTGGGTGCTGACTGTGTTACAGCAGGTCCAGCAGGGCAGATAAAAATTGGGAATTAAATAAGGAGCTTTGATAGCTGGGACACAGCTACTTGCAGACGGTCTGTTAGTCCAGCAGATGTTGAAATCCTGTGGTCAGACAATCAAAAGCAGTTTTGAAAGGGCTTGCAGAATCCAGAGTCCTGCAAGACCCTCCAGGCCCAAAATCGCTGCACGGTCTCATCAAAATTCTTATTTGTTCCGTTGTATCTGCATCAATTGAAGTGTTAGAGGAATAAATCTGACACTTGGACAAATTTTCAGCTGGATCTGGGTTGGACATATGGTTTTAAATCAGTACATAAGTTTTTGAGTGCAGTGGAGGCTGCCTCTGTTATTTGTTGTTAATTTATTGCATGGGCCTAGCAAAGGTTTCCAGAGCAAGGGAAGGTGCTTGCAGAGGTCTCTCACTGCTGAGCACCTTCTGCTTTTTCTGTCCATTTGAAACAAAACCAAACCAGAACCCTGATCTGCCTCTTCTATTTCCATAGCATCCTTGTCATTCCCTTAACTTCAATAACTGGTTTTTTCCTAGTTGTGCTTTTCTACCCAGCACTTGCAATTTTCTGGGTAATATTTATTTTTTTGTCCTATTGGATAAACCTGATGGGAAAAGTGGCAGGGTTAATCGTGAGGGAAACTGGCATGGAAGATTTTAATGCACATGTATTTATCTTCCCTAAGTTTCTGAACTATGTAACATGGAATAAATCTGATAATCCTTTGAGCATTTAACACTGCAAGCCATGTTCTTTTACTCACTCAATTTATACCTCCAGAAATTATTTTAGTTTCTAACTCTAGGAAGAGCATTCCTTCTGTAAAAGAGGAGAGAGGAGAACGTTTGCCCTAACTTCTTGCTGCCTCCTCCACAAGATAGAAATGTTGTGGATACACCACATGGATCTCCATGGAAGCAATGATGAGATGAGTGAGGTCACGGGATAAATCAAAGTTTTAATGAATTAATATTTTGATTGCCTTTCAAGTTTTCTGTTACTTATGTGTTACAGACAGCGCATGAGAGCAAGTCTGGTTATGCTAAAGATGTGCACAAAATTCACGTGTAAGATGACAGAGCTGCACGTGGGACATGTGTTAATTTTTTCTGCCGAATGTTATTTTCTGATCATGGCAATTGAGCTGAAAAGGATCCCTGTTGCTGGGTTTGGAATTCTTTAGAATAATGCATATTTTGCTCGTGTTTGCCAGCTACACTTGGTGAAGATGGAGTGTGGTTGATCAAACATGAAAACGCTGCAGGATTGAAACGTGACTCGTGTCTGGGTTAGGGGACCTTCAGTAACACTTTTTATTGGTATGGGAATCTCTGTCTCATCTGAAGATGTTCTGTGCTCTTTAATCAGCCAGCAAAGCCTCAAGGATTTCTATGGATTTTGGTTTTTTCCCCCGTGTAGAATTTGGGAGTTTTTTGAAAAGAAGAGGAAGGTTTTCCCGGTTCTCGAGGGGCGGTGTCCCTTCATGATACGGTTTGCAAATGTCAATCTCAGTTCCGTCTCCCACCCAAAATCCCTGACTCCATGAAGAGTGGTGGCGTTGATCCTTCCCACAGCAGCGTGTGCTCTGTCTGGCCAGCCAGCTGGAATTTCTTTGGAATAAATGAGGATTATCTGGGTTTGAGGTGAACAGAACTGTAGAATTCAGCATCTTTAAGCTGTTGAAAGGACTGGACGAGTGTGCTGGTCCTGCCAGGAGGGTGTTGCTCTATCAGGGGCTGTAAAGAAACACTGAGTACAATGATGGTGATAATGATGGTGGTGATGATGATGATGACAGAAGACATTTATGGATATGTGGTAGGTATGGGCTAATTTAACAAAGATGTTTCAAGAGATGATTTAATCTCATATTTGGATGTAAAAACGTTGGAGCAGGGTTCTTGGAGAGGCTGTGAGGTCTCAGAAGTCTTTAAAACTCAGCTGGACAAGCCATTCTGTAACTCTGTGGTGATTCTGTGGACAGGGGCCTGAACACCCTGATGGAGCTGGCCCTGCTTTGGGTGAAGGGATGGACAAAATGATTTCCAGAGGTATCTCTGGAGCTCAGGGATGCTGTGCCCCCGTGTTAGAGCGCTGAGTGTCCCCTAAGTCCCATCTTTTATAATCTCTTGATTGTTTCTGGATTGTTCATTGCTGCAGTTCAGCTGTGGAGTTAATCTGCTGCTCGTCGTTAATCAGGAGCTACCAGCTTTGATTGTTATGACCTGAAAGCTCATTTAGAGGCCTTTGACAGCAGCTCTGCATCACCTGGGAGTTAAAAAGATGCAGTGGGACATGGCAAATTACGGATTTACAGCAAAACAGAATCTGGGCAGTTGGAGCGGCACAGACTCAGGTGTAGAAATGGTTTCGTTATTCTGAGATCCATTTATGAATCCCCTGTACAAGGCTGAGATGGCCTTGAAAGGAAATTTGCTTTTATATCTGCCTTACCAACTTTTTGCAGGATTTATAAATGTGATTACTATAAACTCACAGTTTTATTTTTAATGTAAAACCTGGGCACATCAAAGGGGGAAGATGGCAGAAGAATTCAAGCACTTTTATACACTACAGTGTTTTATTTTCATTTCACTCAAAGGCTTTATGTCAGATCTAATCATTCCTATGACAGAATTTACATTAATTGTGGCTTCCTTCAAACACCCGTTCTCCTTGGCTAGCTGCCTGCTGGTGGTAGTAAAATGAAGTTGAAAATCCCACACAAAACAGAAGAATGGCACTCATCAAACGTGCTGGGGGGTGTGTTTATTTGTTTTCACACTTGTTTGCAGTTTTTAAGAGCCTGAAGAAAAGGCTGAGTAGTGGAAAGTCTCCTCTTAGATGCAGTCATTGCAACAGCTCCAGTGCTGTGCCCTGAAAAATGCCATTTTCTGCTCAAAGCACTTCTAGACAGGAGAGAAATTGCGTTTGTGTTTGCTGCTTCTGTGCTTTGGGATTTTGTTTCCCTCGTAAAACAGGGAACAATGGAAGGAAATCTGTCTGAGGCATTTTTATGCCAGAAAAAGCCTGGTGTGCATTTTTTGTTTGTTTCTTTTTTCGTATTGTTTCATTAATGGTTAGTCGTGACCAAAAAAAATCCTTTCTGTGAATGTTTTCGTATCATTTTCTGATGAATACCTGGGAAAAGTGCTATAAACCCAGAAGGGACTAATTACTGCTTGGTGCTACTGTTTGTGTATCTGCTTGGAACTGGAGATATTAAAAAGACTTTCTAGCTAAAAGTTTATTTGTAAACAAATACTTTCTGTGCTGTTTACTTGCCTTTCTCTGTTTTGGTCTTAAAAACAGCTTTCAAAGTCCTTCAGATACCAGTTCTACAAGATCTTTAGGCTTTAAGGTCCCTTCCAAGCCAAACCATTCTGTGCTTCGAAGTAC
Organism: Eulacestoma nigropectus; assembly: GCA_013397775.1. Taxonomy (NCBI): domain Eukaryota; kingdom Metazoa; phylum Chordata; class Aves; order Passeriformes; genus Eulacestoma; species Eulacestoma nigropectus. The sequence goes on along the minus strand of VZTE01006046.1, from coordinate 463,339 downwards.
TGTACATCTATCTTTAAAATTCCGTACGTGAGGAACTTGTAGAAGAGTTGCTGTTTGCTGAGATTAAAATGAGAATGCCCCATCACCCTGACCTTTCAGGCTGTGGCTATGGGCTGAAAATACAGAATTTTGGAGAGGCTCTAAGAGCAAAACAAGCCACCAGCATTGAAAAAAAAAAAAATTAAAAAGGTACAAGGTTGATGGACTTGATTTTATTGCAAGATAGTGAAGGGAAGGCTGTGGGGCAGACACAGAAAACCAGAATGTGTGGAGGTACGAGGGATGCCAGGGATTTGTCAGCCAGGTCAGCTGGCTGGGATAGGGCCACTGTGTGCAGGGATCTGGGGAAATTATCCACCCTTTTCTCCACCCGCTGCTTCAATAAAGCAGCTTGAAAGAAATGCAGGTTTTATAAGCCTTGGATCTGATTTTTTTTTTTTTTTTAGGTTAATTTCTCTATGTTTAAGTTTGTAATTTGTGTGTCAGCTGAAGTTGGAAATATCTGATAGTTAATTATTCAGATTATGGCCAGAGCTGATTCTGGGTATAGTTCAATTAGAGGAAGTTAGAAGCTAGTTCTGAAAAAAAAATGGGGAGAATTACTGCAGGATGAGTTCTCGCTCTGGGAGCACAAGTGGATCCTTGTTGGATCAGAGCATTCCCTGGGATCTTGGAGAGCGAGGAGTGCCCTGAGCAGAGCAAAATCTCCCCTTAGTGCAGAGCACGGCTCCTGTTGGGTGTTCACTTGGGGCTTTCTTCCCTGTGGGAAAGGGGAATGGGGAGGGAATTGTTGGCTATGGAAAACGCTTGGAGTATGCTCGGCTTGAGGAGGATGAAGGGAAGTGCTCACCGTGCAGAGGGAGCCGAGATGAAAGGAGGGTGCTGAACTTTGTAATTATCCCCCTCGGTGTGCGCCGTGAAGGCTGCGAGAGCTGCAGGTTGGAACTTGCAGGTATTTAATGAATTTCAAGGTGCAGTTCCATTTTTGTTGCTGTTGCTGAGATGCAGCCAGGGATGGAACAGGTCCCACAGGTGTGTTCATGCAGCTCTGGTCACTTGCAGCACCTTTAGCCACACAGCCACACACATGGGGGTGTTTAGCCAGATAGCCACGTTGTAAAGTGATTCAGGCTGCCCAAAATTCTGATGTATTGTCTCTGTGCTAGAGCACAGAACAAGGCCATGATTTACCTCATATCCGTCCAAAAACTCACATTTTATTGCTGCCAAATAGCAAAAGGTCGCTTGAATGTGTTCTCTTTTCATTAAAAATCCTGATTGTTTCTAAATCATGGACTAAGATTTGACAATTGCTCTGGGAAGCCGCGTTCTCATGTGATCCTCAGCTGTGCTGTTTGATTGATGAAACGTTTCATTTGCAGCCCTTAGAATTGCACTCTTTACTCCTCACCATATGTGAAGCATTTATAACACAGTAAACCCTGTGGTTTGCATAAAAAAATCTACCCCAGGTCCTCCTGAGCAGAGTGTTTTGGGCCATGTGTCTGTAAATTCATCTCCGTTGTGTGTAGAAAACAACGCGTGGGGGTTGTTTGTTTGGCAGTTTGGAGGCAAGAAACTTCTCAGAATCCCCTAAAGCTACATTTCTACTCCTGCAAGTTTATTTATAAGATAAACAGGTGCTATCTGTTTGAATCACAGATGTTAATTTGAAGATGCAAAGCCACTGCCTGGGTAGGTGAGCAGCAGTTTTGGAGCTGGTGTTGCGGGAGTTCACTTTGCAGGTACCAGGTGTTCCTGTGGTGGGGAGGAAATGCAAAACTCTCTGTTCCACTGGATTTATTGAATGTGCAAGCTGGAGCTGTGGAAAATCAATCAGTGGGAATTTGTGGGCTTTCCCCCCCTCATTCTTCCTATTATTTGCTAAAATAATACTCAGACTTGCACGAAAACAAGTGTGGGAATCCTCCTCTTCTCCTGAGCAGCCATAATTTGCATGTGAAATTTAAGCAGCTCTCCAAAGAAGTTTGAATATAAAAGCAGGTATTTGAAGGAACAGGTGCATTCAGATAATCTGCCCAGAGTTGTGCAGGCTGGGGTGGGGTTGACAGCTGCTTCATTACCTTCCCATTTTGTGACTTCTCCTGTCGCTGCCTGTAGCTGTGTTTGGATTTGCCTCACTCAGGTGTGCTGCAGGACAGAGGAGAAGTGAAAAAATTCAACTTCACAGCTTGGTTTGGAACTCAGACTCTTCTGACAGTCATCTTACACATTGTCCTTGTTGGCTTTCTGTATTTTGTTATTTCCTCTCTTAAAAGGTTCACTCTTTTGAAGTGATCTCCAGAGCTTGCATAGTCATCATCTATGAAAGTTTGAATGTCTTCATTTGAAAACATCTATTGCTCTTAGTCAGGAGCCTGTGATAATGTAGCTGTCAGTATTTCACACAGCTTCCTTTGCACAGCCCCGTGGAGCTTGTTTTCTTTAAGGTGATTTGCAATTGTTCACTCCTGTGTTGAGTTTTCCCCTTTTGGTTCGTGTTTTCCCCTTCCCTCTGCACGTCCTTTGTTAAGATACCACTACTTCGTTCTTTATAAACCTCTGTGAATGGGACACGAAATGCTGTGCTGGACTTTTGGAAGTGTCCAAGGCCAGGCTGGATTTGGGTTGGAGCAACCTGAGATAGGGGAAAGTGTCCCTGCCCATGGAAGGGGTTTGGAATAAAATGAGCTTTAAGTCCCTTCTATGGTTTAATGGTTCTGACTGCTCTGAGATTGCATGAAGTGTAAACTGTCCTATAAAACTCTGTTCTCCTGGAGGGAAAATACTTTTCAAACACTTAAAAATCATCCTCCTCAATCCAGGACGTTTGAGTATTGGTTAAATACCTGGGAACCTCAGTTTTAGTGGTTTTGTGACTATTTTTTGTTGAAAGCCTCCTTTTTCTTAAAAGCTCCTAGAAAAGAGCTGGGCTATAGATAGGAGAGAATTTCCTTGTCAGGGCTGCAGTCCGTGGGCTTTGTTTTCAGAAACTGGGCTGGGGGGGACTGTCTGAACTTGGGATTTCTGCTTTTCTCTAGCTCGAATCATACCATCAACTCTATTTAAAGATTTTGGGTTTTGTATTTATTTTCCACATCCTTGACCCTGACTGGCGAGCTGGACATTTGTGTTTGCCTTGGCAAGCTGCGAGCTGCTCATCTAGGGCAGGATGAAAACTCTTTTTTTCCTTTTGTAAACAAACTGTTCCTTCAGTATTTTCCATAACGATTTACACCACCATTTTGTGACGCTTCTAGGAATGGAGCAAATCTTGCCATTCGGAGCTTTCCTTTCACACAGCTCGTAGCACTGCAGAGAAACGTTTGATTTTGTGTCTTTTCCTAGGTTGGATTCGAAGAGCTTTTTTCAGAACGTTTTTAAATTCCAGAAATAGTCCCTTTTTTTTTTTTTTCCTGTAGGGGTTTATTAAAGCTATAGGTCAATAGGCATTGTTGCCTGCCTAGGAAAGGGGGTTATTTGTATTTTTTATTTGTCTGCCCAGTGCAGGGGGAACAGTGCCCCATTGTCCCAGGCACCGTGTGCATGTAAAACACCGCTTTGTGCCCCGAAGAATTTACAGCCCAAATAACTGTTCGTGCTCTGCTGCGAGGGGGGGAGTTGATGTATTTTAGTGGTCAGGATGTAAAATGAGAGAATAACTCAGCTGGCCACTTCATGCCAACACACGAGCTGCGTTTTGGAACGGAGGAACTGAGTTTCATTTCCCCAGGGACACGGAAGTGCTGCAGCTCCTTTGGTCAGGTCATGGCCAGAGAGGGATTTCTGGGGGCTGTGTGCTCTGGAAATGGCATTTTTGTGCTTGTCATCCAAACCACTTGTCATGTGTCATCTGCAGCACTGCACAAGCCTTGCAGATCATTTGGGCAAGTTTGAAATGCTCCCAGTCAGAGACGCAGTTTTATGCGTTATAAACTTGGTGTTATTTTGTTCTTAAATCCAGCTCAAAGCTGTACCCACGTCAGTCCTGAGCTTAAGCCCTGCCAGGTGGAAAGAGGATGTTTGCCACGAGCTAAACCTGTAAAAGATCAGAAAAAGTGTTTTAGGAGCACCCCTGTTTCTCTGGAAGAAAAAGCTTGGAGGATATATTGAGAATATGTTCTCCCCCCACAAACAGCTCTGCAAGTCCCTGGTCTGAATTTCTACCACTCCACCTCAGTGTGTTCACAAGGACACCTTGATATTCTGTGAGAATATTCACTTTTTCCCCACTCTCTAACCACTTACTGGCCAAGGGCAAGTCAGAAAGTAAAAGTACCATTATGTTGTACTGCAGGAAAAAAAAGTGTGGCTTTATTTCTTTTCCAAACAATAAAAAAAAATACAATTTTCCATATAACTTCTTGTCTTTAAGCTGCTGTTTACGAGATCTAATATTTGGGTGTAAAGTGACCAATTAGTTCTTCACGAATGTCTAGAAATTTTTCTGCAGTGTTTAGTAAAATAAGCTGTTTATTAGAAGTTATTACTCACATGAAGTATGTGCCAATGAGTCAGCAAAGCAGCCCAGAATGTCTGGGGTTTGATCTGAGCCTTACTGGAAATGATAATAAATAGCAAACAGCCAAAGTGACAAATGCTGAAAAGTAGATGCTAAAAATCCCCCCAAGATGACAAATAATTATTGGTGTGTAGGTTGTTAACAGAGGAGAAAACCACTGAATTTTCTGCAAAGCTCCATTGGTGCTAGTCAACAGTTCATAAAATGCTATTTATTATTCCTTTTAAACAGTAATGTGAATTTATAAGAGTGTATTAGGAGCATATTTCAACTCCACAAACTAAAAATTCCCCTTTTTGTTGCAGATCTGGGACATGAGTGATGATGAAACCGTTTGAAATCAGGTGGCTGAGGAGGAGGATGCCCTGCTCTGCACTGCAGCCCTGCCTTTTATCTCTGCTTGGACGAGTTAATGATTGCTTACCCCTCCTGACTGCTGGAAAGACAAACAAATAGAACCCACGTTTTGCCATGAATAACTTCGCTTTCAAAGCAGTCTCTTACGGACAGAACTCGCCACGTTTTCATTTTTATTGTGTAAATAACTGGAGCAATGTGCTTATGTTTAAACCCGCTCTCTTTTTGGGTTGTTTTGGTTTTTTTTTTTTAAGTTTCTAAATATGGCTTACATATGAAATATGCTGCTTAAGTAAATTTGGGTGGTTTGTTTGTGCCAGGTTTTATTTTGCTTGTCAATGGCCATGTCCAAGCAGCATTTCTGAATGTCTTTGTTCATCTCTCTCGGATTCGGGGCACTTCAGTTGGAATTTGTTAAGATTGAGCGTTTTCTGCTCTGGGGAGTTAAATTTCATGTTGAAAGGTGGGCAGGAGTGGGCAAGGACCTAAACCTGCTGCCTCCACCACGTGAATTCTGTTTGCAAACGTGAATTCAGGGTGCAGTTGTTCTGGATGTGTCCATGGAACTGGTATTCCCTGTAAAGATCTCATCCTTTCATGCCATGGAAACAAAGGAGTGTTACTGATTCTTGCCCAGGAAAGACCAAAATGCATTTATATCATGACTAGGCTCCCCTGAAGCTCAGAGAAAGCTCTGTTGCATGGTTAAAAATTGCTTTAGGGGGTGGTGGGTCATTGATTCAGTCAAAACTTGTAGAGAAATGCTTCACTGAAATGAGAAAATTGTTCTCTGACTTTGGGTGTGGTCACGCAGAACCCTGCAGGTGTTCAAAAAGAGCAATTCTCTTTTCCTTTTTGGTTCATTTATGGGTTTTGAGTGGCTTCAGAGATTATGGCTGAGCACAAACAGGAGTTTGAGATTCCTTGAGTTTAAAAAATAGCTGGAAGAAAAAGGAGTTTTAAGATCTCAAAGGGCATTACTGCAAAATTGAAAGTGAATCTATTGGTCTTAACTTGGAATAGGTTTTAGAAGGAAATTTGAAATCCCTTTTATAGCTTTATATTGTGGGGTTTATGAGCTAACTCACTTAGAAAAAATGCAAATCACTTTATCTGCCAAGGAGCCTCTGTTTCCCAGATATATTACGAAAATTAGTTGGTCAATCCAATTGTTTTCATTCCTTCCTTGACGTAAGCTCTGAATGGTTTTTTTGTAGAGAATTTCCCAGCTTCTCTCTTGTGCCACATCAGAAGAAGTTCAGTCAGGTCAAGGTTATCTGCAACTGCCGTATTCTGATCAGAAAAGAAGATTTACTGAAACCTGCTGAGGTTTGCACCAAGTGTCTAAAATAGCCATTATTGTCTAAACCAGCCATTATACTCTAAAATAGCCATTATTTCTATTTATTTATTATCATAGTCATTATATTTACATGATTTCTTACGTAGGGGAATGTCTAGCTTAGCTGACTTCAGTGTAATATAAAAATATATATGAATGCAATATATTTTGGAAATCAGAGCTGGTAATCAGAGCAAGCCATCTTTTGGTGGCCAGGCACTGAACACTGAGATTGACACCCTGCAGTGTTCATTTTTCAAGCAGTTAAAGGACATGATGACTTTGGAGCCATGTTTTTAGCCATGCCATAGTCCAGCTGGAGCCATGGGTTGGTGCCAGGGCAGTTTAAAGGGAATAATCTGCTTTTTTTTATCTTTGGGAGTTGCTGACTGTGGAGTGTGAACGGCTCTGCAGTTTGGGGTTATCTACAGCTTGAAAGCTGCACATCTTTCTGAGCCTGGTAAACATTAATAATTGTTTTAAATGCCTGAAACTCTGCTTGGCTGGTAAAGCTCCCTCGTAGCTTTGCTTGGGAAGTGTCTGTGCAGGAGGAGAGGAGGCAGAAAGGTTCAGAGCTCAGGGTTAATGCAATGTTTCCTTACCTCTGCAATCCCAGTGCCATCCAGCTCTCCCAGGCTGGGCTCTTTCCTGTCCATGTGCTTCCCAGATGTCCCTGATGTGCAGAAACACTTCACTCTGACTTGGAATTGCTTCCCTTCTCTGACTAGAACGTTGTTCTCTTTCTCCTTGCGGGCCAGAATTATTCTCCTTTTGCTTTTACTCAGTTTCTGGGCATTTACTGAGTGAGAAATCCCGAGAATCCATTCCAGTCAATGAATGAGTGTACATTCAAGTACTAACAGATAAACACATTTATTTGCTGCCTTGTGTGCACTTAATGCAGGATTTCTGCCCAGTCCCTAGCTCCCGTGTTTGCTGTTTGATGGGACAAGCTAAACTTCCCCTTCCTTCATGGAGGAGGTGGGATTTTAATGTTGTTTGTGCTGCCAGGAGCTCTTCCACCGTGGCAAGAACCTGAACTTTCACTGCAGGAGCCAGCCAGAGCTTTTGAGGTGTGAACCAAATCTGTTGGGAAGAGGGAATGAGCAGCCTCAGAGGATCCTGCTCATATTCCTAAACTATCAAACAGCAATATCCTGGCATTATATGGCAACCTGCAGCTGTGGCACCCACAGGCCTCACCTGGGGACATTTAATACTGTTAGAAGATCTCAATGGAGAGCTCTGGCACCACTTTTGTACTTGAGCATTAAAGAAACTCATGGAATGACAGCTTCTGTTGTGATTTCACACTTCTACCAGCTGGAATTTTGCTTCGGTGTCAGCCCTGCAGTGTGTTCTGCTGGCTGAGGTTTAGAATTTGTTACGTGAACGTAGCACATCCATCAGAGTGAGGAATTTGAGATTCTCTAGGAGAGTTTTCTTCCTTGGAGCCCTGAGTTGCTCTCATCCTTGCTGCCACAGCCCGCTGTGTCCTGCTCTGTCCATGGGGAATGGATTTCCCTCAGGGACACCTGTGAACTGTCCTGGTGCCATCACAGCCATGGCCAGAACCCTTCCCAAAGTGGGTGTTTTGAGTCTGAAGCCTTCAGCACTGGGCTCTGGAAAGGAGAAAGGCACAAATGTGGAAATCACACTTAGATCCATGGAGCACAATTCATGGTGGCCCAGACAGGTTGATTGAGAAGGTCATCAGGAGTGGAACCACAGGAGTTCTATTCCCAGGAAGCTGATGGCTCCCAAGAACCAAAGAGATTCTGCTTCAGTAGAAGTCAGCGGCACTGGAGTTACTTTGGCACAACAAAGGAAACTGCAGTGACTGCTCCAACCTTAAAATCATTGAGCTTGAGCCTGGAAAAATGCGTTCCCTTCCCTGTATTCTGCATGGCTTTGGTACCGTGGCCTCAGAGAAGCCCAGTGAGGTAAACTACAATTCCCATTTTGTCATTTCTGATATTCTTATCCCACTTCCTGCATGTCCCTGCCCATGGCAGGGGCGGCATTAGATAATTTTAAAGGTCCTTTCCAACCTCTTAACATTCTATGACTCTAATCTTGTTTCTTTGTATAAATTCTGGCTGCTCACCTTAAATCAATGCAACAGCAGTATTTGCAAAACAGAGGGATTCTGCCATCTATGAGCACTTGATTTTAATTTCTCACTTGTGCTCTTATTTAGAAACCTCACTGAAAGGGGTTTTATTTCTGAGCTTTGCTCTGTGCAATTAAATGATAGCACGTTTCCCTCTTACTGAACAAATTGTTCCTAAATATCTGTTAACTTGCATAACTGGGATTGCTGATGGCATGAGGGAAGCATTTGGTTGGAAAAGACTCTTGAGATCATCAAGTCCAAGGGTTACCCCAGCCCTTCCAAGCTCACCACTGCTGCTCCATCCTCACACTGCTCTGGAACAGTGCTGGGCCATGGAGAACTCACCGAGCTCCCAGCTTCCCATTGAGTTTCTTCCCCTTTTCCAAGCCACCCCATAAAACCAGTGCGATTCTGAGACGTGTTTTGGGAACAGACTTTGCTGTGCAGGATTCTCGTCGAGGCCAGGGCTGGCTGAGGTCACTGAGCTGATGGTGATGCAGGACACTCTGCCTCTCACAGAATCCTCGGGAGCTGGGACAGAATCCACGAGGATGTTTTTATATAGTTCCTCTTCAAAGTTTAACCAAATTTCAGGAGTTCCAGGAGAGTCGCAGCCCTCCGTTCTTATGGGAATAGGAAGGATTGCTCACGTTCTTGCAGAAGTAAATACATTTCAAGCTGGCATGTACCCAGCCTGTCTGCTCCTTCCACGTGCCCCTGGCTCAGGGATTGCTGCTCTGTGACTTTGCATTCAGAGTGCACACAGGAGGAAGAGAGCAGGAGCAGCTCAGTGCTGGGATTTTACTGCCAAATTTTTAATTTCTTTTTTAAATAATAATGCAAGGCTTTCCTTAGAAACAAATAAGCGTTTATACTCCAAAGAGAGCCATTAAAGGAATATTTGCAACATGGGAAATTTTAGCTGACTTCATAAGGAACAGTCTGGAAGATGTCTTCAGCCTGTTACCACTTGGCTTCATTAATTCCTTTTTGTCTTTTTTTTTAAATTTCATTTTCGGTGCAGCTGATGCGCTCGTGCATATCCTGCCAGAATGAAGCTTTCCTTCCAGAGGCTGTTGTGCACCTTTGCTCTTCCAGAGCACCTGGATTAACTGTTTTAAAAGGCAGAAATACTACACTAGGAGGACTTTGGTCTGTGCCAGGGTGTAAATGCCTAACCTATGACAACCCTGCCTACCTGTCCCATTTCCAGCTCTCCTTCCCTTGCAGCTGCCTGGGCCTTCTGCAGAGCCTGACAGTGCTTGAAAACACCACTTGAATACAGGTAATGCTTTAGGTTTGAAATTCATCTAGGCTTGCCCTCTCTGTTCCCCCTTCAGCTTTCCAGTGCAATCATTTCTAGAAAGTTCATTTTCTTACCTGTGCAACACTTGGCAGGTTTGGAATTAAAAACCCCTAACAGTTTATTGACTTTTTTTTTTTTTTCCCCCTTTCATTTTACTTTTATTGATAACCTATCAAGAATATCTCTGGGCTTTCCTCTCAGTTATCCTGGGTCAGACTCTTGTTTTGTTGCCATACTGAAGCCTTGATAAGCAGGCTGTGGCTCGTGCTCAGCTGCAGCCACCTTTCTCTTCAGGCCAGCAGCTGACACCCAGCAATCCTCATCCTTCCACCAGGCCAGGTTGTGGAGGAGTCCTTGGAATGAGTCACTTGAGGATTATTTTCACCAGGCTGAAGCTCCTCCCGGAAGAATTAACAGCACTAAGCTGGAGTGGCAATGATGTACTTTAAGTACCTCCAGGCATTCCATGTCTTAGGGCAGCAGCTTTTTCACCTAATTTCCCGGTGCAGGTGATCTCACCCCAGGATGAGGATGCAGGTGACTGCTCCAACCATATAGAAGTTCAAGCTCTAATTGCAGCCCTCACTAATTATATTCTCTGCCTGTTGGGACTTAACCGTGGCACTTTCTCAAATGCAGTGGAATTATTTAGGACAGAGTCTGAAGAGATTTTCAGAACCCACCAGTTGTTTGTCAGAATTTAACCAGCACAGGTTCTTTCTGCTTAACCAGGCCGGTGGCTCCCTTGCCATTGGAGCTCCTTGGGCTTAGGGAGAAAAGGGGCAATCAGGAGTTCTAAAAACAGCCTGTGCTGTGTTTCCTGGCTGGCAGGGAGCACACACTCCTTCCATCTCCTGGAGCTCTCTAAATGCCTGTTTCCTCCTGTTCTTTGCATGGATGTTTATGTAGGACGTTGGTAGGAAGCACAATGGGCTTTGTCTCTGCGGTGAAGGTCACATGCACACGTGCGTCTCATTTTAAATGGTAAAGAATTTCAAATTGCTTCTCAACAAAATATTTCAGTGAGCTGACAGGAAAGGACAGGAGCACATGTACAGCGCTGTGCTGCTCCAAATCAAAAGCATGAGTTTTTAAAAATTATTCCTTGTAATTTCCCTCCTTTCCCATCCAGTTACTTTCTGTTCTTACATTCCTTGGCTGTGGGTTGCTGCTTCAGTAGTCTGAGCAGGCAAAAATTCAGGCTTGTGTGTAACTCCAGTCTTTGGCACTGGGACGTTTGACTTTTGCAAGATCTCAGCAGAACAATTCATTGTTTGATTTCTTAGTGAAATACTACTCTGCACTACGGAAGTAGGAAAGGGGAGACATTAAACTGGAGATCTGGAGTTTTTTCCTTAATTTCTCTTTTGGTCTAATGGTCTTCATGGTCTTCTGGTGGTCTTCATTCATCTCTCAGAAGCTGCAGTTGCTGCATCCTGCACTGCAAGGTTCAAGGCCTGTGGAGTCTCGTTGCTGGAATGCTTTTGCTTCCCAAATCAAACCGGTGTGGGCTAAAGCTGCCTGGGGCAGAGCTGCTGGAATTGTTTCCTCATCCAGGCAGGCTGGGAAGGAAGGAAGGGAGGGAAGCTTCCATGTCTGCTGCTCTGAAAGCATTTGGACTCTGGATTTCGACAGTTTTTGGCATCCTTTCTCTCCTCTTTCTTTTCCTTTTCTTTTTCCTTTCCTCCCCACAGCCCCAGTGCCGCAGCCTCTCCAAGGGAGGGCCCTCGGTGACACCCACGTTCATTTCCAGTGACAGACTTCCCTCAAATTAGCGGGGAGGAATTCTCCAAACCAGGCACGATTTTCCTTGAGGTTTTTGCTTTGTCTGCGAGTGTCTTTATTTTCATTTCGTGCTTCCAAGGCTGATTTTTATCCAGTAATTCCGTAGGTGTTGCCACTTCCTCAGGAACCTGTGACTCAGGCGACGTTTAAATGCCATGACATCACCACAGCTCCCCTTGGAATTGCTGCTTTCCTAAATAGGGCTCTTGGCTTGCTTTGAGGTTTTTTGTGTGTGAGGGGGGAGGGATGAGGGGGTTTAATTACTTAAGGCAGCCCTGCCATTCCCAGGATCCAGGTTTGAGCCGTTTCAATTGCTGAAATTGCCAATGTTACTTAAAATGGGAGATCCGTATTTCTACACCAGCTATTTATGAATGAAGTCATTGTAATTAGGCCTTTGTGGAGGTTCTGCTATTGTAAATCAGGCTTAATTAGCTCCTGGTGTGGAGAGGGGAGCAGCAGAGGGGAGGAAAAGGCCCTGAGCATTATTATTTTGGAAGCAGTGCAACCAAAAGGTGTCTTTTCCCACTCCGGGGCAGTTGGGTGGCTCTCCCAGCAGCGTGTACCTGCACCACAGCACATCCAGGGTAAGCTTCCAGAGTTTCCTTCGCCGGGACGGTGCTGTGAGAGCGCTTGGCTGGACCCAGGAGGAGCTGGAGCAGCTCTGGGGCTGCGCAGGGTGTCCCCAAAGGCGGCGGTGGCAGCAGGAAGGCCGGGGGGGACGGGCAGCTGCTGCAGCTGTTTCCTGCTTGGCCAGCAGCCCTTGGCCGCGTCACTGCAGGCAGGACCGGGCTGGGGAATGCTGAGAGGAGTCACGTCAGGAATTCTGGCCATCGCAGGAATGCGAGGAGCTGCCGTGTCTGTCTAGGTCACGGACTCGGGGTGTTCCTGGGCAGGCTGTCGGGGCGTTGGGTGGTTTGTTGTTGTGCAGAGCCAAGGAGCCCTTTGTCTGGCCTTTTGTTTGATAGCAGCGGGTTTGGAGCTCTGCAGAGGCTCGCGCAGCAGGGCCCTTAGGGGTGGCTCTGGTTGTGGAGGGTTCTCGCCGAGCAGGCAGAGCCTCTGGGCTGGCATTTAGAGGGAAACTCAGAGGGAAGTGGGATCCGTGGCTGCTCTAGGTAATGGGCTTTCTTCCAGTGATGTCAACATCTGGCACTATTACAAATTAAAGTTATTTTGCAGATGATAAACTAGACCAAAGTTCTAAAAAAAGGTTCTGTATCTCTTCTGTATCTCTTTCTACTTTTTCTGATTTTTTTTTTTGTTTAAATTCATCTTATCTGCCTGAAGTTGCTGTTGAGTTACCCTTGGGTCCTTTATTTTCTAAGTTACCCTTCAAATGACTTTTAACAGAAAGCTCTCACTCAAGTCCCCCCCAGTGGCTAGGGGATATATCCTAATGATAGATCCCAGAGATTCATTATTATTGGCACCAAGGTGGGGACACTGAGACGTAGGTGGGGACACTGAGACGTAGGTGGTGTAATGTGATAACACCACAATTATTTGGTTACACAAAGGCAATTTTCCCCTAATTAAAACACTTGCTTTTGCATGTCTCTTGCATGCATTCAGCCACTATTTGTGATTTTTCCTTTGGGCAGTAGTTGGGATGAGTGAGCTGTAACTTCTGCCCTATGGACTCATTCGAGTTCAGCAACACTGCAAACTTAAGCCAGGCTTCTTTGAGCCCGGATTTGCAAGGGAGGGATGGAGCAGGTCACTGGTGCATGGCCAGCCTTGCCCTGTGGCTGGACAGATTCATTTCCAACCACGATGATATCTGTTAATTTCTTTCCCTGTGGATAGTATTTGGAAATGTCATTAAGAGATTCAGAGAGATAACTTCAAGACAGCAATTCTTAAAAGTCCTCTGGGAGCAGAGAATAACGAAATACCTGTTGATGGGAGATACTGGAAAAGAATGGGACTCAAATGTCACCAGGGTGTCAGGAGGGGCTGACACTCAGGACATGGGGACGTGCAGCACAGCACGTTTCAGAATAGGACCAAAGCACTGCTTTTAAATTACTCTGTTGCTATAGTTGTAGGTGATTGTGGCTTCAGAAATGTTCTAAGCCAAGGTGTTACATTCCAGCTTTCACAGTTTGGAGTTTAATGTCATTAATTACTGAGCTTTTCTAAAACACTGCTTGTTTAAAGCACCTTTGTCCTCTCTGTAACTGTCATAGCCATGGGAAGGTGGATGGAGGCAGAATTCCCTGGGCTGTGTGAGGCCAAGGAAAGTCCCTGAGAGTCTGAGTTAGTTCAGAGGAGGCTCTGGCAGAGTAAGGGCTTGGTAGAGCAAGACCAATCTCAGTGGAGCCAGCTGGGCAAGAGACTAAACACTGTCAATGCCTTGCAGCTGAATTTGGACAACTTCTCCAAGAGTGGTTACTGGAATTCATTTGCCTCAAGTTTTGGATGTCCAGCTTGGGATGCTCTGAGCCAGACTGTGATGGTGTCTTAAACTGGGTTTCAAAGTTCTGAGAGAAGTCTGATGTCAAATGTAAAGACAATCTTACAGTAAGCATGTATTTTTAAAACTTACGTGTGTAAAAGAGGATTAAATAAATCTGTTCTTAACTTTTAACTGCTCTCTGTTCCAGTTTGGCTCTTTCTTGCAGGTATTTTCTGGGCAATGTCCAGGATGGGCACTGGGCTTTGTGTAACAAATCAGCTGAAATAGAGAAGGGGTCACCAAGGAGCTTTGCTATTCTCGTGGTAAAGAAACAACAGAAAAGGAAATGTTACTTGAATGCTCTTTTTTAAAGGGAGTTTCTGGTTTTGAGGCTTGTGCTGTTTGTTACCCATCTGAGTGCCAGAAGCTTGACTTTGTCTCACAGTGAGTGATCCCAAAGGGGTTCAGATCCACGCTCAGCCTGGGTCAGCACAGCTGGAACTGGGGCTGATAGAGCTCAGCAATCCAGGCTGAGAGTGGCAGGAAATGTTGGCTGTGTCCTCCCAGGCCTGCACTGACATTTAACGTTCCTGTCCCCAGGAACCGAAGCTTTGGATTCATTTGGTGTGCCTTGACTTTAGTAATGGAACAGATTTAAGAGGCAAGTAAGAATTGGCTTGGGTTTTTTAATTAACAAGAATTTCCTGATTAATTCTGATCATATAAATATACTCCAGAGGAGAAAAAAAAGGGGGTTTTGTCCACTTTCTGAGTGAACTACAGAGCAGTGTTCATGAACCAAGTACAAAGTGTAAATAAGTTGCCATGACCTGTAATTTGTTGGGCTATCCAGTGGTGTTAGTGATATTTTTGAGTTTTGCAAACCTTTCCCAGTGTTGTCATTGGCTCCTTTCCCCAGTTAAACTTCTCACTAAAAAAAAAAGTACAAAACTTCCATTATGAGAGAAGAGCAAATGAACTGAAAAAAACTCTGAAAGCGTCGCCCACTGCCCCAAATCTCTGTTGTAGTGAAGCTCCAGCATTTCTTTTGTTCCTACCATGTCAATGTTTTCCTTCCCTCATGTTCTAGGTGGGAGAGATGAAGGGGCAGAAGATGAGGAACCTGGAGGAGAGCCAGGAAAACCAGCTGGATGGAGCCTGGCTGGACCAGGGCTGCCCCAGTTCGGGAGCTTTCCCAGCAGAGGTACTGTCACTGGTTTGAGGAGCTGCCACTCCTCGGAGCTCCAGTTCATCTCCCTGGCTGCTGACAGGCCTTGGCACATCCCTTTTTCTGGCCAGGGTTTGTCTCTGAGTTCTCCTGAGGCTCAGCATAATTTTCTTTTTCTTTTGGGGGGCTCCCACACTGTTGTTGGGTTTCCACACTTCGTGTGGAACTGCAGGTAACTGTGGCTGTAGGGCTTCAAAGGGTCACAGGCAGTACGGGTCACCCAGCCAGCTTTCACCTTCTCTTTGGCAGAAATTAAGTGTCCTTCCTCTCTTGCCACCCAGCTTCTGTGGTGCTCTCAGCAGGGCCGGACTGTTGTTCTGAGTTTGTACCTCCAGAGCAATGAAAGCAAAAGATTTGCTTAAGCAGACTCGTCACCCACAAGCTAAATAAATAAATACAGATCTGGGAGCTTCACTGCGTGATCTTGTACCTCAGTGAACAATCCCTGTGCTCTCTGAACAGCATCCTGTGTGGGACTTCCTGCAGTGTTTGGGTTTGAGGTTGTACTGGAGCCGATTCTCACTTTGGGGATGCCGAGCTAAGCAGTGGAGGTTTCCTGAGGGGAGAATCTTTGCTTTTGCCCTGTCTGCCTCCCTGGGTAAATTGCAGCTTTCTCAACTCTCAAAATGTTGCTGCTCTCCCAGCGCTGGGGTTTTGTTGTTTTGTGTTCCTCCAGTTCCCAAGGGTCTGTTTTCTTTTTCTTTAATTTAAAAACGAACACATCTGTTTTGTGGCTGTGTAAAAAAGCCTTGAAAATGTGAAGCTAAATGGCTCAAGAGCAGAATGAATTCCAAATGTCGTTATTTAGAATAACCTGATTTTAATTTTGCTCCTGAAAAATTTGGGTGAAATATTTTCTGAGTTTTGGGAGTGCATAACACAGTTGTGAGATATCAGCGTTACAATTGATCACATGAGTTATAACCAAAATAACTGATGGCAAGAAAGCTTTCCAGGCACTGCAGCACTTTGATGTTGTTCTGTTTGTTGTCCCTGGGTGTCTGTGCAGGGCAAACAGCCACACAGCAGTGGAGATTTGTGCAAGTAATAGAAAAGCAGTGGTCTGTAGCTGTTCTTTAGCATTAGAAAGGCAGAAAACCAATTTTTGAATGGCTGGGGAGTAGTGTAAAGAAATCTCAAAGTCCAGAGTGATGTGTGAGCTAATTTAGCTGTGCTGGTAAAATGGACATTTCTCTGAGGGGAAGATCCATGTAATTTGCTTTGGGGATGTGTCCCAGAAGGACAGAATGGAGAGGAGATGGGATCTGTCATGGGGCAGTGTTAAAAGGAACAAACTTTTCATCTAAATAGAGAATATTTCCTGCCTTCACTGGTTCCTCTTTAATGATCTCTAATGGGTGGATCTGTATTGACCTGAATCCTCAGCCTTTCCCCAGGCATTTTTTGCATTTCCTATGAGAATGGGTAGGACCAAAACTGCATCCAGAGTTCAGCTGCAACAGGGCAGAGCAGGAGGAGAATCCCACACTGCTTTCTTGCATTTCCAGGCAGGAATTGTTTATTTGTTGGATTAATCACTCAAAGTTACAGACATGTCAGCAAAATCATTATTTGATTTACTGCTGCTGATTTTGCATTATCCTGAAAGGTCAGAGCTTGACTCACAGGCTGCATTTGTAAGCCTGGCAGCAACCAAAGCATTATTTGCTGTTGTGAGGAAATCTGTTGAAAATCTTTAAAACAAGCCCTGGGATCCCACCACGCTCTGTGGGTGGTGGCTTTGCCATTCTTGGTTTTTTTTCTTCATTTGCCCACCTGAAAACTCCACGTTTGAGTTAATGACATTAATTACATTGCCCAGACCAGGGAGCTGGAGGCTGAATTAGCTGTCAGAGGAGGGGAGCAAAACAAAGAGCTCTGAAATAGGACAATTTAGGCAACATCTTTAAAAGTGGAAGTGCATTTTACCTTTATATGGTTGATGATTCTGAGCCCTGTTCTTAGCCTGTTTTCAGCCAGTCACACCTTCATTACATCAAAGAAAATGTCTTGAGTGCTTTTAGATGTTATTTTCCTCTGGCCACTTTCCTGATGTATTCTTGGGGCTTTCTCACAGCAAAAGGTGAATTATGTACCTGTGTGTGGCTGTGTTTTAGGGGAAAAATGAGAATATTGCTTACTTTTTAAGAACTAGGTCTGCTGGTCTCTGTTTTACTTTATTAATTGCATTTGCAGGTTAAAAAATGGCTTCTTTTAATCTTGGTTTTCCAATTCCTGAGGGAGGTATGAGAGCCACTGGGAAGGAGAGACTTACAAGTGACAAAAGGTTGCTGTTAAAGTAAAAACCTTCACAGCAGAGGGTGACTTTATTTTTAGCAGCTCTGATTTCAGGTGTGTTTCCTGAGCAGGTGTGTTTGTGTCACGGTATGGAACAGGACACTCTGGAGCAGCCAGGACAGTGCCAGTAACTCCTCACAGCCTGTGAGGAAGAAAAATTACATCAACTTCGCTCCAGGTATGTCAGGGAAAGCAAGAGAAAAGCCTTTGTGGTGCTGTTTGAACACACACACGCTTTCTTGTGGGGAAGTTGATAAGCTGACATTTTCTGTAGCCTTAGCAGGAGCCCAAGAACTCATCCCTCGGAAGGAAAAAGGAAAAGGAAAAGCCCTTGCTTTGATCTGTGAGTATTGTTAGTTCTTTCCACTATTTTCATCCCTGCTTCCCCCCTCAAAAAAAAAGGTAAGTGAATATTGCAGTGTGGCAGTGAGAGCAAAGGTTTAGGCTTAGGCCAAGAAATATTAGGTTTTAAATTAGCCAAATCATTTATTTCCTCTGAAAGCAAAAAAGACCCCCAAAAAACCTGTATTTTTTTATACTTCCTTTTAACTACCTAGAACTACAATCACCTCAGTGGTATCTTGTGTGTATTCTAACACCCAAGCCAGATGTCAGTAACACAGCTCGACCCACAGTACTTTACTATTTCAGGAAGCAGGAGATCAGAGCTTTGTGTTTTCCTGGATTAAAAAGGGGAACCTTGATTCCCCACGATAGCAGAGGCTCTCAGAAGGGCTCTGTGTGCAGAGTATTTCCCCAAACTGAGTAAACAGTTTTAAGATAAGCAGCTTTCTGACTATGAAATGTAGCAGGCATTTGGCTGACACAGCTTCGTGTTGACAGATGCCTTTGTGTCTCTTTGTGATGGAGAGAAGACAGATGTTCTCCTTGGCATTTAAGAAAGCTGCTGCTTAGCAAAATAAAAAGTAAAATTAGATTGAACAGTGCAGCAGTGAGCAGTGAAACTGGCTGGGCTGCAAGCAAGAAAAGATTGAAAGGGTCTCATGTGACTGCAGTGAAATGTGCTCTTGTGGAAGTCAGTAACTGCTTTGTCATTATGTGAAATTCGCCTGTGGAAAAAGAAATTCTGTTTTTTCCAGCTCTGCTACAATATAAATGCATGCCAGTGTGAATATCCATGTATAACTAATCCCATGCCAACCATTCCCAGCAGAGAGGAATGTCCCTGGCTATCGCTGCCCAAGTGACACAGCAGTTAGCAGCTCTAAACCCCTGAGCCTGCCCATTGTTGTCTGCTGAATTGGGCTCCCGATCCTTGACAAAGGAAAATAGGAGAATTTCCTATTTCGTGTTCCTCGGGGATGGGCGCTGCTGTTGGATGGGGGTGGAGCCTTCAGCAGGGCACTGTCCACAAGGAAGGGGCAGCTCGGGAGGAGCCTGTGCTGGGAATGGGCTGGTGTTTGGCACTGCTCCCGCTGTGTGTAACTGCAGCTCAAAAACAAGCAGTTAAATTATCTTGGCTGCCTTATACCCAAGAAAGCACTTGAGGTAGCTATTGCAGAGAGGGGCAGAATGTTCTCATTTAAAGAGAGGTTAAAAATTATTAAATTGATATTGTTTTTATCAAGAGCCTTTCAGGGATAAAATGCGCTTTATCATACTTTCTAATCCAGCTGTGGAATCAGGCTGCTAAGGGAAGAGAGCTGGAGACCTGGGAACATAGCTGGGGCCGTGTCCATGCCAGAGGACACGGAACAGGAGGATGCAGAGGGGTTTAAATTTCAAGAAGGATCTAAAGATAGTGTGAACATCCCCCTGGGCCAAGCCTAAGCGTGCCAGCTCTGGGGAGTGCACAAATAACGCTGGAAACGCTTCTGATGGGTCTTGCCCGGGCGTCACGTTAAGAACGTGTGGCAGTGTTTGGATACTGGAGAAGTCTCCATTCACAGGGATCATCCCGAGCCTGAGCAGTGCCACTTCCCAGCTCCTGAGGTCCTTTGGCCCAGCTGGGCAGGTCAGTGGTCACTGTCCGGTGCCACCGCTCAGTGAGGACGGAGCCGTCGTGCCCACACACGGCTGTGACCTGCTGTACCGCTCTAGGTCACACCGGCACTGCCCGGCTCTCTCTGGCCTCTGGTTAGATTTGTCTGCAAAGGCAATTTTCACAACCAACGCAGCCTGAAATGGGTCAGAACTGCGTTCAGCAGAGGGCAATCCCTGACCTATGCGCAGAGCCCAGCTCAGTGCTGAGGATGTCAGGTCTGCTTTCTGAAACCGAAATTACGGTTGGATTGAAATTAGCAAAACTAATGTTTGTGCGTAGGGATGAGATTACAAAGGCACAGCTGGATTTGCCTCTAATTTAGCTCTCAGAAAAAGATGCCATTACGAATACTGGGGGATTTAATGCAATGTGTGTCTGGGCTGGTTTCTCCAGGCCACGGTGCCACCCCCTCCTGTGCACGATTACTGCTTGTGCCAGTGAGAAAAACCCTTTTCCCATGCAGAAAATGGAGTTTGCTGTAAGTTACTGACCTGGAAGACAGCGATGTGCCTGGCCTGTGCTGTCGAGTCCCCAAAATGTTGGTGCAGGGACGTTTTCCCTTTTTTCCTGAAGGGAAAGCAGCTCCCCTCGGAGAGCGGCCTGTGAGGCCTGTGGGGTGTGTTGTCCTTGGCCTCCCTCCCACACACCCTCACAACATGGATTTGGGCCTCTTTCCACGGGTATTTGGAGAAGGATGTGTTTCAGATGTGTTAAACCAATCCTCCTGGAAGTGTTCTCATGGAATCCCCCTCACGCCGAGCCCGGCCATGCCAGGCCTGCTGTGTTTTCAAACGCTTCAGGCCCTGCTGAGCCAGCAGCAACTTTGTGTCTCGTTCCTTTAGTCACAAATTGGACCCCCTCTAATGCAGTCATAGTTAAAAGCCGTCTGTGGGCTCTTGCCTGGTTCATTGGGCTTTCTCAAACTCAGGTAATTACAACTACTTTTTAAGGATTAACCATCTCCGGTGCCATTGGAATGCTGCTCACCCGGAACAAGAGGACAAAATACAGCTGTTTTCGCCAGGGAGGGACCCCTGTTCTCTAGGTGCCACTTGAAGAAGCTGAGGGACAAACAAAATGCCAGAAAATTGGTCTTTTCGTGATCAGAAATGCAGGAGCAGCCGGTGTTTTCCACACCAGTCCCCGTCCAGGTGAGCTCCTCAAGGCCCAGCACGGCTGCTGGGGCAGCAACAGGGTTTTTTATTGCTGTAAAGGGTTTCTTGACAAACTCTTGTAGGGAAACCCCCCCTGAACCCCAGACTGAGGCTGTGGCAGCCCCATCAGTGGGGTTATGGTCCTAAAAAAGGCAGGGATCCTTGGAAGGAAAGCAGGATGTGGCCAGAGGTTTGTTCCTGCCTCCAGCTCACAAAGCACAGACACCAATTCCTCTCCCACCAGGCACTACAGAGGCTTAGGAACACACCTGTGATTTAAGAGCACTTTATTGTTCTTTAAGGCTACTTTTAAGTACAAAAAAAAAAGATGGCCTGCCAAACCTTTTTTTTTTTTTTTTTTTTTCCCGGGGAAAAAAGGCCCCAAAAAAATGGAATATTACAAATTTACAAANNTTTTTTTTCCAGGTGAAACAAGGCCACAAAAGAATGGTATATTACAGATTTACAAACACAGAGAGAATCTTTCAAACTGAACTGTAGATAAGCTGGCTCTGTGAAGAAACTTCACCACGTCTCGTGATGGTGAGTTCAGTTTTAGTGTCCTTCCACCTCCCCCCAACCCTTTGGCTTTCATGACGTTGTTGTGTCCAATATCTGTTTTACTGGACATAGCACATTAAATCTTTATTGCCCTCAAATCCATTTACCTATCTCAGATAAGTAAATGTAACCTTGTAAAACAGCTATTATTGAAAATATTAGCTTTAAAAACATTATCTTATTTGTGTTTACAAAGAAATAGAGGAGTCACATTTTCCACAGAGTCCATCTACAGTATTAGTATTGACTGTTATACTGCTCAGTAGCCTGTAGCAATAACAAACGAGTGGCTATTAATGCTAATGCAGTGTCCTCATAGAATAACTGTGTTCCTGCACTTTTACTGTATTACAGACAAATCTACAACAAAAAAAAAAAAAAGATCAACTTTTTTCTCCAAACAAACGAAAAAAAAAAAAAAAGAATGATTACAATAAAGGAAAGGGAAAAATTAAATAGCTACATATCATTAACAAATTAATTGTTCCTCAAAAAATACCTACAAATTTCTCTGTACATTCTTTACGCACAGCGTAACGATGGTCTTAAAGTTACCTATATAAAAAAGTGTTCTTTTAACAATCTTCCTACAGAGAGTAGGGTACTGAATGCCAAAGCAAGGAAGCGTTGACTACCCAGTAAGATGGTAGTGAAATGTGTAAAACTGGGGGGGGGGGCTTAGGTGTTGGGTTGGTTTTTTTTGTGGTTTTTTTTTTTTTCATTTTTTTAAAGAAAACTGAGCAGCCACCTTCTCACCAAGAGTAAGAGCCAATCTCCCGATCTCTTTCTACCCTGCACCTTTTCCAAATTAAATAGCTTAACTTTAAAAAAAAAAAAAAAAAAAAAAACAACAACAAAAAGCATAAAATAAAAGCCACAATGGACCCAATACTGTAACATAGTCCATAATACATCACGTGGAGTTCATCTTCCAACCAGTTCTCACTTCCTACACTGAGCCCATCCTTTCAGGGGACCCAGTATAAAAACCAAGCCCTAGCTGCGACTGTCCTGGGAAGATGGAATGTATGGGGGAGAGAAGTTACACTTAACAAGGAGAAGAGAAGCTCTTAGCACTAGCACAGCTGTGGTTTTATGCCTGCCTCTACTGCCTAATTTCTAGTTAGTAGCTATTAATATAGCAAATGATAATAAATGCAGTAATACCTGTATAAAGTCCCTACTGGAGGAATGTATGCTGCGACTTGGCATAGGCTGATGGATAGGCTTAAAAAAAAAAATAAAATAAAAAAATAAACGAACTGAAAGATCATCTTTCACAAACTGTAACAATCTGTTGTCCAGCCAAGATCCGTAAGGGTAGCAGTTCCTGCAGCTAGTTCGGGGTGGATTACACAGACTGGGGTTTGGGAAGCAGATCCCTGTTGAAGCAGCAGTGCTGCACGAGGCCTGTCCTGAGCTGCCCTCGGTGCTGCTGCCACTAAAGTGAATAGCAAATACAAATATCATAGAGTACAACTGTACCAGCAGTAAGTATATCTAGGGTTGTTACTGACAAAAATAAACTAGTTCTGAAGAGAAGCTAATAAGTATTATGATTCTTACTGTCTATACATTAATAGATACCAGCTATTTTTCATAAAACATGCATCGTTAAGCACTATGGAACCCTCCAACCTCAGCTCTAGTCTAACAAACTGCAGTGTTTAGGAAAAAATGCCCGTGTTCTGTAAATTATGCAGTCCAGTTGCAAGCACTAAGCACCTGAAATCTAAAGAGAGAAAGACCTATAACCTGTATGAGACTTCCCCTTCCAAAGCTGTTTTGCTCTAAGAAAAATCAAACTGATAGAAATGTCATCCTTAAACCCTTTTATCAGCAGTTTGCCCTCAAAATATTAGCCTCTTCCAGAAAGTTGCTGTGCAACTTCAGTCCTCCTCCAATAGTGCAAATCATACATGACAGTTCTTTTCAAGTATATACATACAAAATTACTTCACAGAGGGAAAAAAAAAAAAAGGCAACGTAAGCAAACCAGACAAATTCTAGTCTTGAGTAGCTAAGAAAAGCAAAAAAAGCACTTGGGTCAACCAACTAAGTGTAATGGCTTTTGTGGATTAGCGTGCATTACTTTTTTTAAGGGGCAGCAGATTTGCATCAGAGGTTTCTTTGGTAATTGAGGCAGGAAAAAAAGGATGCTACATCGTATGAATGTTTATGAAAATAGTTCCTGCTATCGTCTTTAAGGGCACCCTTTTACAAAAAAAAAAAAAACCAACAACAAAGTGAGTACACAAAAACGTGTGTCGAAAACTAACCTCCCCTCCCCCACCACTATTTAAGCACTGTTCCAAGCTCAGTCAAACCATGCAAAGTCACGACGGGAAGGGTCCTGTCCTCCTCAGGAGACCACGGAGGGCGAGTGATTGTGATTGACCATGTGGGAGGAAGGGGACGCCTGGCCCCGCCGCGACGCCGACTCGGGGCTGCCGGACACCCCGTCCTTGGCAGCCTTGATCTGCAGCCACGTGTCCCCCAGTGCTTTGGCAAAGTGGTCATCCACTGACCCTGTGATGGACACCGAGTTCGCCACCGGCTCGGGCTCCTTGTAGTTCTTGCCGAGGCTCCTGCGGAAGTGCTCCTCCACCACCGGGTCACAGGCAGTGGTGGCTGTGGGGACAGCAGGCAGAGGGGGAGTTAAAAGCCCGGCACGGAGCGCTGCACTCACACCCTGCACTTTATCCTGTTCTCTGTCACAGAGTCTTGGAATAGCTTGGCTTGGAAGGGCCTTAAAGCTCATCCCATTCCACCCCCTGCCATGGGCAGGGACACCTTCCACTGTCCCAGGGTGCTCCAAGCCCCGTCCAACCTGGCCTTGGGCACTGCCAGGGATCCAGGGGCAGCCACAGCTTCTCTGGGCACCTCTGAGTAAGGAATTTCTTCCCAATATCCCACCTAATCCTGCCCTCTGGCAATGGGTAGCCATTCCCCTTGTCTAAAGTCCCTCTCCAGCTCTCCTGGAGCCCTTTTAGGAACTGGAAGGGGCTCTAAGTTCTCCCCAGGGCCTTCTCCTCTCCAGGATGAACACCCCCCCCATCTCTCCTAGCCTGTCTCCAGAGCAGAGGGGCTCCAGCCCTCAAAGCATCTCCCCCTGTAGCTTAATGCCCTGTCAGTGCAAGTCCCTGTCACAAAGATGGCCTTCCTTACACCCTTACAGAGCTGTGGGGCGGGGAGGAAGGAGTTAAAATGAAAAAAAAAAAAAACCCAAAAACTGGAGTTAAGTATTTTTGCATTTCTGTGACCTGCAACAGGTGAGCATTTATATATAATTATATTTCTCCCTTAGGCAACTAACAGCTCCAGCTCCAATTCTATGGAAACCTTCTCCCAAAACAATCACACAGAACTTATATTTAGGCTTAAATGGGATTAATGATGTAAACAGTTGTTTAAAGTCAGCTCCCAAGCCTGCTGATAGCAGTCAGGTGTGAGGAGACCTCATCCTAAATTGCAGCATGCCAAAAACTGAGCTCAGGGTTTCATCTTACTCCACACACTTGTGCTGGGAGCAGTCAGAACTAAATTAATCATGGCCACAGCAGTAAGTGCTGTAAGACTATTGCAAGAGCCTTAAAAGACAGGTTTTGAACAAGAACTGTAGTAATTCCTCGGACTAAATATAACAGCACTTCAGTTTTACAATTTAGAACCAGTATTTGTGTGTCTCAATGAGAATTAACTTTCCAAAAACACTTGGAACTGCTGGGATCCGTGGCACTGCCCCCGTGCTCCAGCAAGGCTTAACTGATCCTAAAATAAACATGAGTGTCATGCACAGACACCTCTTCACCTGCCAGGAGACAAATCTTTTCTGGAAACATCTACCCCTGTTCCCATGCCCACTGGAGCAGCTCTCCTGGGACCAGTAGCACCAGTTTGTGAGAAAACTTGTAACAGCGGAGACCCCCAATGATTGATTTCTCCAAGAGTCTAAGGGTCTCCTTCAGCTCCCAGTTCTAGTTATCAACAGCACACTGATCTCTATAAAAATAAAAAAAATACTACTACTAATAAAAATACTTATAATTGCCCTACTATGGACTTTAGGTTGCTGCCTGCATCATATTAGTATTGTTCCATGGACACATCCTGGCTGCTGCAGCCACACTGCCCTGAGCTTTTGGCAATGCTGCAAGTTAAAGCTCTGCCTCAGCAGGTAAAGGACTTGCAAGGAAAGGGCTGAGCTTCCCCTGTGCTTTCTGTGCAGTGAGAGTGAACAGAAAGAGCCCAGGTTTCCCAGCAAGTCGTGCCTGACCAGATTTCATGAACAGTACTAATGGCACAGAAGGCAGAAAGCTAAAGCTCCCTGCTTGGGTTGCTGTAGCAACTGCCCTCCAAAGCTTTTTGTGCTCTCCATGCAGAGCAGGGTGGAGGGTACGGGCTTTGGAAGGGTATTTGTGGCTACAGGAAAGATTTTTGCGACTGCAGCTGAATCACAAGAGTCTCCTGGCTATTGAGAGAGCAGGGAAACTACAGCTCCTAAAATAAGAGCGTGGGGGGATCTGCTGGCCCTGGCTGCTGTTTGTCAGCTGGACTAAAATAAACATAATGACTTATTTGTCTGCGTGGGGTGCTCGGGGTTTTTTTAAAAGAGAAGCTTTTCAAAACAAGAAGAAAGAACACCCCTCTCCCCCTAACTCTGCATTGGTACTTTGTGCTGCGGCACAGGATGGGGGACACAAAGGGGTGTCCATTGTTTCACCTCCTTTTCTCCCTGGTATTGTGGGCACAGTTGAGCCCATTCTGCTCCCCTGGAATCCCAGCGGGGCCAGTTTGGAGTGAGGCACTTACAGCTGGAGGGTCTCCTGTAGGCAGCCCCGGAGCAGGCGCTGTGGGCGATGGGGCAGTGGGACAGGTTGCAGTTCCGGTTGTTGGCAGAAGCACAGGTGATAACAGAGGGACGGTTCTGCAGGGGACACAAGCACAGCGTCACACTCAGGCCAGCAGCAGCAGCAGTTAAACCCACTTCATATTAACCCACCAAATATTCAGCTGTTTCTTTGATTAAAAATAAAAATCCACGTCGCATTTCCATAGCGGTTCTTGTTATTTCAGTGACCAGAAAAAGGGCAGTGGGAAAGCAAATCTTAATCTACAGTTGCAACTTCACAGCCCCAGCAATTAAACCCATAAACTATCCAATTCATATTAAACCCCTAAATATTCAGCTGTTTCTTTGATTAAAAATAAAAATCCACTTCGCATTTCCATCGCAGTTCTTGTTATTTCAGTGAGCAGAAAAAGGGCAGTGGGAAAGCAAATCTTAAAAGTGGTTTTATAGTGATTGTGTCAACTTCACAGCCCCACCAATTAAACCCATAAACGATCCAATTCATATTAAACCCCTAAATGTTCAGTTGTTTCTTTGATTAAAATAAAAATCCACATTGCATTTCCATAATGGTTCTTGTTATTTCAGTGAGCAGAAAAAGGGCAGCGGGAGAGCAAATCTTAAAAGTGGTTTTATAGTGATTGTGTCAACTTCACAGCCCCACCAATTAAACCCATAAACGATCCAATTCATATTAAACCCCTAAATATTCAGCTGTTTCTTTGATTAAAAATAAAAATCCACTTCGCATTTCCATCGCAGTTCTTGTTATTTCAGTGAGCAGAAAAAGGGCAGTGGGAAAGCAAATCTTAAAAGTGGTTTTATAGTGGTTGTTGGAACTTCACAGAGTTCCATACGCAGCACTAAATGCCAACACATTAAATGTTTGTTTCATTTGATGGCCACACATCTTTGTCAGGACTCAGAAGGGTTTTGCAGACTTTACAGGTATTTGTTGTCTTGGTGTCATAATTTTAGTTGAGAAGTTGAGTTTTCCTAGCTCTACCTCTGTATTCCACAGTGCATCCTAATCCCATAGGACGTACCCTGAAGAACTCTGAGCCAGTCCAGACCATGAGTCCTTTCCTGCTGTAATTCACCTGCCTTTCCACTTAATTAATTAAGCACTACTTAATTAACACTGTCATTCTCAGCACGTGCAAATTCCCCAAAATGTCTATTCACAGCTACATTATAACATCAGAACTGCACCATCTATACTCTGTACAAAGTGTAAACATAAAATACTCTTTTCATAGTTGTTTACTGTGGAAATGTTGCACTGAAACAAAGCCTTGGGTAAAGAAATGCCCCAGTTTCTCCAGGTGGCTGAAGGGAAATAACACAGGTATTGGAATAAATTTCATATATTTGATGATGCAAGGAGTCCATTATACTCAATGCAAATTAATTAGTAAGTGTTCAAAAGATTAACACGATGTCATTTAATTTCTTGGCCATTTTACAAAATTTTACCCACAGAAAAAACCACCTACCCTTATACAAGGTCAGTGAGGAAGGAGGGAATTTTCCTTCTTTGGTGGTACTTTAGGCAGAGTAAGAGCAAGACCAGTAAAGTAAAAGAGCTGAGCTTTCCAGGGAGGTTGAACACTTATTTTTGCCAGGACACAACAGCAGTGAGGTTATTTACATCTTACTGCACTGGCAGCAAAGTAAAAAAAGTAAATCATGAAAAAAAGAAAAAAATTTTTCTGTAAGCAGTTCACATGTGGGAGTAATTATTTTCTGTAGGGGCCAGGATTCTGTGCCTCTCTGAAGTTTATTTTATATTTTAATCTCCTCAGAAGAGTATTTTGGACATGCAGGAGGCAGGAAGTAGAGAGAGACAGGTAATAATGTCTCAGGTGCCAACACCTCCAGGGACCCAAGGGACAGGATAAGGCACCTTGCAGAACCCTCTGCTACGGTTGTGTGTGTACAGAATATAGAAACTTACACAAAAATACTGAGATGAACTGAGAATTTAGTAACAATCACTAACTACAGCAGCTGAATACCCCTGTCCTGCTGCAAATGAGGTATTTTTCTCCCAGCTGTTTATTAGAAACAGAGTAAGATGAAATCTCATTCAACACGTTAAGGTTAAAAAAAAAACAACCCCAAAACAAGGAATCATCAAACTAGGATTTCTTACTAAGTAACACTTTTTGTTTTGTATTTCTACCCTGTGCTCTTAGCAAGGTCTTGCCTCAACATCCTATTTTCCCAGGAAAAATGATTGTAATCTAGTTCAAAATGTCAAAGATAACACAAGAGAGGGATCCAGGGAAGGAAGAGCTTGGGCACATGGGCCAGTTTCATTTCTCAGTGCTGCAGCTCATCACAGCTCAACTCTCTTGCTTTGTCCCTTGCTTTGTAGGAGGGATAAAAGTGAGTCTGACACATAAGAAAACTGTTCTTGCCTGACCTGCACAGAGGTGGCTCAGCTTCAGCACTTGTGCAGCAAAACAAACGCCATATGCAAGATGGCAAACCAAAGAACACCCAACCAACAAAAAAGCCCTAACAACCACTCCAGCACATGGAAATAAGGCATAAAAGAATCAAAAATAATGACTTGGCTTTAGTGAAAGTGAATTAGTGATGCAACATTGCTCTGAACAACGCAGCAAATGCTTTTGGCTGGCTAAAACTAAGATCATTGAGTGTCAGATATTCCCTTATGTGTTGTACCCCTTCCTGAGGGTGGAGAGAGCTGGGGCAGAGGGGAGGGGACACACAGGGATCACCAGGAGGGGCACAGGTGATGGAGCCTCCCTGAACCGCACTCTGAGTTCCCAGTTAAAACACCTACATTCCCAATTAAAACACACGCATTCCCAAGCTTGGGAATGTCCCAATGAATGTCAGGACGAGCTGTGGCATTCAGTGTGTACTTTTAAGCCACGTCCTGCCTGAGGAGCAGCCTCTCCTCCCCGCTGTAGCTCACACCAGGCCGTGGTTGCAGCAGGGAGCCCTCCCCGCGCCCCGGCCGGGACAATCCCGTACCTGCTGCCGCTCCACGCTGCTCAGGCTGGGCGAGATGCCGACTGTCCTGGCTGCATCCATGCTGTTTTTGGTCAGTGCTAGGGGCTGCTCCATGCTCAGGCTCGGGATGGAGGCGTACATGTGGTTGGCATGGAGGCTCATGGTGGGGGCAGCCGCCCGCTCGATGGGGCTGCGGCTCCGCTCCCGGTGCTCCTTGCGGTAATCCCCGTTGGCGGTCTTGGTTCTGGCAGGGGACAAAACAGGGAAGAGGCCTTAGTGTGGTTCCAGGCTGTCCTGAGACATGCAACGTTCCGTCAGCCCTGTCAGGAACACGAGGCAGTGCGCTTTGCTAGGTGGGATATCCCAAAGAGAAGCCAACCCCCCACATCTGCCAGCTCTGCCAACCAGCATCTCTCTTCAGCCCAGAATTTCTTCAGATACTCATCTAGATGCACCAAGAAACAACTTTTTTTTAAGATCAGACCCCTCCTCATTTACCACACTATTAATCCCACTCCATCTAACACTGCAATATTCTCTAAGCATTGCTGAAGCCCGAGGAAAGTTTATTTTACTGAAAAGACATGGCTGATACCAGCAAAATGCAGGGAGTCAAGGCAGGAAGCAAAATTTTGAGAGGAAAAAATGAAGGAAGAGCAAACTACACTGCACTTATCTCAGAATCATTTAATTACAAGTGCTCTTTCAAAGGAGTAATTTCCAGCTACTCCTGAACAGTAAATCCCTGTAGATGTGCTCACATAATGAGCCCATCATTCACTGCAGTGAAAAGAAAGCTGGGTTTATATCTGTGTATGAGGGATTTCAGTTTCCATACAGCAACAGAATTGACATTAAAGGCAAACCAGTGACTCAAGGGAAAAGCACTTCCCTCAGCACCAGGTGAACGTGGGCATCCCCAGCAGCCTGGAGTCACCAGTGCTGGAAGAGCTCACACACTGCGGTGACTGGGCCTCAGGGGGGAACAGCAAACTCCAGCTGCAGAGGAAAACACCAGAGGAGACCACTGGCTCGATGGAAAACAAAATTAACAACCTGTCTTTGGATCATTCTTGAGTACCAGGGAAATGCCCTCTGTGTCCTGTCTGTGTGTGAAATTCAAGGTGGTTTTCCCCCCATTTTTTAAAGCCTATCATAGCAAATTAACATGCAGGAATCTCTAAGAATGCTCTGATGAAAGGCAGAGACAGAAAAGGAATCATATTCAATGCTGAAGCAAGTTACAAGTTCAAAAAGTCTATTTCAATGTCTGAGGAAGTCTCTCCAAAAGCAAGGCTGAGGGAAAAAGTCCTGCCAATAGAGGGAAATAAGGAGCCCCTCAAACACCCACACGGGGTGTGGGGATGTCCCATGGTGATCCTGCCCAGCCCTAAATCCTCAACAGCAGCCCGTGGTCATGAATTCCAGGCTTTAAACTACGTACTTGTTAAAGTACCTTTTCTTCACAGGCTCTTTTTGTATCTTTTTAACCTAAAATCCAATGGCTTGGGCTGCTCTTGCCCTGACTCTTGAATTAGGAGAGAGACAAAGCCATTGCTCCCCTCTCATCATCTTGCAGCCACTCTCAAGTTGATCTCTTCAACAAGCTTTCACTCCAGTAATGCTTTCTTCAAATAAAACCTGTTCCTGTACCTTTGTCATCTTTGTGGCCCCTGTCAGGTAAGAGCTAAAAGTGATCTCCTTTCTGGACACGAGGGTCCAGATCTCTACTGTATTTAGGAACAGCACCTTGGCTGAACTAGTCACAATTCTGTGCTACTCCTCAGCTTGCTCAAGAGTCACTTGGCTGTAGAGAAATTATTGCTCCTGAATCAAATCTCAGCTCATTTTCCGTGGTAGGCGCTGGGTAAACACGATGCCAGGCAACCAGTGACTTGGGAACCTCAGGACACGGGGACTCTGTGCCAAATTCCCCTGGCAGGCTGGGGAGGGCAGAGCCAACAGCATAACAATACAATTGTAACCCTTCGCATCCCCTGCTCTGCCCCCCATCTAAGGCTTGGCCCTTTTCACTAATTACAAATTAGTAGCTGCAGATTAGCAGAATCCACCGGAAAATCCGACCTTGAAGGTTTCACAGCTGGTCCTGAGCGCTGCGTGTTCCCCAAGCCCATTTTCCAGGCTGGATTTGAACAGCAGCTCACAATTCCCCAGGAATCACTGTCCCAGCACTGTCCCAGCTCAGTTCCAGGAGAATTCAATTGCAGGAGCAGCCTCAGCAGGAAAGTTTGGAATTGCAGCGCTCTGAGCTAATGACTGATGCAAATTGAGTTAATGGCAGCACAGCGGGCTCTATATTTAATGTACAGTAGCTCCTCTTGGATTACAGCATGGAAACAGCTCCTGGACACGGGAATGATCCCACCCCAGCCCTGAGCAAGCAAGGAGGGAGCCTCACACACAGCCTGGACAAAGCCTGGGATATCCTGGGAAGCAGCAGCACCAAAAACCACAGCTAAAATCAGTGTTCAGCGAATGCTCCTTCTTGGTGCTGCAATGCAGAACCTTTGGTGGCTGCAAGCCAAATTCTCACTTTTCAACTAAGTATTAGCTGGGCTGCTACAATTAAAATTACAATTTGGAAGCTGCAAAACCACCTACAGCTCCAGGAGATTCCTGCTTTTCACTGCCTCGAAAAAAAAATAATCTCTGCTCCGAATGATTCTGTCTTGTTTTAGTAAGCACAAGGTGATTTTCAAA
Source organism: Eulacestoma nigropectus (assembly GCA_013397775.1). NCBI lineage: Eukaryota > Metazoa > Chordata > Aves > Passeriformes > Eulacestoma > Eulacestoma nigropectus. Next base: position 431,706 of record VZTE01006046.1, on the reverse strand, counting down.
GGAAAAGTTTTGTTTACTCCCAAAAAAATGCTTATGAAATGAAACAAAACCTGTACCTACACGAGTGGTTTGGGGTTTTTTGTCTCAGAACTCCCTTTTCAACAACTTAGTGTTGCGTTTACTGGGGGTGTAGGGGTGTCAAGTGACCACTGATGAACAAACTTACTGAAATTCCCAAGCAAAATAAATTTTCCATTTTACACAACAGCGCTTATTTCACTCATCCTCACTTTAAATGAAGAGTCACAGTCATAAATATTGCTGAACTGGTCCTTTTTCTGCCAAAAAAACCCACCAAACCAACAACAACAACAACAAGCCAAACAAAAAACCAATCCTAACAAAAATTATAACACAGAAAAACCCAACAAAAATTTTCCCTGAAGACTTTTGGAAGAAGGGACCAAAAAACTGGGCAATGAGATCACCTTGTCTCCAGGAACAAGCACAGCAGGCAGACCTTCCCTCAAGACACCTAAAATTATGGAGTTATCTCAGCAATCTCAGCAGACCACACCCCAGGCCTTTCTCTAGGCAAATAATTCCCTCTTCCTAAATTAGAACAACTCTTCCGGGCAGGGAACTGCTTATACTCCACTCTCTAAAAATCCTCTCCTCAATTCATCCACCTTCAACTCTTAAAGTCTCTGGGAAAAAATGAAAAACACCTGAAGCTTCTACATCCACATCAGACATGATTTCTTCTGAGCCCAGCTGGAAATGTTGCAGCACCATGTAGGACAGTACCATGAAAGCTCTGCCCTCGTGGAAACACAGCAGCACTTGTGAGTCCCTCCTAGTCACACATAAATAGCAAATCCTACAGATACCTGACTCCCCTTGTCAGACAATTGTAAGATTATTTGTAGGCCATTCATCAATTTCACGTTATTAAACAATTTAGTTTGGAACATCACTTAAAAAATAATTTTATACAGAAAATTTGTTGTTGTTGCTATGATGATGATGATTCTTGTTTTGCTATTAGACACTTTATCTGAAGGGGCAATCAAAACTGCATGAGTGTGAAGATAATCATATTTCACTGAAGTCCATGAGCTCAGACATTCCACACGCTCTGGACAAGTTCAGAGATGCATCTCTCAAGTCAAACATAAGGGCCCAAAACCACAAGGAAGGATTTCTGACCAAGCTTGAAAAAGAACTTAAAAATATATACTACAAACAAATCCAGCTGTCCAAACAGCTTTGCCATCTCTGGACTCCACTTTGTCTTAGAAATCAGCGTATTTTACCAACCCTGAGTCCATGAGCAGTGGGGGAGACGCCAGTGCAATTCCAGGGCTTGAAATCCAGCACTTTCCGTGGGTGAGCCCAGAGCAGACCTGGGCACTGGGAGCCATGGCCACCACCCTCCCTCCCTGCTAACACAGCTATCCCAGCTACTTCCAGCTTTATTTTAGCAAAATTAGACACGATCCCAACCTCCAGTGAATTTCTCCAATCCTTAAAAACCAGCGATGGTTTTCCTGCGTCTCCCCAGTGAATCAGAGCCTGCGTCCACCACTTACCAAGCATCATGTGCCGGGGTGGCTGTCACCAAACCCACACACATCCCAGCGTCCCAGCCCTGCTCCGAGCAGCTCCAAGGTATCCAAAGCCCTCTGTTCCCAGCGTTTTTGTGCTGCAGAACCTTCACCCGAGGCTGTTCTGCTCGCTGGCACCGCGAGGGGGGAATTCACACCCGTCCCACGGCAACAGGCGGCCTCTGCCAGCTGCTGCAGGAAAAGGGAAAAAAGAGGCCCAGCGAAGGGGACAGCTCTGCCTGCACTCACTTCCAGCCTGCAGAGCCTTCAGGAACTCTTGCCAAAAGCATTACTGTACCTCCAAGGGAAGGAATCACAGACGGTTCACACTCCCTTCGGCAGAACCGGAGCTCTGGCTTGAAATGGTTGTCCACACAAAGAACACAACTCCCTTTTCTTCAGACAAACACAATGCAGAGCATTGCTTAAGAGCAAACTTTCATTTCTGCACCTAATCCCAATATGATTTGAGTATTTTTAGCATCTTTATAGTATTTGTTTTCCAACATCTTTTACTGTCTTTATTCACCAGGTCTGAAACAGGGCAGCTGCTTTTGTTAAAGGCTACTTAAGGATTTATAACCCACTGGTACAGAATATCTGCTCCACATGATGAGCATCATTTCCTGCAAAAGGATCTACTTGCACACATTAACTCTGTTACTGTGAGGTGGGAAAACTAGAATTTAAGGTATTTCAAAATACAATTATACATTTCCAGAGGGAAAAATCTTAAAGAGTTCCTTGCTCAGATTTTTTTAAGCAACACAAATTCACTAAAAAAACAAACAAATAAAAACTTCAACAAAACCTGAAAGTAGCAGCAATTTGCTCTGTCAGCCAATTATCTGAAGTATTCGTAACATGAAAAAATACTCCAAGCAGCCCAATGCCCTCTTGAATGACTGTCATCTACATACACAACCCCTTCCCATCCTGCTTTATCAGCTTTGTGCTCCCCAGTTCCTTTGAGTAGCCTTTTCCTTTTCTGGCTCAGTACTCCATCCCAAAAAGCCAGCTTGCAGAGATCCTTGTTTTTGCAGGAATCACTCCTGCCACAGAACGTGGGCACCAGATATGGTTTCCTAAGAAAGATAATGAATACTCTCCCTCAAAGGAAAGACCTTTAAGTCTAAACCATTGAAAAAACACTAAAATGAAATAGGATAATCTCACATATAAACAAACACAAGTCAGACTTTCTATATTTATCCTCACCAAAACAGGATTTTCAGAGATAAACCTTGGACCAGATGGTTACTTGCAAACGGAATCAAGCAGGAGAAGAGATTTCACAGTTAAAGAAAGAAATCAATAAGCTGTGAAATGCATAAAGGAGTGTCCCATTACAGCCTGCACCAAGCACAAATATTCAGATATAGATGGATTTCCCTTCCTGAACCCTTAATATTCACAAGCATGAAAGAATGCAAGAGAACCGCATGATGTAAGACCTCAGTCCAGAGCCAAACCAACAAAACTGAAATCTAAATCTAATGAACAGTAAAATCAATTAACACAATCTCAGATCCTACTCATTTTCCTCACAGGATTCTTTTTTAATGTTTGGCCATCTTTGCTCCAACGCTCCCAGGATTGTTTTAAAAGATAGCACTGGCTGCTTTATGACAGCAAAACTCAGGATTTATTAAATTAAAGTTCTGTCACTGCTGGAACACGTGTACAAATACAATGCACAAACAATGACAAAGTTACCTCACTGCAATAGGTGCAGACTGCAGGCTACCTGCAATTCAACTTTTTTAAAAAAGGGGAATAAATGACTCACTAATCTCTCTGCTCTGCACTGCTGCTGCCTTGCTCAGCTCCAAACATATTCCAACTCCAAACCTACTCCAACTCCTAGGTTTAGATGTTCTTTTGCCTGGCACACCTGACGGATCGTTCTGAATTTCCATCATTTTTTGAAGAGCCTTTATATGAGGCCATTCCTGAGATGCAAACAACAAAATTTTAACTTACAGTAAATATACAGGAAAATTCTGAAATGGTAACTGATGTCATTAATTCTGCTGAGGTAGTTTTCATATGAATTAGCCTGTTAAGAAAATTTTAAAACTCATGAATGGCTCAAGAAGTGGAGCTAGAACGAGAGAAAGCTCCAGCATTTCAGTGGTACCACAACAAGTGTCTGGGTATAAATGAATATTGCAGTAATCATAAAAAGTTTCCTAAAATGCACAGTGATTTCTGGAGGATAAACATAACCCCTTTTCACATCTTTCAAGTTTTGTTTAACTCTTACTAAGTGGGAACCAGCAGCTGAGCTCCCACCAGATCCAACTTACTTTTCAAGGATTGAGGGCAAAAAGTTTTCAGCCTCTCACCAATCCCATCAGTCCAAGAGGAGAAACTTTTTGATCCTCTAACCTGCAACAGGGCATCTCTGGCTTCCTTGTCCCAACTCCTGCCTAGGAACAGAGCAGTTCTTGGAAAGGAGACAGGACAAGTAACCAATCCTCTGAGATTTACCCAATTCAGCCACCTCTCCGCAACTCTCTCTTCAAAGAACAACAGTAGCTCCAGTTGCCTCTGGAAAATCCTGCACCACGCGCTAGAAAAATGCTTAATGGAAGAACTATTTCTGCCAGCTGTGAAGAGCAAATGACAGAAGACGTGAGCATTCAGGAAGCTGAGAAAGGCCCTGCAGAGGATGTGGTCTGTCTCTGGGAGCTGCTGCTACTGCACTTTGGAGAGCGCTTTTTGGATGGCAGTTTCAGCAAAACTCAGACATATCAAAGTGTGCCAGAAACTCCATCCTACAGCTGCCAGTGCAGCCCAGAACTGAGGTTTCCTTTCTAGATCAAAAGTAAACTCTGCAGAAGCCACAATAGAACCTGGGTGGTGTGAGGTACCTGGGGCAGTCAGACAAAGCTGGAGAAGCAGAGGGAGCCTGTCCATGCTCACACCTGGGGAGCAAGGCAGGATACTGCAGGCACTGCGATGGACAAAACAGGATCTAGAACAGCAAATCACTGCTGGAAGGGAAGCTAAAACTATCCCTGCAGAACTCTGAGGTGCTTCAAGTGCTTAAGGCACTGTGGATACTTGGAGGGGAGAACTTCAGGACAACAAACAATAAAAACATAATGTAAAAGAGACACTCCAAATTTCTAACAAGCAGGAAGGAAAAGATGAGTGTAGAGAAAGAGCAAGGAGGCTTCCATGGAAACGGCTCCAAGGTCAGAGGGGTCAGAGGGACAGATTCTGTAAAGGGAATCATTTGTACCCACTGCAGTGCCCACCCAAACACCTCTGGCACACATTTCCTCCTGCATTCTACCCATCCATCAGAGGGGTCATGTGCAGCTTTCATAATTCCTTTTGAAGTCAAACTTGGCACGTGCAACGAGCCTTTTATACCCAGTCACTGGAAAATACCGTAAAAACTATTTATGATCACCCAGAGAACACCACGGGCCAGTGCCAGGGGAAAGGCTGCACATCAAATGCAGCAGTGGGTCATGTCCCAGGGCACCAGGATCAGCCACGTGCACTCAGCACTGCCAGGGCACTCCAGTCCGTCCTGCAGGCTCTGGGAAAACTTGCTGGTGTCAAACTCAGTGGTGAAACCTGGCAGGACTGTTTAAGGAAATAAAAAATGCCAGTTCTCTTAGAGGATTCGCTGGGTTGTTCCTCACAATATTTTCTCTTTTTTTTATTTGGGAAAAAACACTTTTGATCATCAGCCAGTGCTTGTCATGGAACTGTTTTTGTCAAAGTGGGCACCAGCTTAAATCAATCCATGAACCCCAAATTCTCCCAAGTCTGTGGGATTTTACTTAGTTCCACCACCTAAAAGACTGCATCAGGTTGAATCTTACAGCAGAGGAGCAGATTAATGATTTTCTTCAAATAGATGACAGGGGAAGTAAAAGATATCAAGAGCATGAGCATGGCCAGTTTATTTGGTAAGAGCTTTAACCACACAAGCCAGCCCCTGAAAATAAGGTCACAGTGCTGGAATTAACTGTGCCAAATTGTCAGCAGAAAATGGGACTACACAGCCTCCCCTTCCAGCTTCAGTGGATCTAAGAGGGAAAAGGGCCTGGGATCCCTAAAACTTACAAATTATGGTCTCTATCCATCAGATACACACGGTAACATTAGCTGAGATGAAGCAGGAAAAGCTGAGAAACTACAGTAATTCACTTCCAGACATTTCAAAAATTCTCACAAAAACTCCAGGCTCTTTAGGCCTTTAGACCAAGAGCAATGTTTAAACAACTGGTTTTAAGAAATCAGATTTTTTTCACAGGCTGTTTTAAAGAAGGAATAAACATTTCATTAAAAGTTTATTGAAACTGTTTGTAATTGCTAATAAAATCTGAATTACCGAAAACTCTAGAAGCACTATAAATACAGTAACAGCTTCACTGTATATTATACAACTATTCAGAGCAATACAGTAAAATATTTCCTTGAAAAGCTGGTAACCAAATGGACCCCAGCAGCAGCAGCTGAGTTTTTAGAGGGCATTTCTGCAGCTCAGGCACCCCAGTTACCCCCCGCCACTCTGCAATCAACAGTCTCCTCTCAAAGCAGCTTCTGGTTTGAGGGAGACTTAATTAGAAAAGCAAATCACAAGCAAAAATGTTTGGGGGTTTCACTCCCTTTTGAAGGTATTGGTTTGCGAATTGTGACAGTTACTGATTAAAAACGGGACAAAGGTTTAGGAAGCATCATTTGGGCAGGAGAACATCAGTCATGCCAGCGGTGTCACTTGTGTCCACACAGCTCCCTGGGACCCATCCACATGGGATCCACCTCCATGGGATCCACCCACACCTAACAACACCACAACGGTGGGTTCCATCCCCATACAGGCCATCCACCAAAGAGCTGGACTTCATGGTCCTTGTGGGCCCTTTTCAACTTGGAATATTCTGTGGTTCTGTGACCCACCCACACTGGGACTCATCCACACGGGGACCATCCATAGTGGGACCAATCCACTTGGGGATTCATCCACACCAGGACCCACCCACACAGGATCCAGTCATCACACAGGGATCCACCCACACTGGGATCCATCTCTGCAGCATTCCCTCTGGGGAAGGTGATCCCATCACTGGGATCAAACCCTTCAGACCCCAATGGCAGCAAAGCCCTTTTATTCCCCTCCTCTTTCTTTGGGGATAAACCTTAAACCAACCCACCCCCAGCCCTGCACTCGCGGCATCCCACAACCCCCAGCCCAGCACCGCTGCCCTGTCGCTCAAGGATTCCCTGGGATCCCTCAGCTCCCTCCCCTAGATCACTATTTGGGAATCCCGTTAGTCTGCCAGCACCTGGCAGTGCTGCAGCAAGGAGCTGAACCTGCCAGGCTGCGCCTGCCATCCCACAGCCCCAGCACTGCCAGCCTGGGGAGCAAAACTACTGATTCAAGTAGAAATTAATGTAAGGTTTTATTCCAAACCTTACCCTCACACAGTCATTGTCTATAGCAACCGTGTCCATAACATTCTCATTCTCAAGAGCACAACTTTCTAGTAAAAGGCACATCTGTCAAACTGCAGGAAACATCTGGGAAAATGGTTAAATAGAAAGAAGTGAGATTAAACCTTTGTTTCCATGGGGTTGGATATACATCCAGAGCATGTTTGCAAAGGTTACTGGTTCTTTTCTTGCCTCTTGCTGAGATATCAGGCTTTTGGATTGGTGCTGAATTTCACCCCATGTAGATAGAGGATGATTCACACAATGTAAAATTTGGATTTTTACCCCAGGGTAAAAGCAAACACCAGGGCTCGAGGGATTCCCCATTCATTTAAGAGTTGGACTCGATGATCCTTGTGGTCCTTTCCAACTCAGAATATTCTGTGATTCTGTGGTTCTCATTCCATCCCCGAGTGCACAAGACCCCAGATGCCTTCCCTAAGTGGGTGATCGAACCCCTCTGTGCAACACTAACACAGCTTTTCCCTTCAAGAGGCAGCTTGGAGCCTTGCCACATCATGGAAGGGTCATGCTCCTCCACAAAAGATGGAAAATGAAAGTGGAAAACATGGTATCAAAGCAGAAATCTGGAGCTGGCTAACAAACCCCTTCTGTTTGCAAGTGGAGGAGACACCTGAGCTAACACTGCCTGGTTTTTCAAGTACCTCAACATATACCCAAATTTTGACAGATAGGTCTTTTTGTGAAGTACTGATAAGATATCAATCAAATTGCTTTTAGCCCTGAAACTGTTCCTAACAAACCTTTCACATGTGCTTCAACTGAAAGGGACTGGAGTGCTTTCTGAAATTCCCCCTCGGCTAAGAACTGCAAAACACTGTTAAATATTAACTCAGATATGGTGGCTCTTTAAAGTCTCTCTGAAGGTTCAATTTAATGTACATTTCTTGAAAACAATTTAAGAATAATTTCATGCAGTGTGTGATCTCCATTAAGAAATAAGAAAATACGTCTGATTCACTCCATCATTCAAGCAATGCACACAAGAAAAGCAAAAAAAATTAGGAAAAGGAGTTTGAAACCTGCTCTGTGATCCTTTGTCCACTCAATCAACAAGAGGCACATTGCCTCAGTTCCACTGAGGAGTTCAGCTCCAACAGGACTGCTTTGAGAGCCCCAGGTGAACCCTAAAATCCTTCAAGGGCACATTTGTGCCGAGGACTGGGTGAAGATGCTTCACTCAGCGTATGAGAGACACTCTGGGTGTTCTGAACTGTGTGCTGGGGTTTTTTCCCAACTCCAATTTGTCACAGTAAAATGACAGTGAAAACATATTTCTCAACACCACATGAAGTTTGGAACCCAAAGAGCAGCAGTTGCAGCAAAGAGCTTCTCTGACAACTCCCACGCTACCTCTGAGAGCCAGTTCTGCATCTTTTCAAGCCTTGCTGGAGCCAGGTTCCTCCACAACTGGGACATGATTTTCTTTCAGTACTCCAGATCTGACTCAAAATTTCTCCCTTTGAGCAACTCTAAGCTTGATGAAGAAGCAGCTGAGCCTGCTCTGAGCAGGAGGTTGGATGAAATGGTCTAACCTGAATTATTCCACGGTCTTCAAATTCAGGTAACTTTCAGGACACATTTTTTTAAAGGATGCCCTACTAATTTCTATCACAATGTCATTAAGGCGAGCAAACACCATCAGATATTCATGGTAAAACACTTGTGGTGTAGGGCAGCCTCAGGAATGTTTTGGGTGGGATTGACATCATTCTTCAGTGCAACAAAACTGAAGACAGCCCAGAATTTCAAAAGTCTGAAACTACACATCATTTTGCATGATACATATTAAAGTAACTTATTCATGCACAGACCTTTTATTACAAGAAAAAGCCAAATTATTTCTCACACAAACCAAGAGACAACTGTTCCCCAGACTTCACAGCTGCAAACATTTTGCCGTAGGAAGATTTTTATACAGAAATCAATTGCCACTGCAATCCTAATGCCACCAAACCAAACGGGAACGAGGGGAAAATTCTCCATGCACAAGCCCGCTGGTCCCAAAGCCCAAACGCCAACTTGCAGGCTGACGTACTCCACACAAGGGAACAGAAATAATGGTCCCCGGATGAATTCCAAAGGACGTTTCTTTGGAAGGGCCGGGCGGGCGGCAGCGCTGTGCCCCCTGGCCGGGCTGGGGACTCTTAGGGCGGCGGGGCGGCCGGGACAAGGCGGCCTTTGTGTGCCCGGGGCTGCGGAGAGGGGAGGGAGAGGGGAGGGAGAGAGAGACAGGGAGGGAAGGGATACAGGAGAAGGGAGGGAGGAGAAGGGAGGGAGGAGAAGGGAGGGAACCAGGGAACGAAGCCGGGAAGGAAAGAGGGAGCCCTGGAGGGAGGCAAAGAACCTGAGAGGAGAGAGGAAGGAGAGAAAAAAGGGGAGACAGGGAGCAGGGAAGCGGGAAGGAGGGAGGGAGCCCAGGAGGAGAGCAGGAGGGAGCCAGGGAAGGAGAAAGGGAGAGAGGGAGGGAGGAGAGCGGGAGAGAGACAGGGAAGGACAGCAGGAGGGAGCCAGGGAAGGAGAGCAGGAGAGAGCCCGGGACGGAGGGAGCCCGGGA
>VZTE01006046.1:409175-422104 GCA_013397775.1 Eulacestoma nigropectus | reverse complement strand
ACGGAGGGAGCCCGGGACGGAGGGAGCCCGGGACGGAGGGAGCCCGGGACGGAGGGAGCCCGGGACGGAGGGAGCCCGGGACGGAGGGAGCCCGGGACGGAGGGAGCCCGGGACGGAGGGAGCCCGGGACGGAGGGAGCCCGGGAAGGAGGGAGCCCGGGACGGAGGGAGCCCGGGCGGCAGCGGCGGCCCCGTGCCCGGCAGCGCTGCCCCGCTGCCCCCAGCGCTCCCCGGAGGGAATCAGGACGGAGCCACCCGCCCCTGCACCACACAGAACCCTCGTATCATCCTAGTTCCTAATCACTCTGCCGTAAATCACGGTGGTTTTAGTGAATTCACGGGGAAACAAAGCCATGTTTCAAGCCGAGCCTCAAAACAAGCTCCCTCCTCCTCCACAGAGCACCACGAAGCCAAAAGCACCTCTTACTTCAGCAAGATTTAACTTCAGTGAATGCATTTCAAATAAAACACCTGAGGGACACACCAGAAAGCGTGAAATTCAGATAAGGGAATTGCATATCACCTGTTGCTGGGTTTGAATTTGGAAGTGCTTGTTCTTCCCAGCTGAGGAGTTTATGGGTGTTCACAAGTTCTACCACCACAAAACACAGAAGCTATAGAAGTGTATGAAAGGGAGGCAATGTCACGTGCTGTTTCTTAAAAAAATTAATCCACAAGCTCTCAAGTATATTTTATTATCCTAAAGCTGAGAATTCTCTCCCTTGAAAAAACCACCGCTGACAAATTGTTCTCTGCACAGAAATTCCATGACACATCCGAGGATCCTGCTAGGCTTGCCAGGGCATTTGATTCACTCTGCTCCAGAGACTGCACTCCAATAGTTGTGTTTTTCCACGATAAAAGTAAACATACCCAAGTACAGCTCACAAATGATACTTCAGGGAATTACACCTGAGCAGGGAATGTCTCAAAGCACTCAGTTTCCAAACAAAAGGCTGACGTAACTGGATTTCTCATAACACATCCAAAGCCTTTAAATGGATTCATTCCCACTGAAGCGCAGTGGGGAGCTGCTACCTCAGAGTTAAGATCAAATTGCTAACAAAAGGTTCTACCATGAACCAAACACACAATTCTTGGCCTATTTAATTACTTAACACCAGCATCTTGTGGTTGGAAAGTGGATGAATACACAACTGCTTCCCACAACACACTTCCCATCTCCAAACTAAAATTCTTAGGACAGATGTACAGGGTTTGAGTAATCAATTTCTACCATTAAACCAGAACATCAGAATCCAAAAAAAAGAGGGAAAAGATGAAAAACAGTCCAAAAAATAACTCCATTGGAGAGAGTGGCAAGGAAGTGAGAGTAAAATTCAGAGAATGTTTATGAACTTTTCCGCTATATCTGAAATACACAGCTATTCAGCTATTTCAGATGTATCACAAACATTTGAGTTTTTCTAATATTCCACTGAAAGCATATTTTTGTATGGCCAGATCAAACTTACAAAACAAAGTAGAAAAAGAGATGGCGTCATGGATGCTATTTTAGATTATAATTCATCTGCAGCAGATGGCTTAATTGAAACAGATTAAGTCACATGAACCCTGGACAGAAAACCAGTGCTTTTCATTACAAGAAGAAAAGATGCACATTTCATATACAAACTCACAGAAAGAATCTATTGGGAAAAACCATAAAAATGAATGACACTGGAAAATATTAGCCAGCTCTGACATATAGCTAAGGGATCACAAGAAATAACTGCCTGCATCTTTTAGTTTTGAACCTTGGTTGCACATGAGTCTGTTGGTTCAGACTTCATTATTTTTATGGCCTCCGCTGTATAAAGTGTTATAATGTACATAACTGCCAGCTGTGTTTTATTTCATCACTAGAAAATGAGCCTGGAAAAAAAATAATAAAAATCACACTTTTCCCCCATAAAGTTACATAACATTTCAAAAATGCCATAAATCTCCTCGGTTGTGTCATGCACGTGCACCCCAGAAAAGCAGTGCCTGGCTCTTTCCAAGCACTCCTGGCCCCAGAGAAAGGCTATAAATAGTTAATTTTTTCGGCGAGAGGAGGAGGTATGTTGTAAATGAGAAGCGAGCTTTTATTGTTTTGCATTACTTCAGCGCTGGATTCCCGATTTGTAACAAATTCCAAGGCTGCAGACTGCGGGCCCAGCCTGTGAGTCAGGCGGCGGTGATTTATGGGAGGACAAACCCCTCGGTCCGCATCTCATGACTGCACAGCGCAGCGCGGAATGCGCGGAATGCCGGGGCTGCAGGAGCTGAGGCAGCAGGGACAGGAGCACGGGCTGCTCCATCGCTTCCTCCAGGCAGGAATGCCAGGAATTCTCCCGGCAGTGCCAGCCAGGCTCGCATTCCCAGGAATGAGCGCACGGCAAGAATGGCATTTGCCGATTGCCCAACACACGCACCTCGCTCATCAACGCCTTACCTGGCCGGCACATTCCACATCTGACTGTCAGAGCCGCGCAATCCCGGCAGGAATGTTTAGCAACAACTGCCGCTTGCCCAGTTGTCAAGGCAGCCCAGGGAGCAGCTGGCTCAGAGCTCCTGGCCTCGGAAAAATGCAAAGCACTTGTGTTCCTCCTCCTCCTCCTCCTGCTGCCTCCCCACCCCCAGCCACAGAGAGCCTCAGAATGGGGGGAAGTGAAAGCAGCGCATTACAAAGAACGAGGGAACAATACTCCCCAAATCGCAAGGTGAACACGTATGGTTTGCTATAAATAGTTAAGCTGAGCTAATTCCTGTTACTTCACGCTGTACGAAAACAAAAGAAAACGAGAAACCCCATCTAATCGCGGCGGCTCTTGCGCGGATCTCCCCCACGAGCTGGAACAAAGGGGAAAAACCGAGCGCAAAGTTTGAGCCCGGGACACGATTTTAGCACACGGCGCTCAGCTCCGTGCGGGGACAGACGCGAACGGACACTTACAGATGCGGGTTGAACATCCGACTCATTTTCGAGACGTGGTCGTTTTCACAGTCCAGCTCCTCGTCCCCTTGGTCCATGCTGAGCTTCCTCTTGCTGGGGCTGATGGGCGGGGGGCCCGTGCGGTGGCTGCCGAGCGCGGGGGACACGGGCAGGGGCTGCATTCGGGGCTCCCCTCTCAGCGCCGCTTCACCTGCCCGGGGAGACAGAGAGCGAGTCACCACCACGGGGACGACAGCCAAAGTCACCCGCTCCGGGAACACCCCCGGGAAAAGCCCCCGAAATTCCCCCACGGCATCTCCCCAACTGCACGGGCACGCGTGGCGCGGCTGAAGGGCGAACGAGGCACCGCAGTCCGCACTTTAGGCTGGAACAGGCGGTGAGAAGAGGCAGCAGGAGAGGGGGCAGCTCACCCCGGATGATCCGAAAGGCTGAACTAACCCATCTTTGCGACAGCTTTTTCACTCCGATTCCTCCCCACAGGCTGCAATCCCAGCGCCGGGCTGTGATTACCTCACCCTGCAAACCGTGACTATTCACAGGGAAATCAGCTTTGTTCCTCTTCTTATGGTCGCGGTTATAAATTCCAGGGCTACAGTTCACGTTAATGCCAAATATTCGAGATCTAAAACTGAATAAACGCTCAGATTCGCAGATGATTCCCTTCATAAAGAGCTGTCCAAAACAAGCTTGTCTGGTATATAACTATGCAAGGGAAAAGTTAGGGGGGGAATTGGAACTTGCTGATGCAAGTTTTAAGTATGTCCTTAAATGTCTTTCTCTATACTTTAAAACTATGTTTGGAGGCACGAACAAAAGAGCACAATTCTTCAGCAGAGGAATCACAGAAATGCTAATTTCCAACTGGTGGCAGACTGAGTAGATGATAAGTTTTTATATAATCTAACACTTCCCAGAAAAAGCCATTCCCAGCATATGGGAGCCGTGTATAAATAATTCCAGCAATGATACAGTTGGCTGTGCTCAAACACATGGACAGATCGTTGCTAAGCAGGCATTAAAGCGTGACCACAGCTTTTCCCATTTCAATTAAATGTCTCGCTGCTCCTACAGCCTGAAGCACAGGGCTGCACTTCACCACGTATGGACTTCACTGGAACTCACATCCTCACAGCCACAGGTCATATTTAGGCCTCATAGGGATTTAAAGATGTTTAAAAAGTGCTTTTGGGGCTCCATCAGGGGCTTGGAGAGGAGCTAAATTAACCAGGGTTACCTATTCTGGTAATATCCCTGAAATAGCCGCTTTTGCTAGAGTTTAAAATTTGTATTTTTCCTACACTGCCAGAAGCATTTTGTTTTCTACACAGCCATAATTTCCAGACCTAAAATTAGGCCTAAGTTAACTCCATCTAGAGCCCTGAGGTACCTGACAATGGAAATCTTTGTGTGTCACCACACATTTTCACATCATCACCGAGGCAGATGATTTATAAAATGCTGCCTTAATTCCACACACGACAAATAACATTTTGTTGGAAAAAGACGGGGTGAGGAGAAAACCTCCTGAATGTTTACCAGTAAAAATAAGCATTCTGCCAATTTAGTCAGCATAATATAAACTAGCAAATATACGCTGACCTATAATACACCACAAGCCATGATTTCTATTAAAGACTCTGGCACCAAATCTAAATAGGAACTTTCCATCTCAGCTCTAAATAGCAAAAACTGTGCCCTGCTGCAAATGCTCTGGGACAGACATCCAGAGCTCTCCTGTTCCAACCAACCAACCATTAATTGAGAAGCCCCCACAACCATCCCAGTGCCACGAGAGAAGCTTTTATCAACACGACCTCTCATGAAAATTGTCTTCAGGTCAGTAAATTTGTGCATTTTTCCTTCAGCCTTTGTATTTTGCCCATAGAAACCCCCACCTGCAGAGTGTTCATATTCTGAATTTTCAAAGCAAACCACATCAGACCAGTTCCTCTCCGTGAGGAATCTCCCTCATTTCTGTCTTTGAAAAGGAATAATTTAAGACCAGTGTCAGAAGATAAAGCTTTCAGCACCTGAGGCTGGAGATTGTATCCTCCCACCCATGCACAATCACTCTTCTCCCTGCAGTATCTCCCAGCACTTCTGGGGACTCCAACACAAAATTCCACCACAGCAGCTACAAATTCCACGCAGGCACCTAACTCCTACTGACTCCTGAGCAACTCCTGACAGGAACAATCTAAATACCCATGTAAAGCTAACTTGGGTGTTTACAAAACCCCAAAAATCCCTAGACATTGTTCAATTCAGTAAATTAGAAACTTGCCCTTTTTCCCCCAACAAAAACTGATACTATACAATTACCAAAATGGGACTTTTTCATTTCAAAATTTAAAAATTCATTTCTTCTATGTATGGTAACAACAGCATTTATACATTAACATCCGGATTGAGTAAAAAATCTGATAAAAATGCTATTGTATGCTGGAAGAAACCTATTTGAAAGAAACTTAGCAAAGAAAGGGAGGGCTTCTCATTAAATCTATCCAACTTGTTAATGCATTTTCCTGATTATGCAGGGAACACCAAGACCTCCAGCTAAATACACCAGGATCTGACCAGCACCACTGGGCCAGCTGGCCAAAATTAATCAAATTAACCAAACTTTGACCAGGTGGGAGCAGTGAGAGTCTCTTAGAGGACAGACAGGACGGTCTAATTTGTAAAGCCCATCCTGCCTACTG
The DNA here is from genome assembly GCA_013397775.1 of Eulacestoma nigropectus. NCBI lineage: Eukaryota > Metazoa > Chordata > Aves > Passeriformes > Eulacestoma > Eulacestoma nigropectus. Next base: position 416,465 of record VZTE01006046.1, on the reverse strand, counting down.
CAGGCAGGAGAGCAATGCCAAACAAGAGTCCAGATAACGGGGAAAATCAAGAGGAAAAATCTTATATTGTTTAGAGGGATAAAATGCATATTCCTCTACTGGTTTTGCACAGCACCGTGAGTTCTCATGGGGCCTGCACATTTGATTTGGCCTAAAACTGCTCTTCATTTAAATAGAATTCCTTCCCCACTACTTTCCTCCTTACCAAACGTGAATTTAAAGCAGAGAGAGAGAAACCACAGAGGAGACTACGGCCCCAAATGCTGTTTTAGGGACTAGATTTGTCTCCCCCAGCTGACCACACTCCATGGAAACCAGACTCCCATCACACAGCTGGCAAGACAACACTCTGATAAAACAACTGTGTTTTATAAATTCCCCAACTCCAAACTCCAGGCTTCAAAATTCATTACTGTGACGGCTTGTGTCTGCCCTGCAACTGAGAGCAGAGATAGCAAACACATTTATTGTGCCTCTCATAATGCTCCTCTTTGTTTCAGTCAGCAGCTGGTGGAAGGCACTCCAGATCTGCTGCTTTCAGATACTTCTACTTACAACTATTCATACTAGTCCTTTTTCCTTCTTTTTTTTTTTTCCCCCCCTCCTCCTCCTCCTTCTCTTTTTTTATTAAAACTGTTGGGCAACATGATAAAGCACAGACGAGCTAAACAAAGATAACACCGTGACGTAGTGTCTGCCTATAGAGCAGCTCCGCTCTCGCTTGACACCAGCCCATGCAGTCAGCAGGAATGTGCTTTATTTTAACCGCTTCGGAGCCTCAAATGAAAGTGCTTCCAATCAACACACGCAAACTAAAATGTTTGTCAGGCCAGCAGGGCTCTTGCCAGCCCCACACAGCACCGGGACAGCTCTCTGTAAACAGTGGATGTCCAGCTCCGTTTGCCTTTCTCCGGTCAGCAGGAGCCGCGGCCCCACCGGAATGTCCGCGCCAGGCAAACAGCACAACAGCAAAAGTCGTGTTTTCACAAGTGTGCCTTGATAGCGAGACACCAGAGGAGTCTGAGATACGTCTGAGAGCTCCAGGAGTCACCAAAGACTGGAAAAAAAAATATACACTACTCTGGCAGCGAGCTTCCTTCCTGTGACCCAGCGACGCGGTACGGGCTGCGCGGAGCCAGGGCTGCCATATCCTATCCCCCTCCCAATTTCCTCTCTCCTGCTGGCTGCCTTTAATGCAGAAAGGCTGAGCATTAATTACTACCCAGAAATGAAAGGCTTTGTCTTGCCAGCTGAAGATTGACACGGTGCAGACCTTAGCCAGGTTAGAATAAAACTCCTCAAAAGAAAATCCCGGCACTGGCCTCGCCCGTTTTACTTTTCTGTTCTGCATCTGACGGATGGATTTATCCACAAGAGCGAATTCCTGACAAGTTTATTAACTTTTAGAAAAAAACCCATTTAAAATTCCTCAGTTGTGGTGTTTGTCATGAGGGTCCTCACCTTTAAGGTCTTGGATTGAATTACCATGACCTCAGGCCACTCTATTAATTAAAAACCATGGGCAAGAACATTTAACAGACTTTAATAACGGGCATCACACCTTTAATTACCTTTTCCAATACCTGGAGACAAACTCTCATTAGTGAAAGGAGTTGCCTCATGTTCTTAAGGCCCAAATTCCCAGGAATGAGTAGTACATGAAGCTCTTCAAGGGCAGTTTTTTCTATTGACTCAAGATCAGAATTTACTTTCACGGCATATGCTGAAAAGCCAAGATCTTCTCAAAAGCAATATAGGTGTGAAAAGAGTACTATAAAATAATATTTATTTTTCTATCCCCATATCCTAAAAAATCATTAGGAGATTAAATAACAAATAGATTGGAACAAATTTATAAACAATTGCAGGTTTCATTCCACCATGGCAAACACAGAAGCCAGTCTGTGCCAACACAAATTGGGATAAATGGCATAAAAATTCCAAATCACACACACAAAAAAAAAAACACATGATTTGAGATATCAAATACCAAGCAGGGAAGTCACCACAAATTACTCAATTCAACAAGTCATCAAAACAAGTTATCAACCCAGAATTGCAATGCAGCACCAGACTCCCTGCGCAGATGTTGCCAGCTGCCTGCTCTGGGTGTTATTTCACCTCTCACTGTACAGTGGGAGAGGACTGATAGCCCTGGCACTGGGAAATTCCCCAGGAATCAGATCTGTGTGAAACAGGCTGCAGGCAATCTTAAAAGTGTGCACTTCAAGGCAGATTTGCTTCACGTGCTTGACCAAAGACAACGAATTAATCCATTCATTCTCCTCAGGAGGAAATCTTTGGTCACTGTGAAAGACATCCCAAGAAGAACTACAAATTATATTATTTATATCACTGCTGAGCACTTCTGCAACCCCCACTCAGACAAACAAATGAAATCCCTTTCCCAAAAACCAGCGTTCTGCACCACTCCTTTATTTCTGGGTTGCTTCTACACAAGATATGATTTAAGATGAGCTTAAATAAGACTTAATTCTGGGAACAGTATATCAAACCCTGTAAACAGAGTCACAGTAGTCTGCATTTCCTTTAGAGTACATTAAACAGGCCTATCTGGAGAGCATAATAAAACAGCAAACTGCAGAACAACAAAAAATTAAGCATTAATGGCAACAGCCTGATTAAAACATGCTGCTGAGAAGTCAGATCTTGGAAATACCCTTTATTATAACTGATAGATTTCTTTCAGCAGCCAGCTTACTGATTCCTTTATCTGACACATATCTCACTGACGTTCTGCTAAGATAACAAAAAGCTAATTTAGGAAACCAGAAAGTCACATACACATGTGGAGAAAAACTGGCAAAAGCCTCTTCTCCTCCGTTTACAAAACACATGAAAAGCACTTACTCCTGGAACCAAGCTCTGGCTACCACTGTGCAGAGATTTGTATGCCAGAAAACCCATGGCCAAAACCAAAATACAGTGATTAAAGTGACTGCTCTGTGCTGGCTCCTCCAGCTGCCCCTGCCTGCCAAGGAGGGACACGTTATGCTCCACACTGCAGGCAGGGACATAAAATAGTGACCTCTGCATTCAATCACCTCCACCCACTTTCCTCCTCTTTCCTTCAAAAGCCTCACAAAGGAGCCAGAACTTGGTACAGCAGCATCACTGGCAGCCTACAGCAGGCTCACTTGAGGATCCTGCCAAAAAATATACTTTTAATCAAAATTAGAGATGATTTCTACTTAATAGATCTTGAAAATGCTGTATTGTGTACCAAAAACTACAGTGCAACAGGCAGAAAACAGCAAATTGGCCTCTCCCAAGCCAATATTACCCTATTTGCTCCTTCAAAGGTACTGTGAAAAACTGAGCACTCATCTCAAATTCTCTCTCATCACGCTGTAAAAGCACAGCTGTACAAAATACCGTTGCTACATCAACTGCTTTGGCTGGGGAGCTGCTCCAGTTCCACAAACTATTTCACAAATACATAAGATTAATAAAAAGTCTTTGCTGAACACTTCAGCAACGGCTGAAAAATCCCCTCCGCTCTGCTAAGCAGGTACCAGCTGAGGGAGTCTCCTTGGTGAGCAGGCAAGGACTGATGGCATGGGAAGAAGAAGGGCAGCAGATCTGCCACAGAGAAAGCAGGATGGAATAAATTTTAGTGCTGCGGTCTGGCAGAGCTCCTTAATATTTCCTCTGTCAAACTGCAGCTTTCACACCTCAGCAGTTGTGACTGTGAGGCTGTGTTCAGTTCCAGCCCAACAACGAACTCAGGCTTGGGTCTGACTTTAGAGCGTGAGATTTCTTCATAAATTTGCAGCTCTCACTTTAAGATAATGTCCCACTTAAGTAACTCTTACAAAACTCTGAAAAAAGCGTTCCTTTTTCTGCTTAGGGTACCTGTACTCGTGCAAACTGCGGCTAAAACAAGATGCCAGTTACCTGGCAGGCAAGATTTGGATGTAATCAATGCTAAACTACACTGATCTCCAGATAAATAACACCAGCATTGTCTACAACACTTGTTAACATTGATGTCAAAAAAAGGATTTCTCCATGCTCCAGACAGAGGATGGGTTTGTGCCCAAGGAGCAGGGTTGCACCCCAGGAGCGCTCCTTTGAGCCTTTGTGCCAGCTCTCCCAGGAAAAACCTGCATCAACCTTCTAAAGTCAGTTAAGAGGGACTGAAAATTAGCACAATTATCATTTTGTGTTGGCTCAGAGAAGAACCGAGCTCTGGGCTAAGCCCAGCTACCGAGTCCAGCCAAGGGCAGCAGTTTGGGCATCTCAAACACAGGAGAATGGAGAAAGGAAGACAAAGGGAGAAGAATCATCTACATTTCCTGCAGAAAACAGTAAATTCCATGTTCTTTTTTGCTTAGCAAGCATGACATTCCTCTTTACTGGGCAGCAAAAGATACCTGTGATAGTGTGATTTTATTGAGAATGTAAAAACATTATCAATAAAAAATTTTTTTGTGAATGAAATGTAATTAAGGCAACATGTTGAAGATGTTGTTCCCCAGACCAAAGGTGGTTTCAGATCTAGGTGGGTTTTTTTTGTCACCCAGTCTGTGAGTCTTAAATGACTTTGTTACATAAAAGATGGCAAAGCTAAACTGATCAAAGACCAGCCTGTCTTTTAGCTGAAACAATCAAAGCCAGACCTGCCATCTATTTCAAAAGTAAATCAAAGCCACAGCAAGGTCACAACAGAAGAAACTGTTAGACTGGGGGCTGAGGCAGTATTTCAATGCACTAAATCCCACCATGGAGCTGTATTGTCATGGGATAGCAAAGAGAGACAAATTCAATTTATGAAAGCTCAGATTTGAATAATTCCCCCTAAAGAAAAAATATTTGCTACCCTCCCTCTGTTTGTTTGGTTTTTCATATTGCTTCTGTTAGTGGATACTCGGGTTTATAACACCCCCCTCTGCTCTCATGGCTGATATTCCATGGATGTGATCCTGTAACACAAATTAAATTCTGGGTATTCAATGTCCCTTGTGGATATGAACACAGTCAAGATGTTCTACAGCAACCATGCTTCAAACATTAATTCTGAGATGTTCACTTGCAATGGGGTCATATTAAAAGTAAATCCAATAAATCGTTCACCCTTTCCTTCGTAAGGATTTGAAGCAAAAGTTGCAACAGAAAGGTAAAAAAAATATTCCACTTATTCCAACTGGAGACTATTTTTAGAAGTACTACAAGATTTTATTGTCGTTTAAAATAAACATGCTCTGAGCACCTTTTCTCACATTATTCTCCTTTGCTACATGTGGAAAAATTCGGAACATCAAGAAAATGAGCTTTCTAAAAGAGCTGTGAAATCTGATATTGCGCTTTCCAGCAATGTTTCTTTTATTCCCGTTTTATTTTTCCCCAAATTCCCTACCTGGAAGGTAAAATGGCCCTCAAGAGAGGATAAAAATGCTTTAAAATACGAACAGAAAAGCAGATGTATTTAAAGTGTTAGTAAAAGACGTGCACAGGTGGGTGCTGCCTTTGGGATGGATCTGGAATAAAGCAGGGTCACTCTGCTGGGTGCAAGTCCTCAGTGCCCATTCCCTGACGGGATCCCTGGGAGTTGCATCCAAGTGACCAAATTCTCTTCCTAAACCACAGTGTAATGAGGAAAAAAAATCACATTTGGCCCCCGTGAACACAGGAAAAAGTCAGATTTCCACTTAGTTTTGCTACCTGATGGCAGCCTCACGGGCTCCCACGTGAGGGACACTGAGCCCCTCCGGCCGCGCTGGACAGAACAGCCAAGATTTTAATCCACTGAGCGGCACAACAATTCCAACCCATCTCCCACAAAGAATCCATTGTGGAGAACAAAATCCCTTTGTCCTTGAGGACGGGCTCCAAAATCCCTTCTGCAGAGGGAAGCGAGGGAGCAGTGACAACTGCGCAGGGCAGTCGGGCACCGGGAATCCTCAGCAAACCACAGCAGCCATTCAGAGGGAAACAAGATCGTCTTTTGACCATGCTCTGGCCATGGAAAATGAGCAGGACGTGCCAGTTCCTCGTGTGCAGGGCTTTGCTGAGGCTGAGAGAGGGCCCAGCCACTGCCTCAGTAAAATAGAGCAAATTCAGCTCAGCACGAGCCCCTACAGGGTGGGTAACACGGAGCCTTCAGCCCCCTGGATTTGTATTATTCTGAGACACAACTCAACTCTCCCTCACATGCTGCTCTCGTGCGGTGTTTTAATAACTAAGAATTTCTGAAGGCTTCCAGAAGAGCCCAGAGAACAGAGCAGCTCGTGAGATTGAGAGGAAAGGATTCCATAGAACTTCTCCAGGGTTATGGGTGCTGGTATAAAGGAACATATAAAACCTAAAATATCACCGTTGTTCCTGTCAGGACTGTCTTCCCAAACAAACAGGCACACACCACCACTAAGGAAAAAGATGTTAATTCTGTGCCTCTGACATAGCAGTTTTTAATCTTGGCTTCATGACACACAACTACATTAATTTTACCAGGGGAAAAAAAATGGCTATGAAGAGATTTACAGAAAAATTTTAGGGAACCAGAGAGCTTGACAACAAAAGCTTGAAAACTGTTGCTCCACTAGAAGATTCAGCTGTGAAAAAGCTGCTACCAGAGAATTAATTCCTGCCCAAAAGGCGGTGGATGTGAATTCAAACACCCCCACCCAGCCCAGCAGCAGTGCTGGGATTGCTGGAGGCTGTCCCGGGGATAAAAGGGAGCCAGTCCCGTGGTGCCAGGGGATGGATGGCAGCACTGTCCAGCTCAGAGCCTGGCTGTTTATTTCACAAGCAGGAGAGTGGTTTATGGGGCCAAGTTGCAGGGTCACTCCAAATCAGTGTTCTCTCCAAGGGGAAGCGAAGGCAGGGCAGATAGAGGGAGGGATTGTGTTTGCTACCAAGAAATTACATGCTGCTGGGCAGCCTTTCTCACAGTTTTCTGGGCACTGAGGACAGGTTTTCCAGAACTCTTGGAAAAGCAAGAACAAGCAGAGGTTCTTATTTTTTGAAGTTATCTTAACAGTCATGGGGTTGGAAGGGGTGAGCAGTACCAAAGTTACACTCTGCTGCTCCAAGACCTTTTATTAGGGCTGTGTCTTCCTGCCCTATACCTACCAGTCCTCAGCTGAATCTCCCTTTTGACAACAACTCCAGGCTCCTTCTCTATTTATTTCAGAGCAAGAGAAGCAACTCAATCCTGACGAAACCCAGAAAAGACAGGGAAGTACAGACGAGTTGGTAAAACAAAGGAAACAAAAAATGTCAGCTGTGTGTTTGTGACCCACCCCTCACCCCCCCCCCCCCCCCCCC
>VZTE01006046.1:369582-398488 GCA_013397775.1 Eulacestoma nigropectus | reverse complement strand
GGTCCGCGGGCGCAGCCCGCTGCGAGCGCCGGCGCTGACAGCGGCAGTGCCCGGCACTGCCCGGCGGCCCCAGCCCGCTCCGGTGAGAGCGCGGCCCGCCCCGCGCAGGCGCTGCCGTGCCGGGGATGCTTTGTGCTCCGGATCGGCCCCAGCGCAGCGGGGACGGAGGGAGGGAACCAGGGGAGGANGGAGGAGGAGGAGGAGGCGGCTGGAAGGGGAGGAAGCGGCGGCCGCGGCGCGGAGGGGCCTCCTCCGGGCACGGGCGGCAGCACGGCGGCTTGGGGGGGGGGGCGGATGCTGATCCTTCTGTTTCAAACGAATTCTGCCTCTCCAGCGCCTGTTTCACTCCCCAGCACGGCCTCAGTGCCTTACAGCGAGAAGTAATGCGGTTCTGCCGCAAGAGGACGGAACAGCAGCCATGGAATCGCAGGATGGCATCACAGGAATGATAAATGGAATCACAGGAATGAGAGAGACCATTAAAATAAAAGGCGTGAGGCAGTGGCCATTTCCCCACGTATATCGTTCATATATAAAATCGTTTTAAAAGGTTTCTCTCTCTGCGTATAAACGGGCATCGCACACGTTGCTGCAATTCCAGCCGGGCACAGCCAGATGGGATTTTTCAAGGGCTGTTAGTGGTGAGACGTTCCGGGCTGTGGAGCTTTAGCAGCTGCCAAAGCTCGGGCCGAGATGACAGCAGTGATGGGGACCGGTGCTGCAGCTCTCTCATCCCAGGATGCGGGCCGCCCTTCTGCAGTCCCAGCCTGGAGCACAAGGGCTCACACAGATGTGTGCGACTCATCCTGGGAGGGCGCAACATCTGGGAGGGGGGCAGCATGTGCGAACCCCACGGGCATCAGTTTGCATTTCCCGCGGCTCCATCAGCACCTGGAGTCTGGGGCTGATACAAAAAGAGAAATAAACCCCCGGGGAAGTTTGCTCCGAGAGAAACAAAAAAAGCTAATGGAGTCCTAATCTGCCCTCTGCCTTCTTCAGCTTGGAGCACAGCTCATCCCTGCCCGCCTGGGATGGGGAATCTTCATGGTACACACAAGGGCAGACAGTGAGGACCAGTAAAACACCCTCATTTCCACCCTGGGAAGTTCTCCCCTCTGCTAGAGAAGGGGAAGGTATGACATGACGCAGGCAACTCACATTTTGTGATGGCATTTTGAGAGCTGCTGCTTGAATGCTCTGGGTATTTCAGTGAGAACAGGTGGTTTAAATTTACTGCTGGTATCCACTGAATATTCTAAGGAAGATTGCCTAGAACATAAAAAAGGCTTCTCCTCACTTCAGATACACAATGCTGAGGTAACAGCACATTTCTTGAATGGTATCTAATAAAAAGTTGCAGTTGTTCTGCAAAAGTTGCAACCACACAGACCAAAGCAGCCCATGGTATTTTCTAAAAACAGAAATATCTTTACTAAAGAGTAGTGTATGGTGATTTTTAAGCAGGGCACTAGAAGTTTTGCATATTGTGCATACACAGAGATATTCTATACCAATCCATCAAATTAAAACAGCCATCTAATCAAGACATGGAGAGAAGTCTGAGCGCTCTAAGATATAAATGGCAATGCAAATCCACGCCTACAACATTCAAAAAGAGAGGCACGATTCTTCAGCATGAAAGGCAAGTTCCTCACCAGTTTGGGGGACAATATTTTGATATGTACAGTTTTTAACATAGAGAGCACCCCTGAATTTACACAAATGCAACACGTTTATTGGGTGCTTGGGAAGGACAAGAAGATAAGTATTTAATTTCTTCACTTTAAAACACTTAAATTTTGTGGGAGGTGCAAGTGATGAGGAAGAAAAAAATGCACTGTTTAAACTCCTTTAGAGCAATGCTCTACAAGACAGGGGTGCACATGGGCTTTACAATTCCAAGTCCAATTTAAATTCTCCTCCATATTCCAAGTTACATTTTTTCTTCAAGCTGTTCGGAAAAACATGGTTGGGTGTTGCCCACAAACCACTGACTACTCAGGAGTGCTGTCCAGACACTAATAAAGGAGTTAATTCTCCTTTATTAGACCAGTAGTCACTGGTGTGCAGGCTTTTGGGCAGTAATGATCCCTGTTAAGTGAATGGCTTTCAGCATTTCAGTACACACTCTGATCGGACTTGTCAAATGTTGCATAATGAACATGCTTCCCAACAAATAATAATAAACTGTACCAAACACTGGGAGCTTTTTGAACTTCTGAATTAAAATATCCACGCTGAAAACAAGGCAATGCCTACTGAAAGAGTGTGGGGGAATTACCAATGTGAACTTATCTCATATTACGTTTTAAACCCAAAATCCATCCTAAGGAAACCTTGAAAGAAAATGTATCAGCTCAACAAATCCAAGTCCAGCAGACATGAACCTCAAATAGTGACAGGGTCACTGTGAAGTACTTGGTTCCTGTCCGAAAATTCTCAGTTCAGATTGCTGCTCATGCGTCCGAGAGACCTTCCACTGCAGTGAAACCAATAATCAATGCATCAGTGGGTTAGAAAAAAGGCTCTTTTTCATCAACTCCATCTACATCCTGAGAGCCGCAAACACAGTTGCGTGCTGTGGGATCCCTGCCTCACATTGTCTGCAGTACTTCCTCCAGGATCGCACACTCCCTCCTCCTGGCAGGCAGCGAATCCCAGATCTGGGATCCGGCGTGAACCCACTGAACTCTAACACAACAGCAGCCCCTAGAGGTGAGGGGAAAGCTCCAGTGGGATTTACGTGGGATTTGGGTCCGATTATCCCACAGAGCAGGGGAGAGACCTCAGCCTCTCAGGGATCTGCTGCACTTCAACGCAGAAAGCAAATTCAGCCTGCGCACAGCAGTGTCCCACCACAGCAGTGTCCCACCACAGCAGTGTCCCACCACAGCAGCGTTCTGAGGCACAGAAAGCAAAATAAGGAAAACAAAAAAGAGCAGGTAGATCACCACTGTCAATAATAGGACTTAATATAAAAATAAATCCTTACAACCGCGTATTATTCGTTTACCTGAATTTTTGTAGGGAAAAAATTCTTAATATATCAAGTCTGTGATGTCAGATTTGACAGTGAGAGTTTATATGGGTTTTAGAGCATTTGAACATTACAAATATGCAGGGAGCTGCTTTTTTTTTTTGCCTTTTCTCTGCCCTCCTCGACCCTCTCCGTCCCTCTGCTCTCTCACAGGTGCTGCTGCTTCAGGCAGTGCTCAAGAGCCTGAGAAAATAAAATGCCTTTGGTGCCTGCACTCCACAACATCTTCCAAGGGGAAAAAATGGGCAACACTGGCCAAGAATCAACCCCACAGATGGGAGACAACTGAAATTCCACCCGTGAAGATCATCAGCAGAGAGCAACTATTGAAACAGGGAGCAGTTCTGAAACTGAGAGAAAAAATAGTCTTTGTAGAGGTGAGACACGCTCGGATGTGTCTGTGTGACCACACAGTGCTGCTCAGTATAATTCCATTTTTGAGTGGATAATCATCAGCTGCAGCTCCTCAGGTCAGACAGGCACCTACTGATACCTCAATGCACACCGAGGAGGAGGTGGAGGAACACGGCAAGAACATTTAAAAACAGGTTTTACCTTTTTTCTTTCCCTAAGAAAGGAGCAAACTCGAGTTGAGGGTTGCTAGGTGGCGATGTGCCTGAAGGAAAAGGCTTTTCTTTTTCCACACACTCCACTGCAACACTGCTGCTCTCACCCCCCTGTTCTTACATTCCTGGTAGAATGTATTTCACAGGAGAAAGGGAAAACCAAAATTCTCCTTGAAGCAAGACGGGGTGTTTGCTTTGAAGTCCATTCGGGTGTGATGAGGAAATACAGTTAAAATGGACTGAACACGCAGCAAGCCCAGAAATGCATGATAAGGAAAATGACATTTCAAGTTCCTTGCAAGCAGCAATCTCACAGCTGAGCCTCTGAGATCCACAGAGAGCAAACACAACTCTTCCCTCAGTGAGTCAGACACCACAAAACATAACTTTACACACTCCTTACAAAGCATTAGGGATTCACAACTGCACCAGTGAACAGTAGATACCAAAACACACATTCTTCCTGATGTGCATTCTTCTTTTTTTTCCTTACTCAGAAAGTTGCATTGCAAATAGATTTCAATCACACCAAACTACCTGTTTCCTTAAAATGAATAAATAATTAAAGAAAGTCCCACCAGGCAGAACATCTCTGAGCTAAAACTGGTGCTTTCCTTCCTGTTTTACCTGTCCCTTAGTTAAAGGTTTCAACAACGTGCAGGACATTATAGAACACAAAATCTTTTCATTATTTTAATTATCTTTTAATTTAATTTTTTTTTATTATCATTTTAAATGATCACTAGAGCTTCCCAAGACTGAAACAGTAGGCTTACACCCAATATTGACTTGTAACAAAATAATTTGTATATTCTATCATTCTTGTCATATCCTAAACTTAGGTAGTGCTGCTTAAAAAACCCGAGCACAGCATTATCCAGTGAGGAAATCTGTTTGTGAGTGTGTGTGTCACAAACTGCTGGGTAACTCACGCTGGGAATTCCCAGCAGGGCCAGGATTCCCACCAGGGAGCCTGGCTGCAGTTCCCACTGAACAAAACGCCAGAGAAACCAAAAATACAGTGATGCTTAAGAATGTCTAGAGTTGCAAGCACTTGTAGGGCCCAGCAATAGATGGTAATGACTTGTCTGGGCTGGCAGATGGGATTTTTTTTTTTTTAATTATTTTTAAAAAATGCCTTGCTGTACTGTAGTTCTTATTCTGTACTACTCACTTCCTTAAAGACACAGAGATTTTAAACAGCATATCACTGTGATGGTAAATTAAAATTTCAGATCACTTGTTTGTAAATATTTAGCAGTTTAGGACCAGCTATTTCACACCAGATCAGAAAACTCCAAGGTATTTAGCAACTCAAAAAGCTTTTGGTTAATTAAAACCCGCCCTCATCAGCAAGAACCATTTGTCTCCCACCCCAAACTAAACACACCTGCTGTTCTTCCACAGCCCTTTGCAGGTGGGAGCTGGGGCCAGGTAAGGCAGGATCCAAGGCAGGGCACATTCCCTGAGATCCCACTGGGGCTTGCAGAGGTTTTTTGGCAACAAGCACATTTAAGTTTGGGTGAATATATAAAATATTCACAGAGGTGCTGTGTGAGGCCTCAGGTTTATCAAGAATATTTTCTGTTTCTCAGTGGTATCTTGCAGCTCTCAATTTGCTGGTGCTTTTCTGTTTTTTGTTTTCTTAGGCTGGGCTCAGAACACTTCAAAAACGCAGCTAAAGCACACACAACAGATAAATCTAGTTTATCTGGGTGGAAAAATTGTTATGTGCTAATTAAAAACTTGATAATCTTTCCTGTTATTTGCATACTAATTTAAATTTCTGAAGGGTTGATGATAATCACAAACATAATTCAGCTTGAACTACAAAGAGTCTCAAACACCACCAGAGCCTCCAGATGCAAACAGTGAAGTGCAAACGTTGCCATGCCCTGACACTGTGTTAGCAGAGCAAATAAATTACTTTATATTCTTCCAGTATGAGAAATAAGAGGATAAAAATAAAAAGAAAATTAAAAAAAAGAGAGATTACTAAAGAGAAAAGTCAATTTTAAGTCAGCTTGATGCTCAGGCATCTAAACCACTTTTCACTTAAGAAAATGAGGAGCCAGACCATGTTTAGAGGTTAGATTTCAAAATTACTGTGCATATCCCTCAGCTTTGGGAAGAAGCAAATCCAGTTTCCAGAAGCCACTAATTACAGGGTTTAGAAATAAAGAAAGGAGCTCCAAGATTGCTGAAGTCTTTGAAAACACTTCCCCTTATAGCTCGCTTGGCAAGACATAAAATATGCTTTTTAAAATATAAATATATATATACACACAGGGCCTAATTGAGCTTAGATGTCAACGTATGTAAATCTGTGGAGCTGACCTTGCTTGCACACAGACTGAATATTACAATAATTATCAGCTACCGAATTTTACCCACAAAAGAAAGCCTGGGGGGTGCAGATTTATGGGTACATATCAGATTTTTTCCCCCAAGGCTCACATCCACCATCCCTTCACTTCCTGAAATTCAATGTTCCCCAAAAGTGACAAATATTCCACAACGTCCCCAAAATTTCCTCAGCCTTTTAAAGTGTTTCCCATCTTAACATCCCCTTTCACTCACCTACAAGCTCCTCTCTCTCCTTCCAACAATCTCAACACCCTTCCTCAAGATGTGTTGTCCAGCTACCCCTAAATCCCATCCCTCTCTTCCTCAAGGAAGAGCTTTCCCATCAATCCCACCTTACCCAGAGCCCCCCATCCTCTCTCACCGCAATTTCCCAATCAAAGATTCATTCTTCATGACCCAGGCTTTAAAATTCCCTGTTTCCCTCTGGATCAGCCACTGCTGCTCAGCTCCTGTGCCTCTGGTTCCTGGCAGCCCTGGAGCCACAGGACAGCACCAAAAGATACTCGGTCACGGGATAGTGAGAACCCAAAAATGAAGTGGCAGATCACACTCTCAGAGTGCCTCTTTATCTCTCCCTGTCTTGGTCCTTTTCCTTTTCACCTTTTATTTCCTTTCTCTCGAGCTACAGGTGCTCTGAGATACAGGAACTCCAGATAAGCAATGTTTGCTTCTCTAACCCAGTGATATTCCACCTTCTTTCCAAAAAGCTGGAAAAAGAGATATCCTGGGACATCCTCCTCCTTCCAGAGGAAAGGGTAAAAAAGGCACAATTTTGTGACAAGACTGGTGGCCAAAGAGGCAGAAGTCCTAATGGTCCCAGCAGCTCCTTCTGATAAAGACTCCACTGAGATAAAATTCCCCTATAAACAAATCCCAGCTCCCAAGCAAGAAAAAAAAAAAAAAAAAAAAAAAAAAAAAATACAGCTGTTGGTGGTGAGCTGGGCTAATTACGTAAATCCGATTATTGCCAAAAATTCTGGGCTTGTTGCTTCCAGAAGCTGAAGAAATTGAACTGTCATAGGAAAATGACTGCTCGGGCTGGGCCAGGACAATTAAATGAGGAGTCACATCCCTGGTCTGAAGCGCTGATTTGCTGGAACGATGATAAACCAAGAGGCAGAGAGACACAGCGTGCACCAACAAGCACTTCAGGCAGGCATCAAAGCCGGGCCGTGTAGCCTCGAAATCAAAAGCTCCCGGTTTACGACCTCAACGTTGAGTTTATGTCAGCCTCGGTAATGGGTCTGGAGCAAGAGCGGCTGCCAGGTGTGTGAGCAGCCCTGAGTAACTGTTCACGAGCTCCAAAATGCACACAACACACACACACCCCAGGAGCAGCCTGGTGCTCCCAGCTGAGCTGCTTTGCTGTGCTTCTGTTTTAAAAGAAGCAGCAGCAAAAAGGTTACAAAGCACAATTTAACAAAAAGCCAAAAACCCTGAGCCGGAGACATTCTGCTCTTTACCATTACATGCCTTAGGGAGCTGTTTTCAGGGTAAATATTGTAATAGATTCTTTTTAAAATACAGAAATGTTTAGAGAGTATTGCTCCTTTTTTTCCCCCCCTCCATGTTCTGCAATTCCATAATATTGCAAAGTTTTGCAGGACTGATGCTTTTCTTAAAGGCCCTTTTCTCCCGTGGGCACTGAAAGCTATTGCACACAATTTATTTTTTTTTTTCAGCTTTTAAATCTAACAGATATAAAAAAAAATCATGTAAATTAGGCCTCAAAGTGAATCCACAAGCTCAGAACTGGAAATTAGGGAAAACTTTTGAACTGAACATTTTTGAAGGCCAATCATGAAGTGCCAAAATGTTTGGGTTGGGCAGAACACAACAACTTTTTAAAAAGTGCAGATGGATAAAGACTGTCAAAATACATTTTCTTCTTAGGTGTCTCATTCATCAAATGCACTCAGCCGTGAAGATATCTTCTGTCTCAGAACAAATTCTCTATTTTGAGCTTTCTCTGAAGTGAGACACTTAGACATCCATAACACAGTGGAAGAAATTATTATATTTTCCTGTTACTTCCCACAAAGTACCCGGAAATTTCCCAGTTACTTTCCACAAAGAGAAGGAAGAATGCACCGAGACTGAAGCCACGTATTTTTATTCTTGAAAAGGTGAATTCTCTAAAACCTGATACGGACAACAGATTAGAAATATTACGCGCACAGAATTTCTATCTGCGAGGAACCTCGCAAACGTGAATACATTCAGTTTTCACCTGGGGCAAGTATCCACCTCTCTGGCAGCTGGAGAAATCCAGGCAGGAAGATGAGATGTCCCTGAAGGCACAGAAGCCAGTCAGATCCTGACTCTCCTCGCCGGGCCAAGGACCACGCCTTGCTTTCATCCACTCCTAATTACAAATAAAAGAACTCTTGCTCTGGATATTCTTTTCAGGCAGAACCTGTCTGACCTGTTAATGCACTGACAATGTAAAAAACCACCAGCCAGCCAGGGGAGAAGCTTTATTAAAGGAATCCTGGTCCTGCATGTTTCTTGCGGAACACCCACCTCCTTTTCCTTGCTCCAGACTGGGCTCAGGCTGCAAACTCCTCTCTTCAGCTTTGTTGTTGGGGGATATAAATTCAGAGACTTCCAGGGACCACGAGGAAGGTTTGATCTCACAAGAAAGTGAAGCATTTACCCTCTGCATAAGAGAGAAGCAGCCAGTTCCTGCCTGTGCATCCTGATCTGCAAGCCCAGCATTGCAGCAACCAAAACGTTGCCATTTGGGAAGCCGGTTGAGTTGCGTATCTTTGGCATTCCTGGATTCTTGTGAACCTTCACACATCTCAGTGAGCACAGTCTGCTTCTTAACTTCAGCTAAAAAAGCCCCACAGCCTGACTTTGGTCTCAGGAAGATGTCCTCTCACGGTTTCTCTGTGTGAGGCGAGATACACCCAGATCAAATACAAGAATGAGGACTCCACGTCCACAAACCTCACATTAATTAGAATTAATTACTGTTCATGGGAATAAGCCCTGGCAAGGCAGCAGCCTCAGTGAAAAATCTGCAGTACAGATGATCCCAAGATCAAAGTTCACCTCACAGACTTATCAGCAGCAGGATGCAGCTACAAAGGGGAACTCAGCAGCAGTTATATCAGATATCCCCACAGATCTCCCTGTGCACACATCCCTTCCATGGGGAGCACCAAAAGAGCATAAACCAGGTGCCTGTTGATTTTCCTACACAAATAATCCTCCCAGCTCAAAATCCAGTAAGTCCTTGATATTCTGTCAGGCTGCAGCAGATTTGCCACAAGTAAATTCATGTCACTGACAACATAAAATAGGAGATCAGCTGTGCTGCCAGTGTGTAACAACACTCACACATCACCCTTGCCAAAGCTTCTGTCTGAATTTTTACTTTTATGCCACCAAGAAAATCCGTCTCTGGTGAGCTGGATGATGTCTCCACATTGTGTTATTCTCTGAACACAAACGTGTACATGTGGAACGGGAATTTTTAAAGTTTAACACAACCTTCACAGCCTGGCAGTTACACTCTGCTCCCACTGCAGTCACTCTTGTCAGATCATTCTCATTTACTGATAGGCAGTAACAGATCGGTTTTTATACCCCACTTTCTCCTCAGTTTCTCCACGTACTGAACAAATACTGCACCCTCAGAGCTCTGCCAGCCTCACAAGTGTTGGCAAACTGTGCTGAAGCGTCTCTCCAGTCAGACCAACACAAGAGACAACCCTCACACTACGGAATATTTCAACACCGTTTCTGTTGAGCTAATTTAGGCTTTATTTTATACTCCCAGACAGGCCAAACAGCTCAGCTTAAAGCCTGCTCGATTTAGGTTTCCTTTGCTTGCTGGAAGGTTGAGTTTGTGTCAGGAATGTCTGTGCAGTGAAGACAATCCCAAAGAAACCAATTAGCCACAGCAACCTGAGCAGCAGCTGGCTTTGGGATTCAGCACCAGGAGTGATATCTGAGCACTGCCAGAGGTTATCAAACACCCAACAGCTTGCAAAGTCTCACAGAAAAAAAAAAAAAAGAATACTATAAAAAAGGGATCCAACTGGGTTTGCTGTGTTGCATAACAGAGGTTCCAAATAAATCCTGCACCTTTGGATGCCAGTGGCAGAATTGAGCAATATTGTTTATGATAAGCTCAGCACAGCAGCGATTGCAGACAAACAGCTCCAAGC
The DNA here is from genome assembly GCA_013397775.1 of Eulacestoma nigropectus. Lineage (NCBI taxonomy): Eukaryota > Metazoa > Chordata > Aves > Passeriformes > Eulacestoma > Eulacestoma nigropectus. The sequence continues at coordinate 388,340 of VZTE01006046.1, read as the reverse complement.
GCAGGGTGTCAGCAGATGACAGAGAGGCCTCCCAAATGCAATCAGCACACACAAATCCTAATAGAAACATCAAGTTCTCGTCTCTGCACACTTACACGTCTCCTCTGATATTCCAGTTACAAAGCTTACTCTTGCTCTGATCTGATTGAAGTGCAGTGAGCCCTCTGAAGATTGGAATCAATTAAAATGCCTGTATATTGACACAGTGTGTGTTAATCACATCATAAACTCACTGAACTGATGCTGCTGTGTCATGACAAGGCTCTGGTTTCACAAAGTTGGTTTCCCGTATTGGTTTCCAAGTAAAATTGATAATGCACAGCCAAAAACTGAGAACAAACTGGGAGGGGATGTATTGATGACACCAGGATTTGTCCTGCTGTTATTTCATCCCTCATGTTATTATTTTATCCCTGCCATTGCACCAGCACAAACTGTTGTCACCGATTTAAATCACAACAGATTCGACACCTGCTTCTCAGTACAGTGACAAACCCAAACCCCACAGCCTGAAAAAACAGTTATGGGCTAAAATATGATTGTAGCAGACTTTAAGGAGTAATGTTGCAGCTCGTAAAGGATCTTTTAAGTTGTCAATTCCTTTCTCTCCACCCTCCAGCTTAATTCCCTACAGAATTCCCTATGCTGTTCCAGTTTCCTTCTCATACGTTTACTTCAGAAGGACGTGGATATTAAACCTTTTAAAATACTTATATATCTAAACTCTTAGGAATTATGGGCTAAAACAACAGTTCGGTCCATGGCGAAGAAATTGTGCTAAGAATGTTCTAACACAGGACAGCCTTGTCCTTCCTTCACCCCCATTTTCACCTCTTCTTTCACTCACTGTTAGAATTTTCCACTTTTAGAAGAGCAGCTATCAAATTGCAGAGGTACTTTTCAGTTAAAGCTGATGACACAAACCTTTAACTGAAACAAAAGTACCTTCCAATTATTTCTTGCTATTTCAACAAAATGCAAAAGAAACTCTCATTAAAAAAAAAAATCAACTATTGCTTAAAAGCATTAAATATTTAAAATGTTTCATTACATTAATAACAATTAATTTCTGTGCAATCAAAATAATCTCAGTTACTTCACGAATGACATTGTGTGGATTTCCTTACAGCCATACAAAATCAAGGACACCAATTCACATGGAACATTTAATTAAATAGTTGGCCCATGGAATTTAATTCCAGCACCCTCATTTGCAGCCTCCAATCTATTACCCACACACCACTGCCTCCATAATGGCAGGTAGAAAGAAAACTAAAAATAAGACCTCAGAGAATGCAGAGAGTAAATTGAAAGAGACCTTTTTTAAAAAAAAAATCGTCATTTACAGCTTCTATTTCTCAAAGAAAACATCAGTTATTCTACAGCTACCAGAGAAATTATTTATCTTCTGTGTTTTAACAATCAAAAGAAGTCACAACGTAGCCTCATTTGTATAAATATTTTCCTCTTACTTCAATGAAGACGCAATTTCAGCCAATTAAAAAGGAAAATTATGACCCCTTTCCAACTTAACGAGGAACAGGAATCCAAAGAGGAAAGGGAAACATGGACTTTGTAAAAGTATATTTTGAATCTGTCATGTCAGAATAAAAAAACTTTGTCTCAGCCAAAACCAAGACAGAATCCAATCCGAGAAATAAATAAAAGGTCTTCCACAAAACTCTTCTTTAGTACTTTACAGATGTTAATTGAAATTATTGGAGTGCTACCAGAACCTGCTGTTGTCCATAACTGAAACTGAGAGGGGAGCACAAGGGCACAGGTTGGAACAGATCAGTGCTGGTCACGAGGGAACAGCCACAAGCAGTGGTAAAAATCTACATTTTTCTCTTGTCAGCCTTCTTCCCCGTACTAATTCATATTTGAGCATGCCTGAGAGCAGACAGTGGCATTAATGGGACTGCATTAAGGTCAGTGGAACAGCTCCTAATGCCACTGTGCCCTATTTCTGAGAAGGAAAAAGAAAAATAAATTTAGGATAGAGCTGCCAGATTATTAAAAGATCAGACAGACATATGCACGCAAATCTGAACAGATGACCATAAAAAAGAGTCTAGGCAGGCACATCTAGGCTGGGAACACATCAGAGCAGAGGCAGATAATAATAATAATCAAGTTTTTATTACAACACAACACCACAGGTTTGCCAGTTTGCTCTACCTATAGGCATGGATGAATTTAATCTTGAAGTCTTGCAAAAACAAAGCACTTAGAACTCCAGTGACTGTGTCTTCAGCCATTCAGAACCCCAGCACATGCTAATTGCTCGCATAATCTCTGTTCTGACATGGCATTACCCTTTCCAACGTGCTCTGCCAGTTGTTGTGGAAGTGGGTACGGTGAGATTTGGCTGGGTAACTCAGGAAGCGAACAAGAAATCCATGACATTTCATTCCTGATGTCAACCCACATTCCAGCTCCCAACTCTGCTGGCACGCTCTGGGAAGCGAGGAGCCAGCCTGGACAGAAAGTTAAAGTGACCTTTAAAGGCAAAACGTCTGCTGGGAGTCATGAGAAGCTCAGCCCAAGGGATTCGGGGAGCTGAGCCACTGCCCATGGAGCCACGGGGTGCTCGTGGAGCAGCTCCTGCCAGGAACTCACCGAGGCTCGTCAGGAACAGACAGCTTAGAGCTCTCCATTGAGATTAGTAACTAAAAAAAACAAGATTTCTACTAAAAAACCACCTAACTTCTTGTAGTTTTCCCAATTCCCCTTCCTTTCCACAGAAGACAACAGTGGAGAGCCCATTACTTTCCTTCATACTCAAACACGGACAAATGATGTTCTTAATAAGCTGTGCACCTATTTTAACACATGAAAAAATTATTGCTTGATCATTTTATTAAGGGCTACTATCAACGTTGATGTATTTAAAGCTAAGTAACTCTTCAAATATACTTCTAAAATTGGAGTTCATCGTTTTGAAATAAAGGAATCGTTTGAGTAGGTATAAATAAGACGATATAATTATGGTAAGCACCAGCGTTCTGCAATAAATATATCCTGACATAAAAATATCCTGACATAAAAATGTCTTGAATTTCTCCCAGAGACAGATCCTTGCACAGTAAGATCCCAGATTTCAACACTGCTCAACTTGAACATACTGGAATTCCAGAGCACTATTGGAAAGCCATTATATTGTCTACTGATGAGGTAAATCTAAGGATGAAAACAACTGAAGGAGGTCCTTAATAGACCTCATATTTCGGAGGTGAGTTCAAATGGGAAAGTAGAAGTTTTGCACATTTTATAATCAAATATTACTCCAGGTCAGGCTAAGCAAGAGGTGCATTAAGACACAGAAATTGGAGAGAGGGACAGATGGAGCCATGGATGAACTGGGCACTCTTCTGCCAGAAGCCAGATCCATCCGGCTCCAAAGAAAGCAGATAAAGGCAGGAGATTTCCAGTAACAAAGTTACAGTTGTAACACACAGATGTTTTCACACAAACCAAGCAGACAACGTGGGCATGACCCAGAAAATAAAAGCAGTTACTGCTCTTGGCACGGTTCCAGCAAAGCCCAGCGCTTGTACTAAAATTGTTCCCTTTGAAACAAGAAAACACACAAAGCACCATTTCTGCCCATCTGCTTAGACTTTCTCTGCCTTACAGAGCAATAAATGTGTATCTAAAGCAAATTTACCCCAGTGCTATGAAGTTGTCACCACCAACAACACCGTTGGAGGGGATGCACAAAAATACTCTTGTAGTGTTTTGGGGCACCTTTCAATGAATGTGTCATTAAACCTAAAGTCAGAACAGAAAGGGAAAGAGAGTAATAAATCACTCTTCACTCTTCAATTTGCTAAATAAGAAGCATTTCTCCTTTTAAGCTAATGGATGACAGAAGTTCCTGCAGTGACACTGTTTATAGCTGCCCTGCAGATTTGTAGCCAGAATTCTGCTTTCACAAGTAATTGATTTCTGAGTCAGCAGCAAAAGAGGGGGTAAAAAATAAAAGCGAGTAATTTTGGCGTTTGCTTCTCGGGGAAAAAGTAAGTTCTCTTCAGGTTGAAGCAAAGCACTGCTGCTCTTTTTTTTCCTTCTTGAACAACAGAACAAAAGGCAGAGGTTAGTAAAGCAGGGTGTTAATTGGCTGTATCTTCTTTTTGTTTCACAAGCCATTCCATCAGGACACTCACCTTGGGCTGGAAACTCCATATTCAGATCCCTCCTCCTTCAGGTCAGAATTTGAATGGCATCTCAGAAATAAAGTCTGGGTTGCCAGCCAGGGAAAAGAAAATCCCAAACAGATGCTCATTAACTGAGAACTTGCATGTTGCTTTTTACAGCAGAACTGTAAAAATTCTATGATCATTTCACTAAAGACTGTGACTGAGAAAGGGGTGAAGGTTGCATAGGACCACCTCAATTTTAAGGCAGTTCTAACTGCTTCTAAAAGAATTGGGTTTATAATGTTGAGCCTGATTTAAGGCACGGTGTTAGAGGCAACAAGGAAGTTGCAAAGTGCTCTATTCCGACCCTTCAGACACTTGATAAAGTGCTGGGATAAGTACCTGCAGAAACGAGTACATTTGAGAAAGTAGTAAACATGCCAAATCCAAAGTACTGCTGAAATATCTGAACTCCTTTCCTCTCACCAGTTCTGCCCCGCTGCCTTTTCACGTGTGGCACTGCCATTTCCAAGAATGTCCTGTGTGTTCTCTGTGCTCTTACAGGACATCCTGGAAAGCACCTTGCATTTTTCTAGTCAGCCTGCAGAACTTCTAATTAACAAAGATCTTTTTTTTTTTTTTGCTGTCTAAAACCAAATTAAACACACCAAATCATATGCACCACGGGAAGAACGGCCAGATTTCCACAACCTAGCACATTCCAGTTGTAAAACCCAGTCCATTTCTGGAGTTTCCACCCCCACCAGAAAACTTCACAGGCAAAAACCAATCAGGGAATAATTTCCCTGCATTGCTGGGGAGTTCAGGCTGTAACAAATCTGAGTTCTGGTAAAACAGACAAGCTGAGCGCGAATCCCAAGCCCAGCATTTTGAGCAATGACAATCATTTAGGAGCGTGAGCGCCGACAAGTTCCATATGGGATGTGCTCTCGCCCTCAACAGCGCGGTATTCGGCCAGCTGTGATTTTCAGAGCACTGCTTGGGATCTGATGGCAAATTCCACCCTAGCGAGAAGATTCCTCCCCCTCCACTTGCCAGACAACATTTGAAGAGATAAAGTTTCAGCAAACACCATTTACTCGGGGTGGGGGGAACGCCACCAGCCCCCGGATTTTATCCCCAAGGAGCTGAAAAGGGCTGGGGAAGAAAAGCCACATTGTGCGGCTGCCACCGCTCAGGAGCTCTGGGCGGGAACATCTGGGATGCTGAAGGATGCTAGGACGTGTTTACGAACTGCAGGCAGCTGAACTTCGGAAAAATTCATTCCAAAAGGAACATGCAGGCCCTTTGTCCCTGCAGGAATTTCCAGCCCTCCGCTGGCTCTGCTAATGGGGTTCCCCTGCTACTAAAACACATCGAGGCGCCAGGCAGACAATTGCCCCGTTTTCCAGCCTGTTTAACAAGTTGAAAACATTCTTTTATTTTCTTGCTACAATAAACTCGGAGAAAAAGAGGGTGAAACTTTCTCGGGGTAAGAATAATTCATTGTTGGTTTTTTTTTTTTTTAATGAAACAAGCCAAGCAAGCAGTTGTCCTATGTAACACTCCTTACTTCCAAGAAAATCCTAAAATTAATGGGATGGCCCTGACACCACTCAAAGGAAGCTACTCTGTGAGATACTGAGTGATACAAACAGCTAATGGATTTGGAAAGACAAAAAGCAGAAGGTCAGGAATTCAGCCGTTCAGATATTTGACTAAAAACCAGATTTACTGATATTTAAAACAGAGAAGATATTAGTGTTTTCTGTATGGGTCATCGATTTAAAAGCAGAACACTCTGCATGTTATTACTCAGAGTTTTATTATTTCAAGCTTTTGGTATTCATACAAGATTAGATGACTCAGGCTGCATCTCAAGGACTGAACCACTTATGTTTTTCCATCACATTATTACTCAGCTGAAACATCACAGTTCTGTACTTTCCCCCCTTCCATTAAAAAAAAAAGGATGATTTATGTCCCAAACTCCACTCCAAAACTAATAGGACTCCTTCCACCACTGATCAAACATTACTTAAACGACAAACTGATAAATGTACTTTTAACACCTCTCATAGCTGTTAAGGGATTACAAATGTAGATTTTTGCTGATGCTGCTCCTTAGAAATTCGAGCTTCTCCTTCGGGAAAATTCAGTTTCTCTTTTGCTGGACAGCACAGATAACCACAAGCACAGTTGCTAAATCATAAAAATTATTCAGTTACTTAACTACACAATTATTTCCACAATTAAAGAATCCAGGGTATTAAAGTGAGTTGCAGAACACCACCAGTCTAATCACACCTCTAATTTTTAAGGCCAATTTTTTGTGTATATCAAATATCTGCCTCTTCTCTGAACCAACCTGGCAAAAAGACAATCAAATCAATATTTTAATTAGCCATAAAAGAAGAAACAAACATCCATGTGGTGAATCCATTTATATTCCTATGAGAAATTATCCTGGAGAACTTCTCCTCCTCCTCTCAACCAAACAAGGTTCTGAAGAAGTTGGCAAGCTCTAAATGAAAGTTTGTGCTGGGTTAATTAATAAGAGACACTCAAGAGCTGACAAACCCTGATTAAAAAACCCCCAAACTCTGAAAGCACTGAAAAACAACACACATACAAAATACTGTTAAATTTATTTACAAAATGCAAAAGAAAAATCTGAGTTCCAGTGGTTGTGTTGCCCTCAACCAAGCAGGATTGCAGCAAGTATTGTCCTACAAAACAAAAAGCTTCATTGCTGGAGGAGTCCTGGAAGGCACAGGAAGGAAATTTTTAATATAAGCATCATATACAACCTTTTCATTATAAGGTAAATTCTTATTTAGGCTAAATTGGGAAAAAAAAACAAGACAAGGGATTTTGTCAGTCTCTGGAATGACTCCCAGGTAAAGGGATAGAATCAAACATTCTCCAAAGCAAGGAATTTCTCAAGCACACAAACAGATGTCAAAAGAACCCTAAACATGCTCCAGGATGCCTTTATTAAACCAACTGGATTCCCTTCCAGCCCTGAAGCAAAAGTTCCATAAATGAGCAGCAACACCAAAATCTCTCTTAATTCAGAATGCAGCCAGGACCTTTTCCATTGATTTCTTTGTTATAAGATTTGCTGGTTTGGACCTACATGTGCAAATGAAAGTACAAAGGGCAAGTCACATGATAAGAGTATGTTCTACTGGAAATTTTTTGTTGCTTTGAGTAATATTTCTTGTCCTTAGACTACAATTCCTCCCAGTTCCACTCGGAATGGGGCGAACTTGTGAACAGAAAATAAACAAGGATTGTGACATGAAGCTGCTACTTCACTTCCGTGCAAAAGTGCTGTCCTGGTCCCCATTTTTCTGAAGCAGATGAATCTCTAGAAAAACAGGAAAGCAAACAAACAAACAACTCCAAAACACACAATCAAACCAATGCTGGAAAAACCTCAACATCCTCCAGAAAAACAAACTGTAAATGATCCTTGAGACTTTCTTTGCACCAATTGCTTTCATAGAGCAAATTCCATCCAATTCCTTACTTTTAGTGGCTCACAACACCTTCAGGATCTGAGGTGTTTTCAGTGCTGATGTAATTGTTCCCACAGTAGGATGGAAGCTCTTTAAAGTTCTGCAAACATTGATATCAAAACCTGCCTCAAGCTCACTGCCCATAATTCGCCATGAATTTACACAACAAGCAGTAGCAGTGGGGGTGGAAAGTCCTGGTGATGCTGGAAATATTCCATCATTAATATCTTCAACACAAATAACACCACTCAGGTCTAATTCTGCTCTAAAAACTGCTCGGTTTTTATTTCAAACAATAAGCTTACAGAGTCATCATCTTCTCCAAGAATGCTAAAAAATAATAAATCCTCCTCAACTCAGCCTTGAGGCAGGATCTTTTTTTTTTGGGCTCAGCTATCCAAAACAAATAATCATTGTGTATTTATTCACGAGGAGGTGGCAGCCAGCACAAAATTCATGCTTCTAATGAACTCCTGATACCAGGGAGGAACAGTAAAAACTCATTGGTGGCTCTTGTCTACACGAGGATTTTATTACAAAGCGGATTAGGGCAGGGGTTGTAAAGCACAATAATTCTTCTGTACTAGAAATATCAGCTGTATGGTCTGGCTTAATTATTTGAAGTGGATTAAACTAAACCACATAAAAGCAACTGTTGCCAAACAATGACAGTGTTCACAGGCAAGAAGTGTGGAACAGCGATTCCAGGCTTCCCTGCACGCATGTGACTGATGGCACATGTGCAAGGAGCACGGCTTCATCAAAGATAATTCTTTATTTTAAATGTAGTTCTCTATCAGTTTTGCAAAACACAAATCAAGGCTCAACAGGTATGGATTTGGTTCAAGGCATTAAAACACAAAGCTGCTACCCAGGACTTGGTGGTGCCGTTTATGAGCTGTCTCCAAACCTTGCGTTTCCTTATGGAAGTGTATTTTCTCCTGCTTGCTCCCAGCAGACTTTTCACTAAATTACCCCGAGAGAGTGAGAAAAGACATGGTTTTTCTCCTTCTTTCCCTTATTTTTAAACTGGGCTTACATATTGGAGGGAAGTGTGAGCAAAGTGTTACTGTAAACCCACACAGTGCTCACAACACAATCTGCAAGCACAAGTCCTGCTCAGTGTTTTCCTCCACTGTTCTCTCAATAGCAAGATAATGCTTTTAAAACTCTCTTTATAACTCAAAGACCGGCTCCCAAACGCCTTATATCAGATAAATGCAAAATGATAAACTTCCTTAGTGCTTGAATACTTGCTCAAACTCTACCAGCTTATCCTGTGCTCCTCTAGAAGCAGCCAAATGGAACCCTGAGCAGATGAGAAATCAGAACAACCCCAGCAAGAACAGTGCAGGGAACGAAGAGGGACAGAGGAGTAACGAGTGTCAAGCATCTTTTTGGAAACTGCAGAAATCAAGTTCACAATACCCCACATTCTGCAAGGTTTAAGGCCGTGGTAACAATAAAAAACCAGCAGAGATGCACATCATGGAGGTGCTTACTTCTTCTAAATCCCATTCCTGAAGCCCTGGAAAGATCCAGCAAAATCTTCCAGGAGCCACTTACAGATGAAATAGTTGCACATTACCTATAGCTCCTCATCAGGGGAAACAGATGTTTTTATGGCCTTTCCTCCACTATTGAGAGTCAGAAATTAGTGACAAGCCTTTAACATGTCTGGCTAGTAATGACATCATTGCCTGTCTCCTTTTGTTCAGCCTTCTCTTTATTTTTTCTTACAGACCCCCTGTACCACGAGCCTCAATAACTGCTTACATCCCCGTGGAAAGAGTTAAAATCCAAAACTGCAATAGCTGTTTCTGCTCCATCATTAATCTTCCCCGTGACACAGTAGTCAAACAAATGTGGTTCATAAATTTTCATTGCTAACAAGTGCAGGATGATTTAAACTGGGAGCTGTTGAGATGCAGTCCATAGCTCCTGAGCTAAACCAGAGAGGAGACTGAAAGCAGCACCCAGGGTTAAATTATCACTGACCAAGGAACATCCTGCCCACTGTGGAAATTGGGAGAATCAACTGGGGGCCACCAATCCGTGCTGGGCATCAGTCAGTGGGTCTGTCTTGGGTTTTATTCCTCTCTCTCTCTCTTCATTTTCTCTTTTCATTACCGTAATTATAATATTTTATTTCAATAATTAAATTGCTCTTATCTCAACCCACAGATTTTACCCTTTTTTCTGATTCTTCTCCCCATCCCAGCAGGGCTGGGGACATGTAAGCGAGGAGCTGAGTGGTACTTGGTTGCTGGCTGAGGTTAAACTCATCTCTGTAAGTGCTGCTAAGTTGAAAAGTATTTGTTTTAAGCAGTTCATGATTTGTATATACACTAAGACGCTTCAGTGTTACTTGGCCCTGCAGTGAGTGCCCACAGAGATAAGAGGATCCTTCACATTTCAAAGCATTAAATTCATAAACACTGGTGCTATTCCTGCCCTCTTGGTCACAACTGGAATACTGGAAACTGCAGAATTCTGTTTTAGATAAAGTGAGTGGGGATACAGCAATGCAGATTCAACAGCACCGCTGCTAGAACCTCACTGAAAGCTCAAGCATAACTGCTAAATTCAAGATTGAAACTAACGTCCAAACTAACTCCTTTTCACCCAGAATGAAGTCCTAAAGCTGGCACAGAAAGCACAAGCCCAGGGACTGCTCTGCTCATTTCTCCCCCTCAGCAGCTCCTCACGCTGCAGCACTTTGGGGTGTGATACAACAACAGGGCGAGCTGGAGACAGCACAAGTTAGAAGCTGCAGAGTGGCATAAATCTAATTAAGTCTAAGTGGTAAGACTAAAGGAATGTAAATTAGAACCAGATACACATCAGCTCCCTCACATGCAAGTTGCACTGAATCAGACTTCCTCTGGATTCTCTAAATCCAGCCCAACATTCCTATCCTGTGGAGCTCAAAATCAAGCGACAGTCTTAGGCAATAGTTAACCAAAAAGAATGCATTTAAGCTCAAGAAAATTGAGAATACATATTCAAAATATACTTTTTTTTTAAATGTAGCCAAAAGAAATCATGGTTGAAATTATTTCCTCAAGGAGTTCCACTGCTGTTCATTTTACCAGTAATAGTCAAGAACTGGGGCAAATCAACCAAATCATCCCTCTCTAGTGGCACCACTGAAAACTTGGTGCTTATCCAGCAGCAAAGTGAACATGCAAGAACAGCAAAACCAACGTTCATCACAAAGCAGATTTACAGAAGTAAAACCAATTATTTTATTCCACATTCAAGGCAAATCATTTTCAAAAATATATATGGAACAAAGGAACAAAAGAAGAAAAGCTGCATTCATCCTAAAAGGTGATTTTATGCTCAGAAGCTGCTCACCAAAGCAGCTTGAAACATAAAACACCATTTTTCTAGTCAGAAATCCAAAATACCATTTCCCTAGTCAGCACCTCCTGAGGTTGATAGCCAAAGTGCACACACTGCTCAGAAAGCACCAAGGACGTTCATTACTGAGCATGCAGGTGACAATCTGATCCGTGCAGTGGCACTGAGGCTTGGCAGAATTGAAAATGTTATTCTAACATTAATTAACCCACCTGAAATTCCTACCACGAACGGTAAAAGCAAAAATATTAACCAAAAAAATGGGCAACACGAGCCTCTGACTATGTTACAATCCTGTCATTCCTTTTTACTGAAGTGAAAGGCAACTGAAGAGCTCCTTACTAATGATCACAGCCACTCAGAGCTTTTATCAGCTGAAATCTTTGCAACCCACTGGTGCCCACCCAGTTGTGTGCTCTTAAATGAGAACAGATCTAACCAAAATTCTCAGGGAGCGCGAGTTCCCAAACTGTACTTTGACAGCAGCTCCATCAGAACTTTTTGTCTGCTAACAATGCAAATGCAACTGGGAAAAGAGAGGAACCTTCACACGAATTTATTTTAAAACAACAGCAATGATTCTCTCCTGCCCACTGACCAATTTAAATGCAAGGCGTTGGGTTTGCACCAGGGGAAGGCGACCTCTGAAGGGTTTTCAACACCTCCACATGACCCTGAAGACACTTTTGTACACACCCTGGACTCAGTAAAATTCCAGGCTGGATCAAACCAGCCTCGAGGCTGATCCACGGCGCAAACATAAAGCAGCTGGATCCCAACAAGGCAGGGAACTTACGTTTCTCATCATCAGCATGTACCAGAGATGCTGCTCTCGACAGAACATCCAAGGGAGTCTCCATTCCTCTCTGGATCCTGCAAAATTCAGAAGCAAGGTTTCAGAGAGTAAACTTAAGGCGACGCTCTGGGTGCTGTGCCAGCTCCTCAGAGCACACCCACACCAGGCTGCAGAAGGAGGGATGCACAACAGGAGCGTGGCAGCAAAAAGCATCGAAACCCCGAGTTCCTGCTGTCCTTTTCACGTTCTACCAGCACAGGACTCGCTAAAAGTGTCACTGCTGAAGCGAAGGAACACCGAGATGGGCTTTGCCACCAGCTACTCGCCCAAACGAAGCAGAACAGCAAACCCCCAAGTGCTGGAGCTGTTACACTGCTCACACGCGGTGCAACGGGGTTATCTACTGCCTGCTGGAAGTGGGTTTGCCTCCCAGCCCGGGAAACAGCTCCTGGAGACAATAGCCAAAGAAGCAACTCCTCTGCAGCGCAGGGACAGCTGGCTTTAGATCCTCAGGATTCCATAAGCTTCCCCTCCACACGCTCTCCTATGCCCGAAGTAGAACCAGCCACATTTTATAATTTTATTAAGACTTTTTTTTTTTTTAAACTAATAAACACGTAGTTGAACTCTGGGTATGTACAACCACACACAGAACTGTATTTTTTTCAATCACAATCACACCTCACTCAGTAGCTGTTTGTTCCCTGGGTTATGCCCCGCACAACATATAAATCCCATCCATGAAAAATTAACCCCACCACATTAAAAATGCCTATTTCCAGCACTACATCAAGCAACAGACTCCCACAAAACCAGTGATTGGATTGCAGCTTCTCAAAGTTTCACAAGAATGGCTTCAAGACAAAAAAAAAAAAAAAGTCCCAATATGAAATTCCAAAATCTGAAAGGGAAAGGAAGGAAGAGTGTAACATGTTGTCAAGATGTTTTTTATTATAAGGCCAACAACTTATATGTGTTTTCAAATAAAAAGGCAACAGCACAGGCAGAACTGTTAAGAAAAAAAACGGAGAAAGAAGAAAAACTCAGTATAACTAATGGTTTTGTTGAGGTTTTTCCACTAAAAACTTAGCAAAAACTTCTCTCATAAGAACTGTTTACTGTAACTTACTTTACAGTATGATCTTAAAAAAAAAAAAGGTAGTGGCAACTGCAGAAATCTCAAACACATGTCCAGCATGTACACTGACTTAACAACAAGCACATGTTTGGGAAGCAATTTCCTTGCCTTTGCGCTAAAACAATAAACCTCACTATCCTCACTCCCTCTTCCGAAATAAGTCAAAGACTTTCAAGTAATCAAAGACTTTAAAGCGTTAGAGAGAGGATTTTTAAAGCATTTGTAAGTTGAAAAAAATGTATTTTTAAGCTTAGAGCATATATTTTTAAGTGTAAATAATGAAATCCAGTAAGATTTCCATAGAGCTATGCAAGAAAAGGAAACAAACTTGTAATAACCAAGTATGTTGAGGATTAAAACATGCTTCTCCCTCCCTGCCAGAATCAGCTTTTGCTCAGGAATAAACTTATAAAGTCAATTAACTCTTACATTTAAAGACAGTACCTGAGGGCAGGAGGGTTTAAAAAACAAGATTTTAGCTTATTTGACTAAGTTTCTCTTCATTATTTGTGCCTTTCACACCTGGCCACATTCTCCTCCAAACCAAAGCAGAGACTGGGAAGAAGGTGCTCCCTGAAAAGCCTTCAGCACCATTCCACTCGGGTCCCTCAGCCCTTGATGCTTTGCTTCTTTCACACTCTTTGTTTTCTTGGAGTTTAAAAGAGCAGAACATCCATTAGTGACCCTCTCGCACAAGTTCCTCTAACAGAGTGAAAATTCAGTTGGAAAAATGGTTCAGGTTTGTCTGATCAGGGGGTGCAGCTACACCAGACTGAGGTAACTCAGGATTCGGTGCCAGCTTTGTCCTACCCTTCAAAGGGTGATACAAACAGTTTTTTGGTCAACTCTTTTGGGGGGAAAAAAAAACCAAAACATCTCTTGCTAAAGAACAATGTAAAGGACAGTAAAACGTCTCATTAAAAACAAATTGCCCTTTTTCTTTCAGCTTTCCAGTAATTTTCAAATAATGGGAGTAGCAGATGCCCAATCCCCTTCCGGAGCATGCTCCGAGTAAGAGAATTAACTGGTGACAGAAATCCACGCTGGGAGAAGGAAACAGGAACCAAGCCTTAATTCTGCTCAGGAAATTAGACACTTTAAAAAACAACTTGACTAAAAGTGGCCTCAATAGAGTTGTGCAGCTTTGTGTATTATTAAAGTTCATATCATGAGAGAGCTGCTGAGGTGTTCCCCTGAGGTCGAGGCCTTGTGAAGGATGTTGTGTTCATTGAAAAACTGCAAATCCCAAGGTGCAATATCAGATATTCTGGGACTTTTTAAACAGATAAAGAAAGAATTACCTGCAAGGAGCTGTACGCTGCCAGATTGGTTTTCAAATAGTGTTAAATATCTCTTTATTTTTCAAATAATGTTAAATATCCCTTTATCTCTAAATTAGATGAACAAGTCAGTGGTTACAGTCCAGGAAAGAAATAAAGGTTGCCCAGGAGAGCGAGAGAGGAGGGATCCTCTCTTAGCTCCAAGTTTAAAACCATAATTTGATCAGGGCAAGGTCAGCAAGTGCTGCAGCTGGGCCAGGGCTGCCTTGAGAGAGCAGCCCAGCCATCCTGGGGGAGTCACGTTTCAGAAAGGAAAGACCAGTGCACTTCCCAGGGCTCCAAGAAATAAAAAATACAAAAAAAATTTTTAAAAACCCCAAACAAACAAACAAACAAAGAAAACCACACCAAAAAACCCCCAGTGAATAAGGAGACTCCTGACCAAATCCAGCTGTTTCTCAGTGTGACACAAACCTGTCTGTGCAGCAGAACCCAACCTTGAATGTTTAAAAGTGTTCCCACCAAAACCCAACTCTGTGCCTGTTCTTGGTAAGGGAAAGCGAGTGAGGAGTGAAACTCAAGATACAACCGGACTTCCCCTGGCTACATCTCATTTAAACACCATGGAAACAGTTTCCCCGACTATATCTCACTGGTTGCAAACTCTTAACTGCTAGAATCGAGGAGACACGAGCCAAAAGCACTTTTACAAGCATTCAAGACATTTTTATCTACTGTAATTTCAAATATGAGCTTAATCTCTCACTCAGTGCTCTTGTTTTATCAGTCACTGCTCCCACTCAGCACTGCCCTGTTCTGGCCTCTCACCTACACAGCAGCAAAGAAACTCTGGAAAGCAGTAGAGACATAAAATGTGAAATCAGAGGTGTCTGAAAACTGATCCAAACACTGATCCACCTGACATTTTTTAAGCAGCACTTGAAGCCCACAATACCCATCAGTGTAATGAGACAGCACACTGTTTTCCCTCCCCTTTTCACATTTTTGCAGGTTCCAGAAGCACACCTCAGCTCTGCAAATGCCTGCTAATGTTTTTTTGAAGGCTATAGAGAAGTGAAAGCTTTTGAAAATGAACAGTTAAGTGTTTTCAGGGATTTTTTTCAGCACCTTCCAAGCATCAGGAAGAGCATGCAGGGAAAAACCCTGAGGTTGCTTGTTTGAAATTCAGTCAACAGGCAGCAGAGCAACCAGCAGCACTCACTCAGCCTGAACAGAGAGATTATTTAATCTCTCCAGAGTTAATATTCACAGTGGGGGATGTCAGGAGAGATGCGAGATAAAGAGAAGAACTTCACATTTGATTTTTAAAAAAGGGGGAAGAGCAAAGGGAGAGAAAGGAAAGAGAAACAAAGACGATGTTTGGGCAGTGATCTCACTATGGAGTTAGGATGGCTTTGGCTTAGGACAGGCCTTAGCTCAAGTCAGATGCCAAAAACAAGGACAAAACTGGGTGATGAGAACACCAGACATGAGTGCAGGCAAGACAAAATGAGAAGAATTTTGACACAGCTCGGATATGAAATCCCAAAGGGAAGTCACAGCCAGGACAAGGCCTGGATTTCAGGTGGGACTGACAGAACAGCAGCAGAGCCTCTGCAAACTCCTGAGGAACACCAGAAACAGCCTCTAAAACCTGCTGAGACACACATCTGCACCTGCCAGGGGAGAAAGGCTGAACCTTTCCATGACGGACAGAAAAGCCTGGCACTTGAACTCCCATGTGGAGAAATCACACAGATGAGGTCGGAGGGAGAAGAGGAGGATTAATAAACAAAGCCCATCAGAACAATGAAAAAGCGATTCAAGAACGACAAGGCACTCGAGAAACCATCAAGACTAAAGTGTGGATAAGCACAACTACAGGGAAAACAAGATAAATTGAAAAGCGGGGTCAAATAGGTCAAAAGCAGCTCCCACCTGGGGAGATACAGGCACAGAACTGCCCAAATGCATCCCCAGAAGTGCCTAGAGAGAGACAAGCTCTGCTGATTTCAATGGAAGAAAGTGAAACCGAAGAGGAAATCCAGATACAACTGATCAGCACAATCAGCTAGTCCACACAAAGAAGGAAGATTAAGCAGAAGTTTGATGCAAATAGATAAATACAGTTTATTCTTTATGATAGGAGAGAGCAAAGCATATTTGCCCCTTGAACGAGAATAATGATAAGCACGCTGTAGTCAATAATTTTCTCAAATAACCACAACACATTTAAATTTCTTCAGCTGTGCTTAGACCAGAGCTTCTACTTGTGGATGGAAAAAGGCTGTGTTCAGATACCCATGTGAAAGGTTAAAATGTGAAAGGTTAAAATGTGAAAGTGCTCACTCCAGGTCATGATTACCAAGCAGCCCTGATCCTCCCCTGCATTTACAACTCACAGTCTTGAGTGTAAGTTCAGGCTATTGGCTAAATACCACTTTTTTTTTTTTTTTTCCCCCTAATGCATTTATCCCCTACTCTGGGGGTTTTTTAAACCATGCTTGTTATGCATGTGGAAAATGTGTTTGAACAGGCAAACCTTCAAACAGAAACAATGATTTAAATCATCACACAGAAAATTATAAGCTTAAAGCAGGGCTTCGGTATTTTACCTTGTGCTTTTTGTTGTCTTGTTGCATAAATCCCCCTTAACAAGGCAACATTCTAAGAAGAAAGAGATTGGTAATGCTGTTTGAACTGAAAGCTAACAAAGCTGAGAAATTTAAGGTGGGAAAGCCCAAGCTGACCTCGTCCTGTACCTACAAGATCACCCAGAGCATCCTAAACGTTACACAATCTGCTGCAGACACATTATGAAACGTTTAACCGCGGTAAAGGGAACTGAACCAAAGCTCCCTTTTCCAACAGAAAACTTGCAGGTGTCTCTGGGAACCAAGCAATCCACCACTGCAGTGTGGAGATGCTGAGGTGGTTAGCAAAGCTGCTCACGTGTAAATAAGAAACCGATGGTTTATGACATGAATGCTCTTAATTAACCTGCCCCAAAGGTCTGGACCAACGTTTTCTATCCTATTTTAGCTACCAGGCTTATTTTATACCAGACCGTCAGATCTGCCCCTCTCAGCAGCACTGCTGGGTGCTCATCACTTCAGCTCTGGCCCAGTTGCTGCTCTAGGGTGGGTGTAAAAGCTGACCCCCATCCCACAGACGGGTTCCTGCAACAAAACACCCCGGCCCAGCTCCCCACAGCGTGCTGGGGATTCAGCAGCAAAAGCCATTTAAATAAGAAAATGCAAGTGTACAACAGGCAGGCCCAAATTCTACCAAGAGCCTGACGGCTCAGACCTATTTCTTGTGAATCAAAGCAGTTCTTGTAACTGATCCCAAAAAGCCTCATAGCCTGATCCCGAATATCAAGACTATAACTGTGTTTCAATAAGAAGAGGTGTAGAGAATTTAAGCCAAACACAGCCCGCATCAGAAACCTCCTCGCAAGCTCACAGAGAGGAAAATACAAATAAAGGCCTTAAAGTCTGGAGAAGAGCCTTAAAAAGGTTTATTATTAAGGCAGGAGAGGGATATTACTGCCCAATTTTATAGAGTCTTGGATCCAAGGGCTTTTCTCAGTATCACTGCCTGCAAAGAGTTTCACTCAGGTTTCCCAACTTGCAGTTTGTTTCTCTGTGAGGAATGCTCTTTAAACAACTCTCTGTCCTAAAGTCAGAGAAAATCTAATCAGAGAAATTACCCTGCAGGAGAAATCCTGGAACTCTTGATCAGCCAAGTCCTCTTCGGTTTAATTTAAAAACTGGCCATTATTTCTTGTTCCTGACAATCCTGAAGCACCAACACAGCAGAAGGGGAGTGAGCTGGCTTTATGGATTCTCCAACGCCAGTGGAAACGGGTGTTAAATTCCCATTCATCCACTCACAGAAAAGGGGTGCACTGGTACCAGCGCGGACAGCTTAACCCGGGGAATTAATGACTGCTAATCACATCTGGGGGACACACAGCGAGCCCGACCCCGCGCTGCTAGAGGCTAAACACAAAAATCTCTGCGAACGGAATACAGAAGATGCAGCGCCAAAAGCCTTCACAGCGCCCTTGGGACGCGTTCTGGAAGGTTTCACCTCTGCTACCGATGCGGCGCCGGGGATTTTCCCCGCAGGAAGAACGTGCTCGGCGGGAGCCCAGCTGCGAACGGCAGGAGCGTCCCGGTGCTGGAGATCCCTCCGGGGCCCGCTGGCCGTGACCCCGCGGCTGCCGCCGGCGGAGCGGGTCCGTCCCGGGGGGATCGGGTCCCTCCCGGGGCCGCGGGGCAGAGCGGGTCCGTCCCGGGGACCGCGGGGCAGAGCGGGTCCCTCCCCGGAGACCGCGGGGGGATCGGGTCCCTCCCGGGGCCGCGGGGCAGAGCGGGTCCGTCCCGGGGACCGCGGGGCAGAGCGGGTCCCTCCCCGGGGACCGCGGGGGGATCGGGTCCCTCCCCGGGACCGCGGGGGGATCGGGTCCCTCCCCGGGACCGCGGGGCAGAGCGGGTCCCTCCCCGG
>VZTE01006046.1:342083-368895 GCA_013397775.1 Eulacestoma nigropectus | reverse complement strand
CCCCGCTGGCTGCGCGGGCCCGCCAGGAATCCCAGGAATGACGGAAGCCGGCGGCGAGCAGGTGGCGAGCGCCGCCCGCCCCCATTGGCCGCGCGCGCCGCGACGTCGGCGCAATTAGGGTAATGAGGCCGTGACGTCACGTCACCCCGCAGGTAGGGAGCGCGCGGGCCGGGCCCCGCCCCCGGGGAGGGGCTGGAGGGCGCCCGGGGAGGAGGGACGCGGGTTCGAGCCCCGGCACGGCCGGGAACGAAACGGGGGGGCGGGGGACAGGAGGGGACGGGGGAGGATAACGCTGCTTCTCTCCCACCCTGCTCCAGCCCTAAACCTTTTCCTCCCCCCGCAGGAAAAACTACGGGCAAACAACACAAACTAAACGACACCTAGAGGAAAGCAACGTTAAAAAGCCTCTCTCGAGAGCAAAGCACTTTTTCAAAGCAGAAACGTGCGTTTCGAATGCAAGCACGCTGTCACAGCATCTGACAAAGCGGGTCGCCATCCCCAGCCACACTGAAACACGGGCGAGCGACGAGGAGCAAGTGTTTCAGAGCCTGGCTCAGCTCGGCCGGAGGATGGGGGTCACATCCACGTTCCCCGCACCATCGGACGGGAACTGGCGTGAGCAGATCCGCCACTCCGTTTCCTGTTTACTGCCGGCGCTGCAGCGGGGTTTTACAGGATCCCTGCCCCCGACATGACTCCCTCGGCCATCCGAGGAACTGCCGGCGGCCCGACTCGTGTGGCGGCGAAGCCGAGCCCTCGCCGTGGCCGCCAAGCTGCTCCCCTCGGCTCCGTGCGCAGGGCAGGAGCTCCCCGGGCAGCGCCGCACAGAACCTGGGCGCTCAGAGCGATGCCGTCCCCGCCGCTGCGAGAGGATCTCGCCTGTTCTCACCATCCCGGCACTCCCGAACGCCAGCACAGCCTCGGGCATTCCGCTGGCAGCGTTCATTCCGACTGTGCCGTGCCCGAGGCTCCGGCAATTTAGGAGCGAGTCTTTGCCGAAACACTCTCCGCCTGGCTTCAGCAGTGGTGTCAAATCAAGCTGTCGGGCAGCTCGCGCATCTGGAAGAGCCGCTTCCCAGAAGCCGAGCCAAGGTTTCTCCAAGGCGCTCTGAAGAACCTGGGAATGCTGTTCCCAGGCTTGCAGAAATTAATTCCAGAGCAGGAGAGGATATGGGAAAGCGCTGCAGTGATTTTCTGGTGTCCACACTGAACACCAGTCGTCACCAAACAGGTCCCAGAGTGGTGCATTTTATCCTCACAAGGATCCGAGGTTGCCTCAGGCGGCTCTTGGAGTGCGTTGCGAAGGGAAAGAAAGGGACAATAAATCAACCTGAGCCCCACCAAGAGCCTTAGGGTTGCAGATTTGTGGTGGAACCCAAAAAGAGCACAGGGCAGCAGAAACAGAGAGAATGTCTCCATGGAGTTCTGCTCATGGCGTTTCTCCTGTCCAGCTCCTCCTCCCTCGGTGTGACAATAAATGCACGAGTATAGAAAAGGCACCACAACTGTCAGGGAAAAGAAGCACCAAGGCAGAGCAGGGTTTATTTTAGATGCTGAAACCGGGATTTCTGCATGAAATGGCGGAGGGAACACAGCTCCCACACGGAGCCAGAGGTGCGGCCAAAGCAGCAGCCCAGCCAGGCGGTGTGGGAGGTGCGGGGCAGGGAACGGCCGGGGATGAACCCACCCACCCCGCACTCGGATTCCTTGAAAGATCCCGAGCCCATGAAGGCTCTGTGCTGTCCAGTTCCCATTTAAAATTCCATCCGAATCATGCAAGAATAGCTGACTCTGAAGTATTTTCATATCCTTGCAAGGACAGGTCATGAGATCTCGGGGCCACCAAAAGCTAGCCAAAAGCACGTTCCAAACCTAAATTAAATCCAGATTTAGACTCCACACACTCAGTGTATCTAACAGGAACACTTCAGCTGATTAAAAGAATGAAATGCATGTAGTGTCAGAACAACCACGAACATAATTTCATACATGTTGCAAAACCTTCATCTCTGGCGTCTACAATAATATAAGGTAATATTTCTATTTTTTTTAATTGATATTGTTTTAATAGACTATTGGAGATTATTTTCATTAGCAGCAAGCAAGAAGAGGCGTTTGATGATCTAATACTTGGGAAGAAAGTAGTCAAAATAGTAATGTAAAACTTGTTTGAGAAAACAAGATACTGGACAAGAAAAATAGCAAGAAATATGGAAGACAAAACCACAGGCACTGAGAAAAGATCTGAACCAGACGTTGGTGCATATCACAAGAATTAATTGCTGCAGACTAATTACAAGGCTTTTAGTATGTATCTTTGAGAAAAAAGTCTGCCACTCCTGTTTATAACTGCTGGAGGGAAGAGGTGGGAAGGGTTTCTTTGTTTAACCAGACAGAGCTCCTGGGATGAGGAGGAGCTTGAGAAAGGAGAGGTCAAAACAGCTTTTGATCCTTTGGAGCTGCTATTACAGCTCCCAGCAGAAGTTTTAGAACAAGATATTTATTAAACATCTAAGGAGCCTGAGGAACATCAGCTGGCTGGGAACAGTGACCCCGTGCATTCCCCTGCAGACAGACTTCCCGCTGCAGTGAGGTGTCAACATCTGGAAAAACCAAAAAAAACCCGAAGTGCGAGTTGTCAAACGCTGGAAATCTTGGAAAACAAATCTTAACACAGCATAAGGAAACCTTGTTGGAGCTGCTGAACTCAACTCTGCTGCTCAGCAGGCAGATTCACAGATCAGGAAAGCAAAGCCAGCCTTGGATGATGAGCTGTATCTTGTTTTGCTCGGGTGCTAAGATTTGGTTTTCATTTAGCACAAACTTTCTAATCCAACGGCATCAAAGGCTCTTTGCTGCCTCAGACACCAGCAAAAACTTATTCTCTGTTGAAACCCAAAAACTGACCAAGGAAGTTGAGGGTTTGTAGCTGAACTAAAACAAAAGCAGTGCTTCAGCACCAGGTAAGGCACCCAAGGCATGATGCAAATCCTGGGACAGGCTCCAGCTGCTACTGCAGTTCCAAATGGATATTAATCACCAAAAATTAATCCCATTCTCCTCACAGAGTGGCCAGTGCAACAGGAGGTTTAACCCCTGCGTGAGAGAGCTGGGATTGTGGCTGCCTCAGGACAATGTTTTAAGACTTTTTTTGGGGTTTTTTTTTCAGTATAGAGGCAGGAAAGGTCCTGAAACCAGAGGGGGAAAACCCCATATTCTAGCAAATGCAGTTGCAGTCTGCAGGGAGATCCCAT
The DNA here is from genome assembly GCA_013397775.1 of Eulacestoma nigropectus. Classification (NCBI taxonomy): domain Eukaryota; kingdom Metazoa; phylum Chordata; class Aves; order Passeriformes; genus Eulacestoma; species Eulacestoma nigropectus. The sequence continues at coordinate 365,641 of VZTE01006046.1, read as the reverse complement.
GGCCCAGTCCTACAGGCCCTACTCAGCCATTAATCCTGTAATTATTATTGAGAAATGAAGCCTCACATCTGTTCCATGACCAACCAAGAAAATAAAGCATTTCCACTACAATAAGAGTTTCTTACTGCCATCCCACTTTGTTTTTCAAACAGCAACAATGCAGATACTTCCTCTTCCAGCAGCCAGGAATGCCTGAAGTTCCCTGAAGTCCGCAGAGAAGCCCAGTGTGTACCAAACTCTGCACAAAGATGATGAAGTTGGTGCCAAAAGCAAACACCTTTCTCAAAGCTATCACAAACCCCATTATTTGTGACAGGTTTAGTAAGGCATGGCAGTGCTCTGCCATCTCTCAGTCCAATCACAATGCATGCTTCCATCTACCCACACCTCCTTTCAACAAAACAGCTTAATTTTACACCAAATGCCAGCAGCTTTTAAAATCAGTCTCAAAGCACGTTTTGTCACACACAGATTGGGTGGCCCCAGAAGCAAACATCTTTTCAGCAACGTTAACACTCCTAAACTGAATCTAAAGCTCTCCCTTGCAAAAATCCACATTCATCTGCACTGCAGCTCAAAGCTGCCTTATACAAAAACACACCCCAAATCCAAAACACATAGGATTTAAATTTTCTTGAAGATGGTTTATTATTTCATTACACCACAATGTGCTAAACTGCAGAAATTCCAGCCAGACAAGTTGATCCAAACTAAGTTGATGGAGATGGTTATTTATTACCTGCTTCAAGACAAAGCTTGCCCTCTTCATAATTGTCTGCCCCATCATCCCAAGGAAGATGAAAAGAGGCAGCGTAATTTCAGTTGGAACAAGGTCAGAACAGCAGCATGATCTTCAAGCGAACAATGAGATACTTTCAGACTCAAACAGAACCATGAACACCACTAACTCTGCTCTTTCAGAACATTTAACCACAGGTACTTTTTGCTTGCTTTGTTCTTGAAAAGATTTCACCCCATGGAGGTTCCCATAAGAGGAAGACAGAGAAGACAGATGAAAAAAAAAAAATTAAATACAAAAAGAGTGTCAGATGAACAAATTAAAAGCAACCTTTGGCCACAAGCCACCGGTTTTAATTTGTTAAAGTTTTGTTAAACAATGATAAAAAGACCACAAATGGTTCACAGCAGAACTCCAAATGGCAAGTTCAGTGTAAAGGAAAGGTCAGGATTGTCAGTGATCCACGGCTGAAGGTGAATATTCAGGGAGTGAGCCAGACATCTCACCACTGCTGAGAGCAGGACAACTTGAGGATGGCAATATGAAAAGAAAAAACCAAAACCACAAACAAAACCAAAAAAAAAAACCCCACTGAATGCTCGCCTCTCATGCTTCACTATGAATTTTAAAATAGGAGGTTTGGAGAAACTTTGGCAGGAGGCAGAGATGAAGCAAATAATCACTGTGTGGGAACACAACCTTTCAAATTTACCATGTGCACCACGGAGCTAAACAGGTCCCATGTAGAGAAGTAACACAAATTAATTCAATAATGAGATGTTTTACTATTTACTTGGCTTATTTAATTGAGTAGGGGAGGTATCTTAAACATCAGGTTCAAGGCTTTCAGAAAAGGTCTCACAGTACAACAAAGGGAAGGAACCAAAACAGAGTGTTATGATCAGGTTTTGGTTCGTTTTGCTTTGAAAGACAGCTCCTTGTGGCTGCAAACTCCTCAAAATCAAATTTATCCAAATTTAAAACCAGGAAGAACCTTCTATACCCACCACACTTGCACAGATTTTCAGTCAGGTCAGAGTGTTGTCTTTGCAGCTGCAAGACTTTCCATTTCTCAGAAAAAACTGTGTATAACCATCCAAACAGTCCCCCCCACGACTGGAAAGGGTTTGGCAGAACGCCGGATTATGAAGGCAAAAATGACATGGAAGTTCTTAGACCAAAGGTGTGACTAAAATATTTGGATTTTGCATGAATAATTTCAGAATGTACAGTCTGAAGCTTCCTGTTCATGTATTAAAACTTAATCCATTTCTAAACACTTCTGATAGAACCAGGCTGAGTAAGAGGTTAAAACAGGCAGGATTAAAGTGATTATTGCCTCTCCCTAAGGCAGCCATTCAGGCCAGGATCAGTCAGCAACTGCGGTGGAGATTTTTATCTAGAAAAACAGGTAAATAAGGTCACTGCAAAACTTTATGACACCACAGTACCAAAAGTGACAGAGCAGCTGTTGGCTCAAACAAAAAGCAGAGCAGAAAATAGCTGTGTAGAGGTAATGTCTCTTTTTCCTGCAGTAGGGAACACAAAGGAAATTCATTTTCTATGCAGACTGTATGGCCAGCAGAGTGACTTTGAAAACGAAGGATACTTTGTCCTCTCTCAACACCTGACCCATGAAAAGCTGTCACACACACACTGACCTGATATTCTGACCTTCAAAGCATATTTCAACTTCAATTCTATTTTTAAAAGAGTTGCTGGGAAAAGGCATGAGTCACAGCCCTGCTTCGATCCCCCTGCACTGGACACTCACCAAGGGCTGTGTTTATTCTGCAGTTTCCCAAGTCAGAACAGGCTCTTGCATTACCACCTCGATGTGAAGAACAAGGTTCAGTTCCCTCGGCCACCCAGGAGTGCTGCCCTCTCTATCCATCCTGACCTTCCCAATCCTGGCACGGATGTGTGTTGCAAACATCAGGAAGCTCTGCGATGCTGCAAAGCATTTCTGCCAGAAAGGGATCCAGCTTGCTCAGCTGTCTGCTACCTATGGGCACCTTCTTCATGCTCGGGTTGCAGCTGCTACTCCAACCTGCTGACAGTGAAGGTCAACAAAATGTAAAGAGAAGCCTCAGGGAAGCACAGGTGAGAAAAACAGGCTCTGCACTTGGAGATACAGGTGGAATTTGAAGGGTCCCACAGCCAGGCACCGGGAGAAACTCCCTGCTCCAACACTTGGAAAAAGGGGAAACGTGCAAGCGATGAGGAACACTCCATACGTGTGCTGATGGAGGTCAGCAGCCTGTGTGGTTCAGCTCTGTGCCCTCCCCAAACCAAGTTTAGGAGCAGCCAAATGGTTATGTATCCAGTCAAATGTTGATTTCCCCTTCTTTCTGTGTCATGCAGTTCATTCCCTCTGGAGCATGAGGCTGTTGCACGCCCCACTGGCACCGCGGATGTCAGAGGCAGCGAGGCCCATGCTGCTGACTCACCTACTCAAACCCTCAGGAGTTTGATTGGGTCCAGGCTCTTCATTGCAAAGAAGCCTTTTAAGACATCAGAAATAAATCATCTGCCTGGGTGCCTTTAATGAAAGCTCTGTTACACAGGAAAAAGGGGGAGGGAGCATGAAACAATATCCACGGCGGAACAGCCAAGCCAGAAAAGAGGGATGTCTGAGGAACGGAATGAAAGACCTGAGAATGAAGTCAAGAAGAGAAACAATAAAGCAGCATGGAAATGGAGCTGGAAGGTATAAACAGGAAAGTTACAAATGCAATGAAAGGCTGAAGTGACTTTTTTTTGGTGAAAGAACAAACACACCTCATTAGGACAAAGAGTCAGTAACATATTCCCATCTACCAACTTGCCATGCAACAATCCCCGGTTCTTTTAGTGGGTTACAGCTGTACGAGCAGAAGAAATCATTTCCACATACTGGTGGGGAACTTCAAAAGCAGCTAACAAGGCTGAAATCAATCTCTCTTCTCTTAAAAGTTTTACATAGCAAAGCTCTGTAACAACTGCCCCGAGTATTCTCTTAACAGTCGCGAGGAGTTCAGAGCAAGCTGCTCAGGGCTATGATTCATTCGTGGCTCTCTGCCAGAAAAATAAATACATTCAAGACCAGTGGCCCCAAGGGGAAAGGTAGGCCACTCTTTAAAAAGCACAAGATAAATGATTTACAGAGCAGAATCCAGTTTTCGGCCCATGTGGGTGAGGAGGAAGGAGTTTTTTACGTCTCCCAAAGATTTAGTGCACAGACTTGGATACCGGCAGCGCATCAACAGATGGAGGGAACTAGGAACTAGCGAGCTGGGATTTGCAAAACTCACTCTGAAGAGCAAGAGGTGACCCCTTATATTGCTGTAGAGTTCATAGAGCCAAATCAAGGCTTGCAGTGGGTATCCAGCAACACAAGACAAACAGGGCCGGCTCAGGTTACAGGGAGGTGCAGTAAAGTCACACCTGTGCAGGGATCCTGTGGCAGAGGGACAGTGACAAACAGCTCAGAGGTGGGCAGGGCCTGGAGCCACACAGCATCTGCTGCACATAAAAATGGTTCATTAGCTGCTAAACAGCAAGCAGGACTTTACTTATTATTTTTTCCCCCCACCAGAACATTGTTTCTGGGATAAATGCTCAGCCAGCGAGGTGCAGGATGGAGACCGGTGTTTCACTGTGGGAGTGAGGCCAGCTCATTCTACCCCGGACTGATTTGTCACTGCCCTCTAACGTTCTTTCATCCAGAAGGTCAGGACTCCATCCTGAATCTTTTCATTTGTCCAAGAGCTTTGGATCTCTCAGGGTCTGTTTCCACCATTGGGATCAGTATCTTCTGTTCTTAACCTTCCCACTGAGCACACCTAAGCAAGTCAACTCCTGATTTCAGGTTGCTTTTCATAAAGCTTATGCTGAAAGGTAAAAAAAGGCATGGCTGCTCCAAGTCCTCACTACACAGGAAGTTAATGCTCTATCCACCTTAAAATTATCCATAAAAGACTTCTAGATTATCTAGAAAGGAACCTCCTCATGCTAACAAAAAAATCCAGCCAAATCTCAAGGCTGACTTTATTCAAGTGGTTTTAATCCCCCTTAGTTCCATTTTTTAGCATATAAACCTTTCAAATTGGGGACTTCGGCCTCTTACTAATAGGGACAGAGAATGCCAGGGCCATGCAAACATTCTTTGCCCCCATAAAAAGGTTAGGCAGCCTCGTACCATCAGCAAAGGGGCATTTGAGGGGGTTTGTTTTACACATTCTATCACCAATGAATGCAAACTGTTAGGAATCTGCCTCTGACCTTAGAACGTTTCCCAGTGATTTATTTCCTGTTTCACAGTAATTATTTCCTGAGTCTGGATTAAAATTTCAAACTCAAATATTTAAAAATGATCAATATTTTAAAGTTTCCCTGTGATTAAAGCAAGCCTGCATGAGTCATATTACGTACAACAATCAATTTTCTATTGTCTTTCTCAAATTTATCCTCTGAACTTCTCCCTGGAAACAATTAGCAGACAATTTCATTGCAATAATTTATTTTTTAAAGTGAGATCACTAAATCAAACATACCTTGAGGGATGGCCCTAATGATCACATAATACACAAGAAAAAACCCAAAGATGCTGATCAGGAAAGATACATTTTATTTCCATTTTTTACCATTAAATTATTTTTATCATTGACATTCTCACAAGTAAAATGAAATCTTGTCTCAATTTATTTCTATTAAAAAAAATTTCCCAAATTAGCAAACTCACCTGAGTCAGTGTGAAAAATATTCTGTTTACAGAAGATCCTCCCAGTTAATTGCACCAGACATGGATACTGCCAGTAATGCCCATTCTGACAGGCAGGATTAATGGAACAAGTCATGTAAAACTCCAGTTTTCTTTAGTTTAGCTAATTTAAAGGGAGTATAAGTTTCATCTTTGTGGGCAGCATTTTCAGGGGAAAAAAAATAATCAAAGAATTAAAAAGTATGTGCTTTTGTTCATAATATTCCCAATTTTCAAGTGTTTTGGTAGAGTCTTCTGCCAAACAACACCTATTTCATAAATCTGCCCAAGCAGATCCATGGAATTCCAATTTTCCTTCCACTTCTGGCCCTTGTGACAATGCCCACAAGTTGGGCACTCTTCATCTCAGCCTCATGAGAGGAACACACAATTAATAATATTATTATATTATTAATATTATTATTAAATATCCTTATTCATTAATATTAATACATATCCTTATCAAAGGATCTGACACCTGCCAAGCTGCTCATTTCCCTCTCCCACACTGGGGCAGCTTTTTGGATTCAGGGATGTCACACACCTGAGAAATAATTTCCTGTTCACAAGGTCTGCCCTGCAGCAGCACCCAGGGAGCATCCTCAGAGGAATTCTAGGGATGAACTTGGCAGTGCAGGAATGTCAGAAGACAGTTCCATGTCTACTTCAAACTCCATGGATTCTCCAGTCCTGTAAATCCCTGAAAGAACTAAATTTGGGATATTGTTTATTTTGAAAGAGACTCTCAGGGTATTTTGGGAAGTAAAGCTAACAACACATAGAAAATGAGTGACTTTGGGGTTTAATCCATCTGTACAATCAATCCTTTTTACTTAAGGTTCTTCAAAATATACAGGAAAATTCATTTCAGTATTTACAGAGAATAATTCCTTTGCCCTATTGCCAGCAAACCTCCCATTAAAAAAGTTCCTATTTCATTAGGAAAATTGGGCATGTAAATCATCAGAACAGACTTCTTAAATACACTGTAATCTTCTCAAGTATGCAAAGTCACATCTGCAAAACATTTAGAGAAAAAGTACCATTTATTTACCCATACACAGTATGTGAAGACTCAAGATGTCTTCTCAAACCCTCCCTTTGTCATCTTATACAATTTCTTCATACTGTAAGTTAGAGATTTCTTTGCCCCTAAAAAAGAAAAGAAAAGAGGAAAAATATCAACATTTAGCAAGGCTGACTCAGAAGGTGTTTAGTGCATCAAATGAAGTCTTTCCCTGGGGGAATGACAGCCTAATCCAGCAGGCAGACATGCAAATAACCTTCCTGTCACAGCCATAACACAGTAAATAATGATACCAAAAATACCTTTAATGCTATCAAAGCAGAGAAAATGGAACAGAATTCTGGTAAATACCATGCCATTGCACTTGGCATACAGTAAGAGCAGACATCTCAATTTTCAGAGATCCAGCAGCAGTCGTTGCCTCCATGCATTTAGGAGTTTTAGATATGATGGGACTGAGGATAACTCCTACACAATTTGTAAAATGTATCCTTGGAGTTCAACAATTCCTGAAGTTCTACCAGAGATGAGCCTTCTCTTACAGACCCAGAGTAAAAAAACCCACAGCCTTCTGCTGGGTTTAGTCATTGAGTATTTGTACATTTAAAAACAAAACACTGTTAGTCTTGGCATTTCAGGGGGGTTCTGAGATCCCAGCCAGTGCAACTACTTGCTATTCTTTTTTTGTTTAAAAAAAAATCACCCCAAAACGAACAACTAAAAAACCCAACATAACACACAGAGTGACTGTTCAGATTACAACACAGTCTAATCACACCCTTACAAATTCAGAACTGAAAAGGCAAGGTTTTAATGCTGCACAAAAAGCTCTACTTTTGACACGTGCACGGATTAAAAGAGTAGTAGATTATACTCACTACAATCTTTCCTGTGTTTATTTAACTGAACACCTGACAAGACTGACTAAAAACACACAGAAGGAATTTAGCCAAAAGTCACACAACATTACACACCAGAACACAAGGAAGGATCTGCAACAAACAAGCAACCTCAAGTTTAGCCATGTGCTGCACTGGATTTTTAACTTTTTTTGGGGCATAAAAATATTTGATTTGGAAAGACCTCAAAAAAAGAAAATAAAGAAAGGAAAAACAAAAGAAAGAAACCATTTAAAAATAAACTATTTTAAGAGACAGATGCATCCAAATTTGAGTTGCAAGAAGTCAACTGAGTAGGCAGCAATAAGGAAAGATACATTCTTATTTCTGAAGGAATGTGGCAGAATAAGAAGCCTCTGATAACAAGCAGGCTGCAGAGAATCAGTTCTGCACTTCTCATCTCCAACTGCCATTTAAATAAACACAACTTCACCTTTTTGTAAGAAATCATCCATACATGTATTTTGAACTTACAAACCCACGTGCATCCCATATGTATGCTCCAACTTTTCCATATTTAACAGGTTTTTGTAAAAGCAAGCACTCTAATGAAGTCATGGCAGGCTTTGCTTTGCAGCATCTCAAATAACAAGTAAATAACCATGTAAATCCTCAAGTGCCTGACGTATCTGCATGGAGACTGCACACACAGTAACAATTCCTGTTGCAGCACAAGGCCAGGCTGAGCTCTGGCACAGCACAAATGAAAGAAGTGCTTCCAACCTACAGCCTGAAAACCGCGGCTTCGAAAATGCCCGAGCTGCAGGATGCGGCCCCTCCGACAGAGGAACTGCTCTGGCGGAATGGCTGCTGCTCTGCCATTCCGGTGAATTCCAGGCACCTCTGGAAGTGCAGTGCAGCGTGTGGCAGACCCACTGCAGCACAGCCCAACTGTGCAGGCACCGCAGCCCGCAAGGAAAGGGCTTCTGTCAGCCTGCCCCGCTGCTCTGCCCCGTGCGGCAGCTCAGCAGCAGGAGCTGTTCCGTCCCTCCCCACGCCCCGAGCTCCAGCCAGCGCACGGAACGAGCTGCCCGCACCGCTGCCCCAGCGCAGCTCCGTCCGTCCGGCTGCTTCCCCAAAGCAGCCCTCGGGCTGATGAATCACAGCCGCGGTAAAAGTTAATGGTTGTAATTACGGCTCGCTCTCAGAATCTGAAGCAGTTGGACCACATGAAAACGTCCTTCTACTTCAGCTCTGAATCTGGGACTTGGTGGTTCCACCTCCCCTTCGGATTTTTCCACTCTAGGACACAGAACAAAGCCCAGACGCACATGGGACTGAGCCCACAGCACTTCAGTGTAAACACGACTTGTGGCTGGTCTTACTTAATGCACGTTGAGTTTTCTGCAAGTGTCAGTGCTGTAAGACAGCAATCTGGCTGTGAGTCAGTGCCCCAAAGTTCCCTGGGAGCTTTGCCTGGCTGCGGTGTCCCGTATTTCCTTCTGAAAAGACTGATGCATGTACTGCTGAAGAGCTGCCATGCGGAGCAAGCAGTTACATATTTGTAAGTGCACATGCAAACCTTGTACAGATATTTACAGTGAAGCCAGTGGCCTGCAGTATCTGCTCAGGCAGCTGATGAAGACAGTAGTTATCACAAAACCAGAGTATTTGAGATGTAAACCTGCTCCTTAAAAAAAAAAAAAATCCTTGAAAACAAATGCTATTCAGAACATTTGTGCTAACTTAAAAGTATCTCAAACAAATGCTTCAACTGATGATTTAATCTGTAAGACTGTATTTATAGAAAAAAATTTGAAGGCTTGCAACATTCCTTGAGTAAAATACCAAGAAGAAAGAAGCTAAAGAAGTATCCACATCTCCTTCAGAGGAGCTAAATATAAGAGCTGCAGAGCGAGTTCCCAAAGCCCAGGCAGACTCTGGCTATGTGGGAAAACAAATCAAACCCTGGTGCCATCTCTAATGGGAAACAGAGAGGCAACCTCACCACAGACTCGAAGAAATACACAGGCACATTTTCACAAACTAAATAGGGCATGTAACAACAAACAAAAACACAGAGCTGGAGCTCGACTTGAAAACCACATTGGCAGAGAAAGATGAAAAAGGTTCTCTTAAATGGGTTGAAATTCCTTCTTGTGCTTGTGCTCCTTGGCAGTAATGTTAATAACCAGCATGGCATCTCAGCACAGCTATTGCTGATTTAATACCGAATTTAGAAATGCTGTACCTTGCACTGCCATGCTGTGGACCAGAGCAGGCATCTCACCTTTGCTGGTGTTGTTAAGATAAAATAACCAGCTAAGGAAAACAGATTGTGTCCCCTGTAACGCTTCAAAAAGAGTGATGGCCAGCTAATGAAAACTATTTCTTTTGCAAGCTAAGTATTGGTACAGTTATTAGGAACAGCAATAAAAAGTCAGAGCTTACTTAATGGAGCCACAGTTTTCATGAATCTCTTTCATAATTCTTTTATTTTAAGCTACCGTTCTTGACATAAACACTGCAGAAGGTCAGAGCCTTATACTTTTCCTAAAGTCTCTGCTAGAAAGTGTGAAAACAGCCCTTGGAGGAACAGAATGTTAGACAAGATTTGGATAAAGAATAAAGAAGGAAATACAGCATCCTTAGGGACTGGATTTAAAGCTCCACATTTTCCTGTAAAACACATTCCTTGCCTAAGTCAAGCAAATACTTCCACGTAGGAGCCACATTCCTGTTTTCTCTGTGTAAATTCTGTATCCTACGAGCATGGAGAGCCCCAAGAGCTGGCACAGCCAGGACAGCAGCAGCATTTTAAATTAAGAAACCATGACTGGGAGAAAATCTAGAAGATACTGTCAGATTTAACAGAAACTCAATCGTAAGTGTTTGGAGACAAATATTAAAAAAAAAAAAAAAATTAAGAAGGGCAAAAGTTTTTTGCTAACTAACTCCTAAAGCCATGGACACCCATCCCTCCTCAATTCCAGGGCAGATCACACAAACATCACACCTCAAAAATACTGAGGTGACATCTCTGATCAGTTAAATTTCACTCCTGAATTCTGTCGCTAATGGTTTTGGCCAGATTCTGGCAGAAGAGTGTAAATACAGTAAAAAAAACCCCAAACAACCCCCAAAAAACTCAATTACGCAAAAAGTAAGAAAAATACACTCCCCCAAGCCTCCTTGCTCAAATTTGGCTTGTGCTGGAGGAAAAGGACCAAAACTGCTTTGCTCTACCTGAATCAAACCATAAAAATATGTTTTCGCCACTGAAACCACTAGTAGAAAATAGTTTTTAAATACAACTCTACATAACTGACTGATCAGGAGGAAACCAGTTTGTTTTAAAGGGAAAAAACTCACTACATATAAAGCAAAAAGCAGTTAAGACAAAGGAAAATAGAGACATTTCACAAATAACTGGTTTCAGGTGCACAAAACACGATAAAAATTACAAGTGCTACTCAAAGATGCATTAGGACCCCCCAAAGTCCCAGGGCCAAGAGAGGCTGTCAGTGATTTACTGCATGACACACAAGAGGAGCTAACGAGCCCCAGAGGTGATTTTCTGTCCATCAGAACAGGTAGGAAGGGAGCATAAATAATCCACACAGCTTAACTATTTCTGCTCCTACTCCTGCACTTACACAAACAGCTCTGCCCCGTGGGGCACTCAGGATAACTTTCCCAAGCACTGAATTCAACAGGGTAACTCATTCTTTGACCCCTCCCTTCCAATTATTTTGCTCCACAAAATCTACTCTGCAGGGATCCAGAAACAGAAAATGGAAGCTGATGTTTCTAAAAGAGGCATTTACAACACCTGAATTCTTGACCACTAGAAGGTCATTCTGGGAACAAATCCTAGAAGAGAAATGTCACCTGTTTGGCTGGAAACCTTAAACTAGAAACTAACACCTGCAATGTGCCTAATTGATACATAACAAAAATTGCTTTACTCAGATGGAGTTATGCCCTGACTCTCCTCCAGCTGTTAAACAAAGTTAGGCAAGAGTTTTGTCAGACTTCTCCCAGTTAATAAAACTAAACTATGAACAGAAACATATAAAACAGTAAAATTCTCTCTGCTGATTTTATTCAGCAGACCTATCATAGTTCTGAACACTGGAACTGGTGTTTCCTTACAAGGGGTAGAAGTGGAACATGGAGCCACCAACATCAACACTAAATGGGAAGGGAAGAGCTGCTGGAGAAGTCTGCATAAGGATTGCTCAATATAAACCCAATAATGGCATCATTTTAATTTCATTGCTTTAGTGGAGGAATTGGGAATAGGTATGAATGAGTCCAGAAATTTATTTGAGCAATTTTAAGCCTTTTTAATACAAAAAGTGCAGAAGTAGTGCCCATCAGCCAAATCTGGCCTGCATAGAAGATAAAATTGAACTCAGAAGTTGTTTTTTTCTTACTTTTGGGTTGTTGAGGGGTTTGTTTGTTTATTTGTTTAAGAGTCACACAGACTCCAGCTCCTTTCAGCATTTTATAATTTTGCAATAGTTATAATAAAGCCTCTGCTTTAAACGTTGCTTTTATTTTCCAGGGACTTTTTAATTAAACACACAAAAAGTTTACTCTTTAAACTCCTGTAACAAGACAGTCTCGGGGCCCTGTCATTTTTCCTTTGTGAAATCAGAAGGCCCATGTTGACAGAAATCACACACATTCTTACCAGCTGTCAGGATGGTTTTAGCACTCTGCACTACACTGGAGGATCTCACAATTCCTGAAATGCCTGCAGAGGGAAAAGCACACAGATGTTACCCATCTCAGCACTTATGTGGGGATTTTTTTTACCCTCCACCATGCACAAGTTAAATATTGCTCCAGTTATACAATCAAGCAATCCTGAAAGTAGAACATACACTGAGAAAATTTGGGTTTGCTCTGCTTTTTCATACTAATTAGAATTATTCTTTAAACTATTTTATTTTATAACTAACATACAGGAAAAAAACCCCAACAGATCAATATTAAAACAGACAACAAGCAGTAGGAATTGATCAAATCCATTTATTTGGTGTTCCCATCAGCTCTCCACTAAGATGATTAATCACAAAGGATTCACAGATGTTTCATCTAAGTGCTGGTAAATTAACATTCTAGAGCAGAACAAATTATACTCCCTGTTTACTTCAACATGAAATTAGGATTTGGCACTTCTCTGATCAAGTAGAGATACCTCTGTTGCGCAGTGCTTGCCTGGCTTTTCTAAATTACCAGCTTTTGGAGATAAGGCTTGTTTACCACTTTGCACCGAGGCACATTCAGTTCTCATCGTGCAGTGGCTCTTAGGTATTAATAGAATAGTACATAAAACCTTCAGGTTTTTTTTTCAGAACTATCAAGTTATATTTGTTCCACCATATATAAAAGCATACTGATATGTACAAAGCTACTCTCACCACTAAACACTTGAAATAAATGTAGAAATGCAGCAGTCTCAGAGCTGGTCTTCCAAACTGACACTATTCTGCATTGACCCATACAATTTAATTTCAAATATTTTTAAATCCTTCCTTCAAAGCTACTTCCATAATGAAGAACAAAGCTTAGCATAATCCGTGTATAAGTAAGGATACAACAGTCCACTGGAAAATCATTTGAGGGGTAGGAACAGGGAAGGGAAAGGAACAAATCGTGTTGCTGTAGCAAAGTACCTTGGGACAATGCAGTTCAACTCGAGTAATCAGCTTTGGCTTGTAGGATTCCCAAATGGCTTGGCAATTGATGAATTAGGAAAATCCTTGGCCACAAAAGTGAAAGAGCATCTTGATTTGTTCTCCTAAGAGTTTAAACTGCTGGGCCTGAGAAGATCTGTCCAGTGTTTGACACTGCACTGCTGCTCCCTGTGCAGTCACAGCTGTGCCTGCCAGAGCTACAGAAATACAACCACCAGCAAATGAGCTCGAGAGGGTGACTCAGAGCTCTGTATGAAGCTCAAACACTGCATCCCCTGCTGCCAGATTCAGCTTTTATCCTGCTTTTTCTTCCCACGATTGTTGCAGCCCAGCACAGAAGGTGCCATGGAAGAAGCTGGACACCTCCATGTCCAGGTGCAGTTCATCCTGTGCTGTCTGTGGAGAACTGCAACACCCAGGAGCTTTATTTCCCCCAAAGAAATGAGTCTGAGAGCTCCCTCAGCAGTTGGTTAGTGTCTAGTGGCTCCCAGGCATCTAGGGAATTTTTGCTGTGCTCAGGGAGCTTGCAAAATTTGCTACCTGGACAGAATATGTGTCAAGTTCTTCAAATACATAAAGGATATCAAGTACTAAACTTTTTCATTTTCCTGCAGTGTACCAGAACATTGGTGTCTGCAGCATCAGCTTTAACTTGCTCATATGACATAATCTTGCCTCAGAGCAGTTGTGCTGATGAGAAGCACCCCAGCCTTTTCCCTCCAAGCTGGAGCTCTGTGCCAGGGCTCACATGTCTGGGCTAACCATGATGACTGGGAAGGGTAATGTCAGCAAGTCAGAAAATGACCTCAGCCTTGCAGTGTATGACTGGGAGGATATAAAGCTTAATATTTTGATGAAGTTTTGCCTGAAGATGGAAGCATCAGAGTTAGGTGATCTGAGCAGGCCACACTATTCCCTAAATGCTGCCTCTTTCAGGACCCAAACCACAACACATCTTCCTCGATCACTAGGAATGCTATTGACAATATTTCAGATAAACTGCAATCCAATCCAAACCCAGGTTCTTAGGAATGTATTTCATGATTAATCTTCTGGATTTTTTTCACCCTTCTCTTTAAATCATCCTTCTGAAACAGAAGAACATACACAATAGATTTGTATACCTATCATGTCTTAAAGGAGATTACAGACATTGGTCCAGACCTACCCTGATGCACCACAAATCCACAGTCAGGGTCATGGGCAACTTGCAGTAAAATTTCTTCCACATCTCTGTTCTTTCCAGGAGGGTTTACCAGAGCAGTTATCTTTTGTTGCAGAGTCTTTGGCAAAGCCATAAGTTGTGTAAATTGACCTTCTGGACTTTTATCAATCTGAAAGTTACAAAAAATAAGACATTTAAAAACATTCAGTTCTCTTTTTTTTAAAGGAGTCAGAAAATTGACCTCTGATAAACATCTCATGGAACCTGATCCATTTCACTAGAAAAGGTCATTGCCAGTGCTAATAAAAACTTCCCAAGCACAGGGAAATGCAGTATCTCAGGTCTCAACCTGAAGAATGACTCAATGCAAAGGTTTTTATTCAAGGGAAGACACACATGAGCTTGCTGTGTCTGCAAGTAAGTTTTCATTGAAACTGTATAATTTCTGTTGTATCCAATTTCCTTTGGAAACATAAGTACACTACAATTAAAAAAAAAGTTCCCCAAAGACCACTTAGCTGAGCTTCTTCTGCCTGAATATAATCAAACTGCAGACACACACACATTTCAAGTTTAGTTTGAAAACCATTTTCTCTGCTTTAAACTCCAAACCACATCTGGTTTGTATAATTTGAAGAAAACATTCATCCCACATTTTCCAATCTAAATCAGAAATTCAACGACCCTTTTTTGAATACAATGATACCAACATGCAGGCCTGTACAGATTCCTCCAAAATGTAATGCAGGATGGGGCAGAGCTCTCCAAAAGCAGAGGAAAATCTGAAGAGCTCCTTTCCTCCCACACAAGGTTTTAGACAATTCATGGAGACGTCAGACAGGAGTCTGGTTGCCCTCTCCACTCCCTTTTGTCAGTGTGGAGAAAATGATCTCCAGATGAGTCAGCCACAACTCCAGAGGCAGCCGACAGTGAGCAGCTCTGAGATTGTGTGGGAGGAATCCGTGCCTGAACCAAAACTCAGAGCTGGGGTCTGCCTTCCCTTGGTTCTGAGGGACCTTTGAAGAAAGAATTTCCTCCATAGCTCTGCATATCCTGGAGCAGGGGGTTCTATTCTGTGCTAACTGCACCCCCAACAGCACTCAGCCACCTCGGGCTGGGGAATAACTGCCAATAACCAGAGGAAGGTGTGAGCAGTAAAGCATTAAACACTTCGCTTCAAATCAACAGCAAAATGAGGGCATTTAATCAACGCTCTTGATGACTATTGTGGGATTGTGGAGAGATTTATTATCCAACAATAAACCTGCAGTATGCTACCGGGGTTTGTTTAAAGGTAAAACAAGAGGGAGTTTTTTCTTGAAGGAATTATTACTAATTCTTTCCCAAATTCATTTAAATACTGCTTCCACCAAACTCTTCACAAGCAATAAGAAAACATGGAGACAGCTGCAGTACAACACAGATTTGCCTATGTTTTGTCCCAAAGCATGGCAGTAAAACTGTTTACTGTGCTCAAGCCTGGGGTTAAGTCAATTTCTGACAAAAACACATCCTCAAAGGTGGCATTTGGGAGATAACTACCCAGGCTTGAGGATAAAGAGATAAAGAGATGCCCATGTCCATGACACAACTGGTGCTATTTGTGACCTCATCCCCAAGTTTTCATCACACTTGAATATTCACACAGTGACATGCAGATTTCAAGAGGAAAAATTGCTACTGACTCTGGCATCTCTCCCCTAACTGCACTGTTATACCAGAAAGGCGGAATCTGAGATACTGTTCATTCTGGATTTCCCAAAAAGTAAGGAAAAAATGGTTTTGTATGGGTATTAATGCCAGAATTTCACTTGGGTTTAGTCAGCTGATCCTCATAGCTAGGCACTTGACGAGGTTTTTTGCGAGATGCAGTTTTTGACTGCAGAAAGTTGCACCTCTGAGTTAAAGCCTAATCTCTCTAACACAAACCATCTGTTTATTCCTCACTTCCTAGCCTGTTATTTCCATATGGAAGTCATTAGAACACACATTTTAGAATGATCTGCTCTGGTTGCCTTGCTGGGGTCTAGTTCTGTGCCCATACTCAGAGAAAATGAGCAGTAGTTCCTCCATATGAAGGAACTGGTATTTAAGGCAAGTCTTCTGGTGGCAGAATTAACCAAACAACAGAAACATAACAAACAGCAAGTACAGAGACTACAACTGCTCTCCTGGTGCATGGCATAATTCCTGCCTTCTGTCAGTGTGATACAGCACTTCCACTTGCTTGGTTTAGAAGGAGAACACCTGCCTCTAGCCTTCCCAGACGGTGCTTGTACACCACTTGAGGGCAGTCCTGGAGTATGTTACTGTACAGCTTCTGGAAATGGGCAACGTTGGGTTTCACTATGTTCTGCACTTTGGATTTGTCTTCTCCTATTATCATTCTGAAATCACCTAGTCAGGAAAAGAGAGAGTGAAGCCATTAGGAAAAACCCAAAAACACAAAGGAGGAGAATATAACAGAAACCAACACAGTACAGAGCTGTCATCTAGAACTCTACTCTCCAATATTATTTATACCTATATTATCCACAATAAGGTTCACCTAATAGGAAAAAGAACTATTCAAATTCCTTCAAGCACAGAAAAAATGTCCTTGAAGGTACATACTGTTATGTGGCCTCTGATAAAACGTCATCAGCCCATGTGTCCACATTTTCACTCGGGCAACAAAATAATTCCAGCTGTCAAGTGGCAGCAACAGTTACATTCTTTGCAACCATACCTCAGTCTCAACAGATTACTAAACAAATTGCCCAGTCCTCATACTTTGTATCCACAAGCAAATGAGCTTAAATTTTCCAATTTGAGCGGAAATAATTTGCATTGTTTCTGCACTCCAAGGGCAGTACCTGGAGTTCAGCTAACAGCAGTCAGGGTAAGATCACTGGATCACCCTTTCCTCTTAGCCGTGTTCTGTGTTAGCAGTTCCAAAAAGAAATTCCTTTCAACACCACTGTTCCATTACTGGCCTTTACACTCCCTTTTCTGATAGATGACTGAAAAGTTTCAAAGAGAATAAGTGAAAAGACAGTCAGTCTGTATGAAAGCATTCCACTACCTCTGTTAGGTACTAGCCTAGCTGCTTCTTGGGTTTCCAGCCAGGAGCTGGATGCTCAGTGCAGCTTGTATCAACAACCAAAATTCTGAATCAATTCCTTTTCCCACTTCCCACATTCAGGAGATAAATGCTGTTGAAAGGTGGGAACTTGCTAGCCTTCCTTAGTTTATTTCGGATTATGCCAAGCCACAAAACAAACACTTCGCATATAAATGGTACTGACTCAGTGCTCTCAAAAAATGCAGAAAAAAATAAAGGATAAACATTTTCTAAATTAAAGCATGAACAACTCTTCTCAGCAGTCTCCAAGAAGACTGATTAGAGTAACACATAAAATCAAAAATTTTGTCTACTAGTACAGCCTCTGAAAGACTTAACGAAATGGCAGCAAAATAAATATCCACAAGCAGCCTTTTTCTTGTGCATTCCCAACTGGGAGCTGTGTTGCTTTGGCTTTGCTCACACAGCACAGCCAGTCTCAGGCTTTCACTGGTTTTTGTTTAATTGCACTGTTTCAAAGAGTGTATAAAAAGTATCTTGGTCACCGGTGCCCACCAAGAACCCAGTGCCAGTGCTGGGCAGGCTCCAGGTGGGCAGAGAAGCAGCAAACATCCCTGGCTGGCAATCCCACTGTCAGCACCCTCTTCGGGGTGCTTTGAAACAGGCAACAGCTCAGAAAAGAACTGCTCTGGAAAAGCGAGTGGCAATCTGAACTGTGCTCAGAAGTGTTACATAAAACAGCAACGCTCCTCAGTACGGCCAAGCTGCAGCTTAGACTCCCCCTGTGCTTTCTCTAAAAGCCAAACTTGCATTTCTGTATGAGCAAAGGGAGTGCTGTGTAAAGCACAACTCCAACCAACCTCGTTCTAGCAATTTCAGTAAGGATGTCAGCATTTAAAAAGCCATGCTGAGTTAAATTGTAACAGTTACATCTTACATTGAAGAGCCATTTGCAGCAGTTTCTTCAACATTTTTCCTACCAATTTCCTAATTAATGACTAAAAAAAAAGAAACTCAACAAATACCAACCAGGAGTGTAAAATGTAAATCAAAGACTCAGAATCTGGATCTTTAAGTTAACTAAATAAGAACCTTAAACAGAGCAGACTCAAAAAGAGATGACAAGGTATGAGTCAGACTATCAGATGACTCAACATTGCACTGAGTGGAAAGAAAATTTTTTTTTCCCAAGGTTTTGAAACATTACACCAAAATACAATCCATGCAAACAGAAGAGAACCCACATTATTTCATCATATCTAATCACTCACACTTAGCTGTTCTCAAATCAAGCAGGTATAAGCAGCACTGCTGAGGTACCTACACCTATTTCCTGTGAATAAGCCCAGTTAGTGTTTTGGAGCTGTTATGTAAGCCACCATCCAGACAGAATTTTTGGTGCATGCAGCAGTGCAGGCCCGAAGCAAGAAGGCAGATGATTTATCACACGTGAAATTCCAACTGTGGTACAACAGCTCCAACTACAGCTCTTCTCCTCAGCCACTTCAGACCCCACAGACTCACCAGAGTAGGAGAGTCCTGCAATCTGCAGGTAAAGGTCCTCTTCAGAGAAGCTCTCTGGCAACATGAGGAAGGCCGCTGTGACCGCACTCTTCAGGTTGCTGACAAGAGCAGCTTGCAGCTTGCTGTTCTCATTCTGGGCCAGGATTTTCACCTGGAAAAGCAGAGCCATTGGAAGCAAGACTTCAGGAAAGCGCTACTGAAGATGCAGCTAGAAATGTTATTTATTTTTCATGCTGGATTGAGTAAGAAATTAATTTAAGATTAGATCTTACTAGTATGGTACAGTAAGTACTAGAGTATCCTCACCATGTGAAAGAGAGGAACATGTTTTTAAGAATCAACAGTCTGCTAGAAAAGGCTGTTTTCACACACAGGTTTGGAACTGCTATATGCAACAGACATTAGCTAATCTCTGAAGAGCTAGTCACCTCATATTCAGCAATTTAAGGTTAATCAGAACAGGAAATATGAATGCATCAACAGGGATATTTCATATGGGATTGTGCAATAAGAAAAAGGACTATGGTCATACTGAAAGAGAACAGATCACCAGACAGAGGTAAGTTTTCTTATCCATCTTCATTCATTTCTTTAAAATAGAGGACTCTCCTATAAAGTGCTTCAAATAGTTTCTCAGACAGGCATTGTCCTAGAAGAAGCAGGGTTTTATTTCTGCACTTTGCATGAGAAGAATGTGAACTCAAGGGGATCTTCACTTATCCATGAAGAACAGATCACTTGAGTGCTTCTACCTACCACAAGGAGTGTTATTTTCAGGAAACATTGAAACTGTTCAAGACCAACTACAGAATCCAATCACCCAGGATATGGAAATACACTGGAATAAAAGGCAGGTCTTTGGTAAGAACTGGATATAGAAACACGCTGCTATGGAACACCAGGCAGATGAAGGCAGCCTGGTTTAGGAGATGGATAACTCCAACTTCCAGAAACAACTCCCCTAGGAATCCCTGCTTGGTGTGAGCTTGTCTTTTTCAAGTGTTCTGGTTAAGCAATACTGCCTTGCTTATAAAAGGCAGCTTTTTAGTATTTGTCTGCTCTACAATACCTTAAAATTCAAACCCACTGGCCATTGTGAACACAGGTATCCCCCTTGATTTTTCTCAAATCCCATCAACCAATTCACTTAGATGTGTGTTCCTAACTTGCTGCTACAGGGAAATCTAAGGAAAGTCAGAAGAGAGAAATCTGTGGCACCCCAAGCAGTCACACAGGTGACTGCAATACTTTAGGACTGGCATGGAAACATCAGCAAGTTATGGACATGTTAAGGACACCATATTTAGAGCCTTTAAAACATGATACTCAGCAGAGAGGCTATTCCTCCTCATGGAAGAGCCCAGTCTTGCCTTAGAGAAGCAAAAGGAATAACCTCCTCCCTTTCTAAAAATCCCCCTAATATAAAGCAGGTTTCTTTCAAATGAAAATAATACGCTAGGCTTCAAAATCTGAATGCCTGAAACACTGACAACATTTATGAACAGATTTTCAACAGTTCAGAGAGCTACAAATCTCCCAGGAAGTCAGAGTGCAATAGTTATCACCCCAGTACAACATGAATTTTGATTCTTGGGGTAAATCTGAAAGAGCACCAAAGTTAAGGAAGGCTTTTTCACAGTACAGAGAACTTATATTCACTGTACCATGTCATAAATCAAAGCAGCAGCAAATGCAGTCACACTGAAAGTAGCTATTCACTATTCACTGTTGATGTGACATCCAGAATTCTTCCTTCCGTTATCTTCCTCAATGTATTAAGCTTCATTCTTTGCAAAGATAACAGCTGCTCCAACCTGGATCATGCTGTAATATGTCTCTGGAGATAAAGCCAGCAGTCTGACACAATCTAGTCAAACTTTCACTCCAAACTTTTTAGTTAAAAGCGTAATTAACTTCTGTTCCAAGACCTGAAGAGATTTCTCCTCTAATTGTCCCCCTCCCCTCCTAACAAATTTTCCCTTAGCACTGCTGCCATCTGCTGAAAGCACATCGAGGCAGGCACGAGGGGGAAAGCCAAGACTATTTTTTAGGACCCAAATAGGGAGGAGAAAAACCAATGTGCAGAACCCACGGTTCATTCAATTATGAACCAGATGGTAACTGCACAGCAAAGCTGCTTTCACCTTTAAAGATTTCCATTCTTTATCTGTGTTAAATTTTGGCCACCCCTATAATCTGTTTTAAAAGGCAAATAATCCATTTAACATTAAAGGGACTTGGCATTAACAGAGTCCCGTTATTCAAGATTTACTACAGGCAGAAAACTGTTATTAATATACTCACCTTTGGGCTTCTTTTTCCACATAACACAGAGCATCAGTAAGAACTACATTTCACCTCCTCTCTGAGAGATTATCCCTCTAGGGCTACACCCCTAAATCAGGGCAGATTATTTGTGCAGTACTTCTGCACAGATCCCTAACAGATAAAGTTCAAACTCCAGCTGATCATTTTCCAGCCCTGTAATTTCCTGCATTTCCAGAGAGAGAACGGAGCAGTTACCGGCTTTTGGAGGCGCCCAGCGACATAGAGAGTTTTCCAGTGAAACAAATCCTCAATCAGGGCATCAGTGCTAATTACTCCATATTTTATCATCTGGAAAAAAACAAAGGAAAACAAAGGCTTTTGAAAAAACCTCTACCTGCACCATTTTCCCTACATGGAGCTTACTACTTGCCATATTTGTCCTTAATTTTAAGGAACACATACCTCCAATAAAAAGCTGGATGCATAATAGGAAAACACTTTTATGTTTTAATTAACACACGAGGTAAAAGAAAAATGACCCATTTATATGCAAACTTTACATGTTGGAAGAATCCACATTATGCTTTATGATATTGAAAACACTCAAGAAACAGTTTGTCAGAAACCCAAATGAAAACCCCCAGACATTTCTGTATCCTGTTATTGGGAGGTGGGGTGTGTATCAGAGAGTTTTTTATCTTGCTCTTTGATGTTAGGAAAAAAAAAATTTGTGATTTTGTAGCTTACTTTATGTAACTGGAAAAATCACGGGCCTTTCCACAGTTTGTTATCAATTTGCACTACCTGAATTTCCAAAGATTATCACCACAGCAAGGCAGCCAGCTCCAGAATTCCTGGACAACAAAGGACCACAGACTGTGATATGACCGAGTCATTAGAAAATAAGACCAGGGCATAAAGAGCCAAGAACACAATGTCATGGCCAAGGCCACTGGTCCTTCAAATGAAATCCCAAATCCCTTTTTACATCAAGCAGATAAAGTTTAGACCCCAAAATCTCGTACAGGGACAAGAGCACCAAGACTGACAGAGTCTTTCCTTCACTCCGTACCAAACACAGAGGCGCAGGAACAGGACTTGCTGGATGAGAACCCTCTCACCAAAATTATTAATTACACCCAAGCCTCGCAGGTCAGGATGTTAGACATAAACAACACAAATGTCAATTCCAACTTGCTGTGTTGGAGCTTGCATTTTATACCAAACAAATGGTAAAAGTCCACTTTGCTGTTACCACATGGTCAACTGCTGAAATTTACCACCACCAAAACTGGCAGACAGAAAGTAACAAGGAATATAAATCCAGTTCCTGAAGTGCTTTAGCTGTAAGTTCCAAACACTTCTCATACTTCTAAGGTGCAAGACCAGCTGCTCTGTTTGCTTTTTAATTAAAATGCTGTTAGTGAAGCAGTTTGAGACATAAATATTGAAGATACCACGAGTTAATCTACAATTACAATCTGCAATATTTGCTTCCTGAAATCTGCTTCAAGCTAATCATTTTAATACTTCACAGACATAAATATTTGACTTAGTTCACTCAGACTGCTTGTACTTACCCTGCCATTGCATGGCACTAAGGTGTTGTAGTAAATTCCTGCTCCATATCTCTGTATGGTAGTTATCTTTTTGGCCCCAAAAAATTTTAGGAAGGAATAATGACTCCTGTTCTTTAACAAGTTCGTCATATGCCAGGTCACAGCATCATCAACAGCAAACACGAAGTCCAGCATATTTGTCTGAGGATAACAAGAGGAGTGTTGGGGTTTAAATGTCAAGAAGAGCCAGTGTTATCGTAATAATTTAAGATATGCGCAGCATCAAACTTCTAGCTAATCATTTTTCGAGAGTAAAAAATAAAAATAAAACCCAAAGTGTAAATATTAGTGTCAGATCCTGCTTAAACGTTCTAATGAAGTTGCATGTTTATTGTCAGTCTATCGGACAGTCCAAAATTTTCCTGTCCTGGTCATGACCCAGCTTCAACCCTCCAAAAGAGGGTAGCAGGTGTAAGATCTCCACCACCCTAATTCACAGCTCAGTGGAACAGCTTACAGTGCTAACCAACAGCACTTTTTGGTCACGAATGGAGGGATGTGTGCAAATAAAAGGCACCACCCCAGAGCTGGCAGCAGGGAACTGCATTTCTAGCATACTCCTTTCTAGTGTATCCCTTTGTTTTTGTCAACAAAACAACCCCCAAAAAATAAAAATAAACGTTATTTCCAAGCCGTTGGCCCTCAGACGATGAGGAAGCCCCCCAGACGGCCATCTCAGTGCGGCAATATATTTTAAATTCCCCTCCTACGGTGCACAGCAGTTGGATAAGCTGTAATAGCCCTCTTTAAAAGCAGTGGTAAATAACCTGACACACGCTGGGCTGGAAGGGGACCCCGAGCCCCCCACAATGACAACCCCACTGCCGGGACCACGCCGGGCACCCCTGGGCACGGACCGGACAC
>VZTE01006046.1:318263-340948 GCA_013397775.1 Eulacestoma nigropectus | reverse complement strand
TGTCCCCTCACTGTCCCCTCACTGTCCACTCACGGTCCCCTCACTGTCCACTCACTGTCCCTCACTGTCCCTCACAGTCCCTCACTGTCCCTCACTGTCCCCTCACTGTCCCCTCAAGGTTCCCCCCGAGCTGTGCTGTCCCACCGAGCCAAGCAGCCCCAGCACAGCGAGGTGATGTTCAGCACGTGGGTCTGACATTTAGTCTTCCACCCCACCGCTGTTTCAGCTTAGTTTTTTTAGGTCATCACAATTCTGCGCCCCTTCTTTGATTGTTTTTCCTCCTCTCTTTTTAATAGATATGGTTTTTTAATTCATAGTTTATCCTGTTCCGAGGCTTTCCTCAGGACTTGTTGCCGGCGTTACAGTTCTTCACACATCCCCCGGGGAACACAAACACAAACCCACGGCGTTTAATCATCGTGGCTGTGCTCAGGGCTGTCTCACGCTCTCCTCGTGCTGAGCCTGCCTTGGTTTGAATGTTCAAGTCCTACATAATAAACCTGTCTGAGCTCCGTGCGAGTGCTGAACGTATAAATGTGCCTCATGAGATCGAACTGTGCCTTGTTCCCTCATGATTTTACACTTACCTGAACCTGGTACCCAAAAACCACATTTAATCTTCCTATGGTTTATGGCTTTCAAAATTCCCTGCCTGAGCTCTGAGGAAAGGCCGGCAGTCGGAGATAAATTTATGCTCACATTAAATTCCAAACACAATTAGATCTTTAGACATCACTGGGCTCATAATATCTGCTTAAAACAAACATGAAGTGTTCTGTAACCCTGTTACACCCAAGCGAATTTGATATACACAGCTAAGTCACTGTCTGTACAATAGTTCCTCTGATGGCAGATAAACAAATGATAAATCAGCCTGTATGTGACCCTGGGCTTTGGGAATTTTGGGAGAGAGCACCCGAAGCAAGAGAACAATCCTTGTACTGGCAAATAATGTAAAGCTTTAACAATGTGAGGCAGGTTCCATCAAAAAAACTGCACCAGACCTCCACTTTTCTGAGCTTTTCTACATCGAATGATGCAGCCAGCCAGACCCTTCTGAAGTCTCCGTTCTAAATATCCACTTTCAGAGGAGAAAACAGCATGCGAAGAGGAATGTGTTTATATTAGAAATAATCACATTATAACTGATGAATTTTTACTACTCCGAATAATAAAGTCCCAAAGGTCCAATTATGGCTGGGGTTTGGAGACTTTCGTTCTCCCCTAGGATTGTGGTTCAGTGCCCAGTAATGTCTCTGAGCTGATTTAACTACTCATAAGTCAGATCATGGACCTTGTTCTTTCCTTAGTAAAAGTATTTTAGTTATTAAAGGTATTAATAACACATTGGTATTAAATGCTAGATGATAATATATATACTATAATTAATAGTTATTATTAAATACTTCATGGCATGCAATATAAAGAACAGTAGATTTGTTGAGCGCACATTTTAAGTTTTTTCCTGCTGCTTGGGTTAGCCAAAGGTTTTGCATTACTTTTGAGAGAGCAATCCAGCTCTACAGCACAGTTTATGGAAGTACTTAAAGAAACATTTTGGTGGTATAAGTAACTGGTATTATGTGGCTGGTTCTTTTTGCACAACTTAATGCAAAAGCTTTCAAATACCTATGCTGACTTACTGGTCAAGTTTATTTTCTAAACTCTATTCACCCTCTTTGCTGCTATAAAGAAGTCTAATTTCATTCAATCAAAATAGAAGCTGAAGGCCTTTGTACCTATTGTTATGGATGGTATGGAGTTAGAATACACTTCTTCTAATAAATGAGTAAAAAGGGGAAGCTGCTTTACAAATTAACAGGCTGGTAACCTTTCAGAAGGAAGTTGTACTGTTGGCTGACATTAAAAATTGGGGTAACATAGCAAACTTTTGAGAGGGTGTTATATCTGGGGCGTTTTTCCTTGGACATTTGTATATTAGAGAAAATCTGGGTAAGAGGTTGCTTGAATATTGCAGAATAATTCATCTCAACCTCTACCTTGCCAGCTCAAATTCTCTCCTTGAGGCTTCCAAGGTGGATTTTGTTCAAAAAACTTAAAGGCCTTGTTTTTCAACTTTCCTACAACTTCATTCTTTGCTATTCTTCCTTAGCTGGCTTTCATGTATTTTAGGCTAAATCTAAAGTTTGTCTCTTGCAGCTACTACTGACTTTTAAATCGATTTTGTTTCCAGTAGCACGGTCAGTGTGGAGACTAATCGTCATCTGGGACAAAACTCAGAGCTCATCTGAAAGTTTATGTAAAGCTGTCTTACGTCTCGTACTGATTCTGCACTTGGCCTCTAATCTGTTTTTCTGTGGAAGTTTTGCTCTGCTAACTTTGGTAAGAAAGCCTGCAAACACCAGAAGGTCTTCAGTTTGATTTTCATTCTCAGCCAGCACTGCTGATGAAGGGAGCAGTTTTCTTCTACCCGCTTGTATCAGTGTAGGTGTTTGCGTGGCTGCAGATCAGAACAGATTGGGGAATTGATGTGGGTTAAAACCAAATGTTTTGGGGTTGTTTGGGCTTTTTAAACCAGTCTAGTTTTAACCAGGTCACCGGTGTGCTTCACCACACATGTTTGTGTTGGTACAAGCAGGAGAGATGAGAAGATTTCTTCTTCTGTTGACAGTGCTGGTTCCAAAGAGAAAAGCACTTGTTTGGATTTTTTTTAACAGAATTTTCACACTTAAAATCTTGGCTGTGATTGAGTCCATGCATTAAAGTTGTGTAAGGAAGGGAACAATATTCTGCATGTTGCACAGTCTTTTGCTTTTATTCATTCCTTTCCAGCCAAGTAAGTTCTAATTCTTACTACAGTATATGAGAGAGCATGACAGGAGTGTGGCCTTGCGCCTTTATTCCATTTTTCTGGCAATAAAATGCATTCTCTGAATAACCCTCACAGAACTGCACGTGTAGTTTTTGTTTCTGCCTTGCCACCCCTGTGCTCTCCAGCTCCTTACAATGAAGGAGTCTCACAGAGGTTGACTCTGTTCAGTGTCTGAATTCCAAGAGATATTTGCAGCTCCCTGTATCTGTTGCATGATACAAAGTTCCAGTTTGGGTCTTCACGGAGTTATCTGTCTAACAGCATCTTCAATTAAAACAACAATTTCGCTGTCTTAATGTGGGAATCTGAATACTCACAGTCTGCCAGTCCCTGGGTTGGTGGCAGCCTGGGCTCAGCTCTCCTGTGTGGGCCAGTGGCTCCTCTCTGCAGCATTGGCAATGCTGTGGTTTGGGAGTTGCTGAGCACCTCACTCGTGGTGTTTTTGCTGCCCCAGAGTCTGCTCAGTTGGTTCTTCCTCTGCTCTTGCCTCCTTGGATCTTTCTCCAACTAAACTGACAACTTTGTGCCCTTCGGTTTTTCAGTAGTGGGGAATCTGTCCTACTTTTCCATGGCATGTGTCTGTTTGGTGGAGGTGGCAGACTCCTATGATTGTAGAGTTGCTACTTCTTGCCTGTAACTGTTGTAAGTAAAAAAAATCATTTTCATAAAGTAGTGGCAGCATCTGGAATCAGAAACTCATGTTGTTTGTTTGAAATTTCTGTGTGTTTCTGTGATTACACTATTTTAAAGTCTCCATCCCTCCATCTTTTATTTATTTAAAGCATGGGTTCTGTTAATTGTTGCTGGTGCAGCTGCACACACATCTGAATTGGATTGCTGTTTTTATATGCTAACAACTAAACACCACCAGGTGTCCTCTGTTTCTGTACCAGATCTGAATTACCTCCTGGAGATCCTCCTCTGGATTCGAAAATACTCATTTTAAACAAACCCCAGGGGCGAGGGGTGACACACAGCCCTTTTTCTCAGCTTTGAAGAGGTTGTGGTGTGCAGCCACCAGGGAGTGTTAGGGGATGCTCACTCTGTGTTACATTTTGGCAGTATTGCTCTCCCCCTCGCCCCCACAAGCTTGTTTGTGACCCTGTGACTCATCAGTATCCAAGGGATTATTTTGCAGCAAGGACAGAGATGTAGCTGCATATTTCCAGTTGTCTCTTCCAGACCTGTTGCCGAAACCAGCTCAGCCATCACCACACACAGGCTCATCCTTCTCTTGCCGAGAGATTATTAGCAGGAGCAGTTCGTACCAATCAACAAATGGATTTTTGCTAGGCAAGAATAATAGTGGAGATAATTGAAATAAAAATGAGCATAGAAGTTGGTTAAATACTGAAATTTGCGTGTTTTCTTCTTGCCTTGCTCCTGTCTCCTCGCTTGTTCTAGTCAGGAAGGGATTTCTGTGACAGACTGGCAATGTGTGAGAGAACATATTTTTACACATCCCTCTGTGGGATGCAGTGAAGCACTGGGAGATGAAAATCGTGCTGTGTCCTTGCAGGTGGTGCACTGCAGGCTGCTGCACCCCGGGCCAGGGAGATTTATTTTGTCCCCAGCAACTGCCGAGCCCAGGAAAACTGACCTCTCTCTATGGGAGCAGCTGAAATCCCCCGGGAGATGGGAACCCGTTTTGCAGAAGCGATCAACAGCACTCATTCTTCTTCCTGAATGCTTTAAACCAGAATCCCACCTTCCAGCTTTTAGGGAAGTTGCACCTTATTTTATGTATTTGGATAGGCAGTAAGAAAAAAACACATTTTATGGTTTTTTCCCTCTCTGTGGAGACATCAAACAGCAACGAAAGAGGGTGTTCCCTTGCACCATTATTAGATGGAACAAATAGAAGCTGTAGGTTATCCCCAGTTCAATACTTTCTATTTCAGCTCCGTACTCCTGAATTATTCAGAGCCCTGGCTCTGGAGTGGTGACAGAACTCCAGCTGCATTCCCAGCAGCATTAACCTAGAGCCGCACCAGATGGTGGCTCGCCAATGGCTCTGTGATGAAACCATCTGAAGGTGACCTAAAGAAGTGATTTCAGTGCTGGCAATGCTTTCGAGGGCACTGACTGTGGCAGGATGCTTCCTTACCACCCGTTTTTTTAATTTCCATTTTGTGAATATTTCTAAACGTAGTTGGGTGATTAACCACAACGTTTGTTTGTTGCTGTGATATGTGTAGATGGTGACAACTCATGTCAAGGCTGTCAAGCTGAGGGTGTGATGGCTTGAGTTGCTGAATGATCCCCGTGGATTCTGCAGTGGTATTCCTGTGTATTTTAATTGATCAGCTGTTAATTACAGCTTAGCCACATTTGATTGCATTCATAATCCATGAAAGTGAGATCTTGTAGTTAGCTGGTACAATTTGCGTGCTGGAGGAACTTTATTGGACAACAGCCTGAATTCAAGTGTCTGAATTAAAGTGAATTTAACTGCCTCTGTTATTACTAATATGCTAATATATTTAAATCATAAGGAAGGCAGTTGTACAGCTTCAATACAGGACATTATTTATTAGCCTAATAACTGTAGCCCCCAAACTGCATATTCTCATCATGATGGGTTACCCAAGCAGAATTGAAATTCTGTGCACACACAAGAAAGAATAAAAAGGATCATTAAGCAGAATAAACAGCAAGTGACACTGAAAAATACATTACCGTGATATTTTAAGCTAATGCTTGTGTGGGCTGTGCGAAAGCACAAAGAGTTTATCTCCTCCAATCATTTCTGCAGTTCTTCTACTAAACAAGGGGTTTGTTCTGCTGCTTCCCTTTACCTGGCCAGGCTGGGTAAGGCCCTTCATGTCCCGAAGCAAGAGAGGGAGGACAGCAAGGTGAGAGGGCTGCAAAATGGGACAAAGATGAGAGAAGGTGTTGATCTAGAAAATGACTCTCGCACTATTGGTGACCGTTTCTTCAGAATGTCATTTTTAAAAACTTCCTTTCATTTTCATAAAGAGGCTGGTCTTAATCAGGAGGAATATTTTGTCCCTCAAAAAGTGTTCATTTATGCTCTTTATCCTTTCTAGGTTCAAGTCCAGCTGGAGGCTCTGTGTTGGTATAAACAGCCTCACTCCGTAGATGAAAGGGCAAATTGTCATTCTAGTTCCTCATTTATGAAAATATTCACTTGCACGACACTGTTATCAGTGGAATCCTAGCTGCTCTTCCATTGCTTAAGCTGATTTATTTGAAATTGTTATAGTGGGAGATGCAATCAATGGAATTCATGTTCTGTGAAAATTGGAGCTTTTAATACTGAATATAGTTTATAATGTCATGGCAATAATGCATCATGATCATGAAAAATGAGAATATGCACTTTTTGACATTTTGTAATAATTTAGAAATGACCACTATTATCTGCGTTTCACACGAACTTTGTTATCTGTAGTGGAAATGAAAAATATTTAAAAGGCCATTTTCACGTAGCTAATCAGCGCTATAGGGTTTATGTTTCATTTCTTTCACCATAAATGCTGCTCCTTGAAGTGCCTAAGCAGTTCTGTCTGAAATGCCTGCAGTCCACCTGAGCTGTGCTGATATTTATTTTCCTATTCTGCCCTTCATTCCATAAGGCTTTGTTTTCCCCACTTAGAAGAATCTCAGAGGGTTTGAACTCCATTGCAGAGCAACAGTTATACACTGAATCTTTCCTGTGGTGAATATTTTCCTTTTGTTCTCTCTTGCAGTTATGAAATCTTCAAGATGCTGTGTTCAGCAAACGTCTCCAAACTTCAGTGAACTCATAATTGCATAAATGAAAACGAGAAATTGTTGAATTTTAACATCTGTTGGAAAGGTTTCTCTTTCCTTTCATTTAGAGGTTCAAAACTGTTGCAAAAATCCCAGTGATGAGCTTATTTTGCCACAGCTTTTCAAGCTGCCTTGTTTGTGTGTCTGATATGATATCTTATATGATGCATAGGTAATACAACTCTGTAAGAATTGCTGGGGAGGGTGGATCTAGCTGCCTTTAATTGTTCCAGATTACATTAATCTCATAGTTAATTTGACCTATAAAAAGCAAGATACAGAATGAACATGATTAGTCATTCATAAATGTGTATTTGTGTATTTCTTCTCTGTCGAAAATAAATTCCCTTGGGCTGCCACAGCGTCCTTGTGAACAATCTGGTGAGGGATGGGCTGGATCAGAGGTGGAGAGCTGAACTGCCAGGCTCTGAGGGGAGCAGGCAGTGGGGCTCAGCTGGAGGGGCAGCTGGTGACAAATGCAGATCTTCAGGGGACAAAACCGAGTCCAGTATCACCCCATAGTTTAATAAATGGACTTTGATGCTGTGTGAACACCCTCTCTCCCTGCCCTGTGAGATTTTCATCCAGGTGAATCAGTACCTGTGCCTGGGTTTGCTCATTCAATCAATCCAGGTTAATTAGCTGCAAGTAGGTGATGCTTCAGTGCTGAAAAATCCCCCATATCAGTTATCAAAATTCAATCAGGCTATTGCTATTTTTCTGAAAGTATCACACTTCTGTTAGCTATTGGGATTTATTTGCCTTTCAAATATATTGATGCTGAAACAGTAGCTTCTGCGTTCAGACCAGTGAACATCCCAGTGTGGCCAATAAAGCAGTTTGGGTTTTAGAGCTGTGGAAGATTTGTTGTCGCCAGAGGGGAAGTTATTGGATGTTCTTGGCCTTGTTAGTACTCTGAGATTCTCAATAACCACTTTGCTGTCTGCCTCTGTTTGTACATATGTGTTGTGTGAAATATTCTCTGGATTTCGAGTCTGCTTTAGATTCCGAAACAAAACAGGACATTGCTGTTAAATTTCTTTGAAGAATTTGTGAAAAGCTGATGGAAGCAGTCTTGCACATAGGTGCTGAAGCAAGAAATTAATAGTATAGAACTTTAAAATACATCTTAAATGTGTCATGTCCAAAGTAATAATAATCATAAATAGTTAAATCTGGAGAAACCTTTTTATTACAGGAAAAATGAGAATTCCCCAGGAATCTTAACTTTGAGAATTCATCCCCAATCTTTGAGATGCTCTAGATGGAAGTGTTAAATTATCTGGCACAGTGTTTTAAAATCAGGATGTTTCACAAGATCTCATTAGTGTTTTATGATGGAAATGGTATCAAATGGTATGGAGAGATACAATTTTAATTCAGGTAGGTGGTTGGGGGATTTAGCACTGCTGAATTGAAATTAAAAAAGGAAGAGAGATGAATGCATTTCAGGATAAATGTTTTATTACAGGCCTACCAACTTCCCCACGGAAACAGTAAAAGGAGTATTGTTTCACAGATTTAGAATTCTCTCAGATGAGGTAGTAGAGGAGCAGGAGTTTCTTGGGAGAGAAACACACCTACAAAAAATCTGAAATTTGGCCTGATATCCCCTGTGTGTAACTAGGGAGGGTAAATCACTGCCCACTTTTCTTCAGGTTAACCTGTTTGAATGCAAGTGTGCAGCTGTGGAGGAACCAACATGAAATATATTCTTTTTAGGTTCTAAAACAGAGAAAAGTGATTTCTGATTGTTGGGTTTTCTCTAAATTGAAGGGCTCTTATTACTCAGTACAAACTGCACTGAGCTACTGCAGACATGGAGGCACGTAAAGGTGAACTTCAGAAAGGTTTTGCTTACTTCTAGTTCTTAAATTCTTATTTATTTTGCAAAAATTCCATGTTCCAAAGGCTGAGAACTACCTAACGAATCCAGCAAAAAAACCCAAATTGTGGATAAGCAATTAATTTCAAACCAAAATAAAAGATTATTAGAGGAGCTTGAAGTGGTTTTTAATTTTTTTCTGAGCTCCAAAGCCAGGACTTTTGAATTGGATAACTTGTATTTGAGTACCACTTGTGTGATGCTCTATTGGCCCCATGTTTAGGGTTAGTAGGAAACTGGATTTCTACTCGTTGTCAGAGAATCTGGAATTTTGACAGCTGTGAAGGATGAAATCACCTTGGTCGATTCAGATGCACGTGAAATGCTTTTGCTGACATTTCCTGTGGCATAAATCATATTTACTTAAATACCAGGCTGTTAAATAGACAAATATAGACTGTATTACTTAGACTCTTGTGTCCTACATATTGTTTACATTACCTGTTCCTGTTTGGTCTGCTCTCAGGACTACTCTTATTAGCTAAATAATAGATTCAGAAGCAAATTTTGGACAAGATTATTAGGCACCTTTCTTCTGCTGGAGTGGGACCTTGCTTTCATTAATTTTGCCCAGTAACCTGTAATTAATTATCTTTGTAATGTAACTCTTCCTTGTAACTACATATTTGAGTGCCTGAATTTCGATCAGTAATTTGGGATGTTCTTCTGATTCCCTGCTTTGGCGTGCCAGTAAACATTGGGGAGGCAGTGTCACACCATTCTAATGAATCTGAAACCTGAGAAGTCTTGAGATAATTTTTCAGTTTAATCTGAAGCAACAATAATATTGAAGGGTTGTATGATGCACAAAGCAAAAAGTTCCATGGTTTCTGACCTGTAGTGTTAATTACATCATCTGGGGTTTATTTATTTATTTGCTCCTTGGACTGTTGCTTCTTTCATTTGCTGTTTTGTCAGAGCAAAACCACAGACTTTTACCAGAAGTCTGGGAAACACTAAAAAGCTTTTGCTTCAAATATCATTTACAGTTGATGGACTTAGAATACAGATCAGGAGTTGTTTTTCCCAGCAACTCGAATCTCCTGCTTTCAGAATATATTAAATTTTTGGCTGTTTGCTCCGTTCACTGAGTTCCTGAATAACTCAATAATGACTTGCTTTCAGCAGAGGATGAAACTCTTCTCACCTCAGTTATCCATCTTATTTGGGCAAAAGTAGTTCTGGTAAGTGGCAGTGTTGGTGGCAGAGCACACACTGAAGCAGTTGTGTTAGTCACTGCTCTCAGCTAGCACAGAAGGTTCTCACGTTGAATCAGGGAGATGTCAGCTGCAGGGATGGGTATTTTTAGTGCTTTCCTTAGGTTCTAATTAGCAGTGTCTTAAAACACAGTGAAAATTCAGATGATTCCTGGCCTGGCTGTTTATCTTCATAGTAAATGAGAATAACAAGTGTTTCTTAGTAGGAAAATGCTGTATTTGAGTGCCCTGTTAGAAGCAGTCAGTTCTAATGATATAACTCAGCTTCTGTAAAGATAAATAGGTTTATAACAGTGGTTCTTGGATGGGTCCCTCTCTGCTCTAATGATGTCAGCATTTAAACGTGTGTTTGGGGAAACTCAGGTGCTCCTGCAGCCTTTGGGAAAGAATGTACAGCTCTGCTAGCCCCTCACCACAAAATTAAGGTGCACCTGCCTTCATTAACATCAGTGACCTAATTATTGTATGCATGCCTGGGCTGGAAACCTCAGATACATTTTGAGCCCAGCCTATGGGATGCTACTGTTAACCCTTTTTTCAGTATAGGTGATTATGTAGCCAATATACGCCCAAATTTAAAGCTAAATTCTGATATTCTTGAATTTTGGACAGCAGTTTTTAGAGATTTGGTCAGTGCTAGATTCCTTTCTCCACATTTATTTTAAGTTGCATAGGGGTAAGTGCTTTAAGGTTTTTATTTCAATATGCTGCTAACAATTTCATAGGTCTGTTTGGCAGACTTAATTACATATTACTAAGGAGAAAAAGGTTTCTGTGTTAGTTAAGTAAAAGATATCTTCACCTTTACAGGTACCCTGAATTTAAGGAGTAGAACATAAACTGGGTCATTCAAGGGAGCTGCCAGTGCTGCTCTCTGTGCAGTGACTGGAACACATTTCACATGGCAGGTGACCAACTTCGGCTGGGTGGGATCTGCCCAGGTCATGACTAGTTCCTGCTGTTTGTGCATCTCCAAAGAAAGAATATCCCTGTAAAATGTGTAGATTGTTGCTATAATTCTGAATAATTACAGGCCAGCACAGGGGGCATTTCTCAAGGTGAACTCCACAGTTCATTGGCAGAAGCACAGGAGAAGCTGGAGCAGCGACTTCGTGCTTTCTGTTGCTGGTCTCTGGCCATGTAGGAGGTTTAATTCTCAGATCTATTTTTCTGCTGTCTTCCAAGAGAATTGAAATGTCACCGCTTCAAACTCATGTTTTCAGAATAAAATGCACAGCCTCCCAAAATACTGTATTGACTGAGTAGTTCACCCACTTTAAGCCAGATTTGTAAAGAAGCCAAGCCAATTAAGCTGGCTCGGATCTCACTTCTTTAAGACTCCTCCATTCCAGAGCAAGAATCAATGTCAAGTGTTTCTGTTGACATTGTGGGCACTATTTAAAAAACCCAAGCCTGTTTCCTTCCCTAATAGCAATGGATTGATCCTTCTGACAACCTTAGGGTTGGATTTTAAAGCAAAGATTTCATTTTTGATTTTTTAGAAAAAGTACCTAGCTCAAGTAGCCAAATAATAAAAGCACATTGGCAATGCAGGATACTTCACAGCTTGGCACTGAGTGCTTTCTTTTACACGGTGACATGTGCAGAGCTTCTCAGACAAAAATGAATCATGAGCAAATGATTTTTTTTCTCTTACAGAGAGCATTGGGGAAAAATAGAACAGCAAAATACCAAGAGATGTTTCCCACAGGACAAATAGAGGGAAGTATATCAGGGTCTTGTTCGGCAGAAGACTCTTAATGGATTGTAGAAATTTCTGCTGGCACACAGGGTGGCTTTTCTCGAGCTCTCATCTGGGCAGATGCAGCCCATCAGTGCCAGGGAGCCAAGAGCTTGTCCTGCCTGCAATAATGAGACCTGCTGGGGAGCAGAGGGTGAGAATTCAAGTGTTTGCACTGCCCCTGGGTGTGCAAAGCAAACCTTTTCTGCCTGACATGTCCTGTGGACATACAGTTAAAATCTAACCTGCTAGAAAATTATTAAAATGTGAGAAACCGCTCATTATTTAGTGAGTCATATCCTTAATACAGCTGTAGGATGAAGAATAATAAAGTAATGTGTAAGAAAGAACTTGTGTTATTCTGAAGGAAAGGTGAATTAGTCAAAGTGTTGCAGAAGAACTTGAGCTTCTGCAGCATAACTGGAATTTTAAATGCAGGCACAGATTTATTTTTTGGTTGAGCATCAAAAATTCAAGTCTTGTGTATTCTGCAGGTAGCAAAAACTAATTAGGGATTCAGACAGACATAAACACTGTTACTGTCAAATTTACTCATGGAAGAATGTCCATCTTTAATTCAATCAAATGTCTGAGATTGTTCATGTACAGATTTTTCCTGGGGCGCTTCTCATTGCATCAGGTTCCCAGGGGTTTATGTCAGGACTTTCCTTTAATTATTTCCCCCCTCTTCCTTCACTGTACCATCACCCACCCTTCATCTCTAGAGTTTATCCCAAACTTCACTTTCCCCTTCAGAATGTAACACTCAGTATTTTTTCCCTTGCCTTTTCTCCAAGCTCTGGTGAGCCCAGCCTGGGCTCCCTCTCTCACACTTTACCCTGCACATTCTGGCAGCGTTCACCTCGAGCTGCTCCACTGGCCTTGGGGGCCTCCTGCACTGCACAAGGACACCCAGAGGCTCCACGCAGGGTGGCGAGTCTGGCATTCCCTGGGATGCAGCATCACCATCTGCCAGCCCCATCCCCTCTGGACACTTTGCTAATGCACAAGGGGAGGCAGAAGAAATGGTCAGGGCTGTTCTCTGCGTGAAAGCAATTCTTTGGTGTTCTCCTCCTGCTCTGTGCTCTGCAGTAAGTATTGCACTCTTCTTTCCAAGAAGAAAGGTGAGATGTGAAGTCCAAATAGAATATTCCTGAGGTTTCCCATTCCCTCACTCAGGATGGTTTCAGCAATCTGGCTCTTAAATGACAGTAGAAAGCCGTTTAATATCTGAATGACTCTTGCACAGCGAAAAAATACTCCGAGGTTCAAAGTTCTTTCAGGCAAAAATGTACCACAGTATTACCCAGATATACTGCTGATAACATAAAGTGATTCCAATGTACGAGGGCAGTCAAGGTGGTTAATGTTTGTGTGTTACAGAAACACATCCTTTTCTTATTGTTTTTTTTTTTTAATCCCAATTCATGGGTCCTATCCATGAAAAAATGTCTTACATTTAGCATCACAAAAACCCTAAAGTTGATTTGGTTACAGATTGTGGAGTTTTCTGTGGAATTCCAGATTGTTTTAACTTCCTGGCCATGGGATAATGACCACAATTCTCCCTCCCCTCCTCAGTTTTAATGTCAATACTGTATTTGCTATACACCAACAATTTCACATATTATGACTACATGAAGTTGTTTTGTTCTCTGCAACAGAAATATCATTTGGGCCTTTTTCCTTGTGGGCAGTCCATGTAATCCTCATTACAGTGTGATTTTAAAATTATAATGCTTCTCCTCCTGAAGTTTCCTTTCCTTGCTGAATTTTAACAGGATATTTGGGGGGTGATCGAATGTATTGAGCACTAAGAAGAGGGAGGGAAATGTGTATTGTCTCAGTCTAGATTTATACAAACAGTCCAGAAATGATTATATAGTGAGGAGCAAGCAGACTTCAAGAGAAATTAAAGAGAATTTAATATTAATTTAAGAGAATATATAATATAGTTTATTTAAAGATATTTTTTAAGATACCCATTAAAGTTATCTTTGGATCCAGTTTTGCTTTCAGCTGCCAAGAGTCTTGCTGATTCATTTCTCTTAAAATTTGGTGTGCTCAGAAGGAACTTGAAAAGAGTAATCAGTTCAGTTTTGCAGCTGATGATTTCTGCATTTACCCAATTTGACCATTTAAAAGAGCAGCATAAGTGAAATAATCTGTTCCTATAGCAACACAGAGAGTCTGGAGGAGCTTCCATGGTGCAGAGATGATATTGAAGCCTTAGAACACCCCGCAGGATAAAGAAGTATGGGTTCTGAGACAGCCCACCTATAACGAGCACTAGGAGGACACAGCTTGTGTCAGGCGTTAAAATGCCCTTTATTAAGGTGCCTTTGACTGTTTCTTGGCACAACTTTCAGGACTTGCAACGCTTGCCTGACCTCACCGCTGACTTTGCCAAGCAGCTGATGGTGGCAGTGGCAGCGTGCCTGGCTCGGGGAGGTTACAGCACGAGCCATGTGTTTAAATACTGAGGTGCTGGCAAGAGGTTTCTTGTGGAGAATTAGAAAATGTTTCATTGTTTCGTTCATTGTCTGTTTTTTTCTTGATAAGTCACACTTACCTTTCTCATTTATTTGTTGGTTGAATCCTTGAATTCCAAGTAGAGTAAGGTGGTCTCATTTTCTTCTTATACTCCTGCTTTCATAGCGGAGAGAAGAAACCAGTCCTTGTTGAAAGACAAACTCCAAGTGCCTGCGAGCAGTCAGCTGTCCTGGTGAGCAGTGCTTTGTCTGCCAGTCTTGCACAACAAAACATGCAAGGAAAAAATCTGTCTTTTCTCGTGGGCATCACTGTAGAACATCAGTGGAGAACAAACCTGGTGAAGCCAAAAGGGTTGGAAGGGCTCTTACTTGGAGAAAGCACAAAGTCAGGACTTTAAATACAAATAAGTGGAAACATATGAATATCAGATAAATGAAGAAGGATTTTTTTTTTAATACCTTTTCTAAAGTTTGATATAAATGCTGCAGTACAATTCACAGTTGCTAAATTATAGTTTGTGCTGAAAGTCTGTATTAACAATTTCACTGGTACAAAGTGTCTAAGATGAGAAAAAAAAATGTATGAAACTGAGAGAAGACATGGTTTCTAGCAGTTGAAAACCTCCAGTTTGATACACACCTGATTAAATGGTATATAATAGGATCCAAATTTCAGGGGGAAAAAAAGAGGGCTATAATTTAATGATGGAGATGTACTGGATGAAGAATTCTGCTTACTGAAGGAAAAAATCTCGTGATTTTCTCATCCTCATTTGTTTCTCACCATGATCCTGCCCCTCTGTGCTCCTTTCCAGCCCAGCTGCAGGGGCTGTCTGCGGGCTTGGGGTGAGTCAGCTCCAGCACCCGGGTCAGCTCCGGTACCCGGTAAACTTCTCTGAATTGGGCTGTCACTGCTTGCAGCAGCAGCCAAACACCAGACAGCCCTCAGGCAAGAAATCTCCGAATGGGTGGAGATGGGAGAGAATAACAAAGTGTTCCCATTTCAGGTCAGCAACCAGAGTTTCTTGCTTAATCCGGAAGAGAGATCGGAATTCATCTAGAGTTTTGTGTATGTCTGTAGCAGTCTTGATCTTATAAAGACTCTGTTGTTTACAAATAAATGTGTTGATAATTTCTTATTTAATTTTATTTTTAAAAAGAAATTTATAAGTCTGTACAGCTCAATAAAAATCCACTGGTTTTTTTTTTTTTCTGACTTCTTGCATTCTAAGAGTTACACAGAAAAATCCTCATTGTTTGAAATGAGTTCTTGACTGCTTTTACTATGATCCTGACAGTTAAATTATTTGCTTGTGTACAGCATTTATAAGGACCATAATAAGACTGCTTACAGTAGCTCAATAACATATGTTAATGCTAAAACAGATTTATTTTGAGTTTCCTTACCATTTATGGCTGGTGAGGGTAAAAAATTTTGGATAATGGAAGTATGAAATCTATAAGGATGAAATCCGTAACTATTTCCTACAGTGCAGTTTTTTCTTCTGTTTTCATTGTATTTCCATTACCTTTCCCTAACTGGACAATGATCTGCATTTTAATGAAATTTTTGATGGAGCTAATTGAACACTTTGAGAATCAAATTAGTGTTCCCTGTCTTAAAACAATTGGTTTTAACTCGCATGTTAACATTTAAGAAATGCAGTTCAACTTTTAACTGTGCATTCAAATTAAAAGGAAAATTTCTGTCTCTTGTTGGTTAATCCAGAAATTCTGTTTTTCTCTCTTTTTTCTCCTTAGAATATGAAAATGAAGTCAGGTGTTCCAATAAAAATTAATTTTTTATCCTTTTA
This sequence comes from Eulacestoma nigropectus, assembly GCA_013397775.1. Taxonomy (NCBI): domain Eukaryota; kingdom Metazoa; phylum Chordata; class Aves; order Passeriformes; genus Eulacestoma; species Eulacestoma nigropectus. The sequence continues at coordinate 325,189 of VZTE01006046.1, read as the reverse complement.
TTTGTACTTTAATCTTATTATGTTATTAAAAGTTCAACTCAATAATTTATTTTAAAAAATACTCAGAGAGCACTTTCTGGTTATTCATCCTGGTATTACGTGCAGCTTATATAGATATAAAACCACCTCTGTCCCCACTAGAACTGTCCAGGAAAGAAAAGCCTAAGCACAAAGCCAAACTGTAGAGCTTTCATTTTTTTTTTAACTACTAGAAACACGTATCTGTTACAGGGTTGAGTTAGAAAATCACCCGGGTTAGGAAGTTTTGAATTTACTAAGAATAATTAACCTATAACATGAATTGAAATTACTAGCATGTAAAGAGGACAAGTGTCACTGTAAAGGAGAAAATGACTTGGATGTCCACGATGATGACAACGATGTGGATGACTAAGATGACAACGATCACTTGCATGACTGTGGCAATAATGATGACTTGGACACGGCCAGTGGTGACTCAGAGGCTGATTTGGATGTTCACTTGGATGAGAACAGCTCAGATAAGGATGCTGACTTGGATGATGACGACTGGGATGATGCCGATGCCGACTCCAGCTTGGATGACTTTGGTTTTGATGACACCAGCTTGGACAACGTTGACTTGGATGGCTTTAATGCGGATGTCAATGAATGCTGAGCCATGCCCATAACACAGGGCTTTGTTCTGTCCCACATGCCAAGGGCAGTGGGACTAACTGCTCTAATTAGCTGTGTCATTACTCCAAAAATGCCTCGCAATAAAATGTCCTCTCATTAGAGGCTGCGTTCTCCTCCCTCTGCTTGTACACAGAAGTGGTCTGTAAGCAGGGCTTTATTTTGCATGGTATGGCACTGAAAGGTTTGGCCAAATCCTCGTTGCCTTGTACAGGCTTCAACACAGGGATTGGCACTTAAGAACTTAGCATGAATAGAGTTGTTGCCTTAATAAATTAATTGAAGTATTTTGTCTGAAAACCCACAACCGCATCCTTGAAGCCCCAGCGCTTTTTCCATCCTCCTTTTTCTGTGTTTGTCTCCTGTGCTTTTTGTCTGCTGATGCTTGGCGTGTGTGTAATTTATCTTATTTGATGTGTCAGGCAGTAAAAGCATTAGAAATGTCTTGCATGCGAGAGTAAATGTATTTTCCGTTGTGCAGTGCTTTCATTATTTTTCCGAGTATTCTGTGACAGGAGAGGACGGTAGGGCAAAAGAGAAAAAAAGAACGTTCTTTTGAAAGGTTTCAAGTCACTTGCACTTCTATTTTCTGTAGGAATTCCATCTTGTGCGTTCCTATATAGGTTTGAAAATCAGGGCATTACAGGTTGCACGCCTGTATCGCAGACTGCAAGCACCTGTAGGCAAGAGAAAACATTTTGGTCTGCAGGTGATATTCAGCTGCTTGTAAGTAGTGGGAAACAAAGGCCAATGCTGTAGAAATTCAATCAGAGCTCTGGGCCCTCTATAAAAGCCAAGGAATAAGACCATGAAGGCTGTACCTGTTAATTGTGGAACACAGTTAGAGACACTTAAGCTGATGGATGTGGATGTAAAACTGTGTTTGAAGAGGAGCTCACTGCACTGTCCCTGTTAAACAGCCAATTTAACGGGAACAGTGTTTTGCGTGCTTGCTGCAAGCTCTGGGTACATACCGGAGCTTCTTTGGGGAGCACAGCAACAGACACAAACTACGTCAAGGCAACGAGGAAAACAAAATCCTGTTTGCCTTTGCTTTCTCTGAGTGAAATAAGAGTCTGGTAACTCTGTCAGCTCCAAGTGCATCCAACATGGCTGAAATGTCTGTGTGGGAAAGAACTTGGATTCGATCCAAAGGTTTTGAGGCACTGCAATTGAAGAGTATTAGCTCATATAATATGATGAGTTTTGTTTAGATAAGTTCAGGAGTATCTTTCATTCTTATGTAACGCTGTCTGTAGCCTTCAGCACTTGTAATATTCTGATTACCACATATGAGACTGAGGCAACAAAAGGCTCTTGCAAGTGCAGAAGCACAAATTGACAACATAGTCAAAGCTGATCACAGAAACATTCTTTCATTCTGCAGAATCTTAGGAAAATATATATCCCTGTTCTTCTTTGGGATGATCCTAAGACTTTCAAAAACATTACTGAGAACAGTAAGAAGACATGAATAGAGTAAATAACCTGAAATATTAACATATTTCCTCTCTCCAGAAGGGGTGGTCTCCCATTATGCTGAGTGCCTTTATGGCTGAGATTTTGTTGAATTTTCCCAGTTGTCCTCTTTGGAGCTGTACAACTCTGTGTAACTATTTATATTGCCAAGGTTCTAAGTACCTGAAATCCGTGCTCGGAAAATCCTCTTCTGAATTGTGAGCATTTACAGAAGATTAAATACATGCATTAAGAAAGAGCTGGCCACAGAGCAAGCTGTTGGCTAGGGAATTATATGGGAGCATGGGAGAAGGACAGAACAAGGACTTAAAGTAGTGCTTTTCACACTGCAGCCAATTGTTACAGTCAACAGACTAATGAGTTTCTTTTGGCAAACTCCCCACCACGTCTAATTAAAACTTTTCCTGAGCAGTGAGTGTCATGGTCAATACAAATTAAACAGGGTTGGAAGTTTCCTCTCTGCATTTCCAAGTGACTGACTGTCCTCTTCTTGTTTCAGGCCTTGTGTGCAGCATCTGCTGGGCCACTGACCTGCAGTGAGAGCACTGAGTATCCTTCTCCAACAGGCTGCTCAGAGTTCCTGCTCTTCCTGAGGGAGCTGTTTGCCCTCCCCTGCTCCCCTTTTGCCCATCCCCAGCATAGGGATCTCGTTTCACAGGCACTCTGTACATATAATTTGCAGCAACAGTGAATACACCCATGTGGAGACACTGAATATTTTTCTCTCTGTGTGAAAGAACTGAAACTTTGTTATGCACAGTGCCTTGTATGTGCATTTCACTCTTTAATCAAGGTGAAGAGCAGAGCTCCTGAGGAAATTCTGTAAATAAACACACAGAGTGCTGGGCAAAGTAATTAGCAGTCATTATTTCTGTATGGTTAAAAACATCAGACAAACCTGGGTGTTGATTGCTTCTTCGTATCGATTGACCTGCTCCAGAGAACTCAAGTATTGTCTTTTGCCTGCATGTCAAATCTGTGCTAGGGGCAAGCTTGGCAGCATTTACAATCCTGCAGCACTTTCCTGGTTTGTTTTTTCCCAAGTGACAGCCATCATCACATCAGAAAGTAGAAGTGGCAGTAAAAGTAGTGGTGCCTCATTTTGGCTCTAAAGAGTTATGCTTTTTAGCTGTGCCTTCCCAGGAAAATTAGGTGAGATGAATGCTAAGAGTTAGCTGATTGAGGTACAAGAGGTACTGTCGAATAGCAAAAATAAATCTTAGGCTAGATTTTTAAGATCAATTTATGAGAAATCTCTGGGTGGAGTGGTGTGGGTGGACTGCCTGCCTGGCCTTGCCTGAGCAGTGCATTTTGTAGGGTGGTACCCAAACCTCAACTCTTCTACTCACACATGTTCCTTTCCTCATCTAATGGACAGCAGACAGGAGTTCATTTGGCTCTTCCCAGAACTCTTCCTGTTCAAACTCTTCTCACTTACTGGATTATCCAGAAGCCCCTCCCGTGGAGCCAGTGAGATGACTGTGATGCAGCAGCCATACGAACCAGATACCCCTGTATTTTTAGAGACAGCCCTAATGCCTGGCTGATGCTGCTGTTTTGCGCTTTGGGGCATAAGTTAATTACTGCTGAAATCAGAAGGGAAGGCTGGCTCTGAGTCTCTGCCTGCTGCTCCAGAGAAATGGGCTGGCCACTTTATTGGCAGGCTGTGCTCCTCCCTTGCTGGCTTCTAACTCTGCTGTTAGCGTGAGGTTCGTTCGGAACGCAATTACGAATTGACAGGTACATATTTATTCTAATTGCATTTGGTGAGGCTACTTAATCTTCATAAAGACACCGAGTCTGCATAGTGTCTCCGTGTCACAAGCAGTGACTCATCAAAAGAAGGAGGGAAACACAGAACTTTACGTCTTTATGGCGCTCTGTGAAAATCTAAGTGGCCCTAACAAGATATTGGATCTTTAATTTCAGAATCAGTCTCCTTCCCAGGACACTTTCAGAACCTACAATTTCATTCTGACGTTAGATGTGGAAATACGTTATCATACGTACTTATAAAAATATCTGGAAACTTTTTGTTTGGGATTTGATAGCTGAACATCAGAGGTTTTCCCAGCAGTCCTATAGTACTTATTTTGTGTTCCTACAACTAACTGACTCTGGAGAGGAGAGGATATGTGCATAAGGGGAAAGAATAAAGGAGTCAGCGCAGTTAATAAAGCAGGATTTATAACAAATCTGCTCGACAATTTCATTATGTTTCCACTCACTAAGGTGATGTAACAGAGCAACGTCAGGCAGATTAAATGATCTTCCTACATCCATTGATCACTTATGTACTTCCTGATTGCTTAGCTCTAATAGGAGTGTTTTGGGAACGTTTGCAGATCCTTGGAGAGGGAATGGAGCTGCGTGAGATGGATGTTTTGTCAGCACACTGAAGGTGAGGATGGTTCTGGCAGAGGCAGGGTGCAGGGCTGAGGCAGCACTCCCTCAGTCACTGCACTGAAGTTCTTAAGTCCTTGCAGTGTTTGGGATCCTCTCTGGGGGCTGTCTCCCACCTCGGGGAGTGGGACAGTAGACAGCAGCATGAAAGCTGAGAGAAGTGTCAAACAATGGTTCCAAACAAGCTGGAACCTGGTTCTTTTGGGCCTGATTCTTATTTTAGCCAGTTCCTGCTGGTGCTTCTGTCTTTCTAGAGGTGATATATAAGAACATCCACATATATCCACTGCCAGCCCCTTGGGCAGGAGCTGGGAAGGTGCCTGCCCCGTGGGGAGTCAGAGCTAATGTATCCCTTTTAGCAAAGTCGTGGGCACCTTAGGTGGTGAACAAAGAAACCCCTTCATAATGAATTGCTTGGCAGTTTTGCCAAGACCTTGACCCACAGAGTGATTGTTTTTCCCCCAAATAGAATGATGAAAACAAATCTGTGTTTTGGGAGGGGCACTCTTCAAAACAGGCTGATTGTCCCCTGGATGGGGTGGGTGTCTCTCACGAAGCCTGAAGGACATTGCTGCCTGGCCAAAATGTAAATAGAGGCTTTAAATAAAAGGTGTTGTTTGGGCTGACTTGCACTGGTATTTACCACAGAAGTCCCAAGAGTCACTCCCATGGGCTGCTGCCCCTGCACTGGCAGAAGACAAGACCCACTTTTGGCGAATTTATTTTCGTAGAATCCTTTGGTCTTGGCACTATGCAAACTGCAACTGCAGAGCTTGCACCAGCCTGGGTGCAGGCAGAGATCACCATTTAGCCATAATGCAATGATATCAAGGCAGAAGATTAAACTGGGGTCAGAAATACAGGTCCTGCTACTTCAGTAGTCCCAGGAATAGGACTAGCACAGGAATAACAGTGTTGTGTTAAATTAAAGCACTTCTTAAATCTGTAAGAGTGAAAAGTATTCCTGCAGAGTGTTTTCAAAAAGTACTAGATAAATACAGTAAATACAGCCTGAATGGCCTTTTCCAGAAATTCCCATCACAGCAGTTAATGATTAGAGCGTTATTTAATTGAGTTGCTAATATTAATTCATTAGCCATAATTTGGTTGTGGCTCAAAGTTAGCATCCTGCTGAAAAAAAATTAGATGGGATTTTAAAATTGAAATCCTATGTAACGAGTTAGTGTTTCTGAAATCGGGAAGGTTGTTGCTTGGAACCTGGGCTGCTCACCTGGCTTCGTAGGTTAATGATTCCTCTGAAGTGAAATATAGAAGTTTTTCTTCCTAGTGTACATTCAGCACTCATCTGTTCCGTGATCCAAATAATCTTCTACCCATCCGTCCATCATCTACAGCACTGAAAGGAAAGCTAAATGGCAGCCTTTAGCAATGAACTGGATGAGGTGGGAGAGAAATGATATTCTCACTTCCGTCTGACAAGCCCTGTGATCGGCAGTGAAAAATTCCTTCTGAAGCCTGAGCCAATACTGCAGGCAGGGCCGGGGTGTTTGCAAGAGTTTTACAGAATTCCTCGTGTCAGTCAAACCTTCGGAGACAAACCCCTGTGAGCCTTTGCAGGGGAGCAGCCACACTTCTGAAAGAGAGCAACACAAACCCCTCTCAGCCCAGATCCTGTGTAGTTGCACTGACTTCTGTGAAGGATGTGGGTACAGAGGAAATCGTGGGTTTGGATGCAAGGGTATTTGGGGCGAGAGAATCCAGCACACAGTTCTATTTTTATCTGCTAGACACAAATAAATCCTACCCAAATTCCAAGCAAACCAAAAGCGGGTGTGATACAGGTAGCTGGGATTTTTCTGTGCCGTATTTTGAAACGTGCATGTGCTGCCTGGAGACAGGCCTGGCAGGAGATGCAGGGGGAGTATTTTGCTTCCCGTGTAAGCGATGCTGTTTTCCTTTGCGTAGTTGCCTCAGAAAGCACCAGCTAGAACGTCAGCACGCGGCTTTGCTCTCTGGGCAAGGCAAATCTAACACTTAACACTGGGGACTTAAGATCTTCACTCAGCTCCCCGCTGTGTGTAATTTAGAATGCAGTCTCTGACGACATGATCACATTCCTTTTCCCTTGCTCTCTTGCACGCTCTGCTTTATTTTTGTTTTTCTTCTCCCTCCCTCCACCTCGCTGAGAGCACTGACAGCTTGGACAAGATGAGTCAGAGATGTTCAGTAAACAGAGGCTATTAAATTTCCCCTTCCTATGCTAAAAAAAGTTGTATCACCTGTGTCTAAATAGCCACCTCTTTGAAAGTGTAGAAATGGTTTTCAAGAGGATTTTAACCCTGCTATAATAAAGCAGTTGCTTGAAAATATTGAGAGCATAAAAAAAAAAAAAAAAGAAGACTGCCTGGACAAACTGATAAAAACAGGGG
>VZTE01006046.1:284254-318193 GCA_013397775.1 Eulacestoma nigropectus | reverse complement strand
AAAACGTTGAGTCATGCAGGCCATTAATTACAAAAAAAAAAAAAAGAGAATACATCAAGGGAATGTTAAGACCCAAAAGCCTTTTTACGGGTAGAAAAAATCAGGCTAAAATTACTTTAAAACATAGTACTCGAAGTAAGTCATGGTGAAAAGAGATGGAAAAAGCCACCTTTCTATGATCATAGGTGTTTTGATTTCAAACGGGATGCAAATATTTGTTTAGCTTAGTCTAAACACTTATATGCCACATTTAGCTTTTAAAATGATTGAATCTCTTTGGCATTCTTCTACACTGGCATATGGAGTGATAAATGTGCCACAGTTTCTCAATTCTGCCCTTTACATTCTAATTAAAGGAGAAACAACCCACTTTTCTGACTGTTTTCCAGAAGGAGGAATGCTGAAATTTTTGCTGGTTTGTGAGTTAGAGCTTCTCCCACTTTCCCTTCACAGGACCTGAGAGAACAGAATCTATTTCATAACTGTTAGAGATAGGAATCTTCTAATGAGAGAATCTTGACATAAAAATATCACAGCTTGTTTCTTATCCTGAGAGAGGGTAAACAATGAAAGATCTCTTATGTTCTCTAGTAATGGTGGTGTTTTGGATGAGCAAAAACCAGAATCTTTCTCTCAAGGGCTAATTTGACATGTGGCTAGTCATTCTAATTGAAACCAAACTAATGTTCCAGTATTGTTCCAGAGTTTAATGAGGAAAAAAAAAAAACAACTTAATATTCTCAAAGGAAGTTTCTTTACATATCACTCCAGTTTATCATTCCCTCACAGAATCAGAGAGTGCAAAGGACCCCTGAGCGTTCCTGTTACAACGCTTTTGCTGCCTGGTAATTGTAATTAATGAGACTAAATGCCCACAGTCTGTCCTCTGGGTGTTGCCTCCATTTGTAGGAGCTTTGTCTTGTCCAGGTCCAGCAGAATGTGCAGCAGCCAAGAGCAGGGCTGAACAGAAGAGTGCCAGAACCAAGCGAGGCCCAGGAAACGCTGCCTGGTGAAAATGGGCATTCTCACCAAATGGGGTTTCAAACCAAGCTTGATTTGGGGCATTTTTCACAGCTGAAGGAGAGTATGAGAACACTCTCCTAAGTCCAAAAATATCAGCAAGGTAATTGCCTGTAGTGGCCATCCAGGCAAAGGCCAGTAGGGACAGAATTTTTGCAGCCACCAGCTGACAGATCTTCAATTAAGCCATTTAATTAGGGACAAATGCACTTCTACTCTGTCTCCCACCGCAAGTATTTCCTTTTGGTTTTGGATGTAGCTGCTTCTCGCTTACATTGCAGGACTTCCTCCAATTTCCCATCTCCCACCATCGCTATTCCTGCTTGAGGAATCCCTGCTGTCTCAGCCCTTCCCACAAGAGAACTTCCCTGCTCTCCTCCCTGGGTTTTTTTTTCCTCCCTTCTGTTTATCATTTCCAACCCATCTGTGTTTTTTGAGGTGGGACAGTGGGAAGTCACAGTTCCCCCAAGCATTCATTGTAAGAGTGTTATTAAGTAGCAGAACACCTTCTAATCTTCCAATTTCTTCTTAATCCTTTTCCTATTACTTTCTTACATTTTCAGTGGCTTTTCTTGTTAATCCTGTGTTCTTAGAGGGCCATCAGAATACCTTCCATATATTATCTGAGAGGTAATAGCTATTTTTAAAGCTGTAATTGGGTAAGCAAAGTAATTTTTCCTGACTATGCATTGCTTTGCACTTCTTGAGGTTGTGCATTTAATTTTCTCATCACTCAATGAGATCCTTGAAGCCTGCTTTACATTTCAGTAGCCTGGAAAACTCAGTGGGTTTCACCCTTTCAAAACCCAGTGGGTTTCACCCTTTCTTGCAGAACATTTATTTAACAGTACCAGTCCCAAAAACTGTGCTTGGTGACCTCAATATTAATATCGCTTCTTTGTGAAAACTCTCCACTTATTCCTAACCTTTTTTGTTTGTTAAAAGATTGGTCCATGCAAAGGCTTTTCTTTTTGTTCTGAGGGAATATTTTTTCCTGAAGAGCCTTTGCTGAGATGTCAGAGGCTTGACATCTCCCATTACAGTGCACTTACGTGATTTTAGCTGATACCCTGACTGATTTCTTTGAAGAGCTCTAGGAGATCTCACTTAGCCTTTCTCTGTGATGGCTGTATCTTCCCTTTTTGCTTTAACTTACATTTTCCCCAGAAAATTTTCTGCTCTCCTAAAGTTCGTGTCCTCATCTGGTTTTAGTGTTTGTTTGTGTATTTGTTTTTTTCCCCACTAGCTATTATGCCTAATAACACGGCTTAGGTTATTTTAAGCAAATATGGGATGCCCAGAATGAGCTAAATGGTGGAAATAGAAGAGCTGGCATTGTAGTTTTTAAAGAGAAGCCAATTAATAAATGCAGCTTTCAAAACAAGGTCTGAAATTATTATAGAGGCGGACTGGACTGAAAGCAGCAGAAAGTGGTTTAGGTCTGGCTGACTGAATAAAAGCCTGAAATTCTCTGGATATGTCTGTGCACAATCTTATAGACTGAGGGGGTGATTTTTCATCGTTGCATTTATTCCATTTTTTGTAGCTCACTGCTTCTCCAATTTACAGCTGGAGCAGACATTGTTACATAACTGAGTTTGTCATTGCATGTGGACGGGATTTTCACACAGGAGCAAGGAAAGGGCTGCTCACTGTGCAAGATTTCCTGAACTTCCTTCAAGAGAATTTAATTTCTGAGCCACGCATCCCAAAGGCACGGGCTTGCCATTTGTTGGAGCGGCACTTGTGACACTGCTTGACTGCTGCTGGAAATGTGAAAACGAAAACGCCTGTGCTCCGTGGCTGTCTGGAGACAAGACCCAACCCCTTGACTTTGTGGTGGCACATAAAGGGGAAAACAGGAGCTACAAAAGGAAGGGCATTATTTCTATTTTTAACCTCTCAATTTTCCTTCTAAAAGCTGGGGGATAAGGGCCACGTTTCCCATGGCAAACCCAGCTGGGTGATAAGGGCCACGTTTGTCATGGCAAACCCAGCATTTGCCTGATCATTTGCAGTCACAGCCCTGCAGGGAGGGCAGTTTTTGCCGAGCGCTGGCTTCTATTTATGATCAATTACAATTGTAAAAGCACTGCTGACCAACATGGAAAAATCCTACCAAGGTGTTCAGTCTCCTGCATAATCCCCGATTTTATTTTTCTCTGGATGCATTAGATACTGCGCAGTAGAAATATCTGCTCCAACAAGGGAATTGTGAGCAAGTTTAAGAAATTGTGGATGGGAAAGGCAAGAAAGATCTCACACACTGGTAACTTACACACGTAGGGATGCTGCTGTTGTTCTGTGCAACCAACACCTCCAGCTGCTGTAAATCAGCACATTTCAGCCCAAAAAAAACCCTCTCTCCTCTGAGTGTGGTGGCTATGCACAATTGCAGCATTTATCCACTTTTAATTTCAAGTGGTTTTGGGTTTTTTTTACTAAAAGACAGATTCATATCAATAGCCTCTAACTCAGCCTGAAGTTTTTTGCCATGTTATGGAATCACAGGATGGTTTGGGCTTGGAGGGTCCTTAAAACCCATCCAGTGCCACCCCCTGCCATGGGCAGGGACACCTTCCACTGTCCCAGGTTGCTCCAAGCCCCCATGTCCAACCTGGCCTTGGACACTGCCAGGGATCCAGGGGCAGCCACAGCTTCTCTGGGCACCCTGTGCCAGGGCCTCCCCACCCTCCCAGCCAGGAATTCCTTCCTTATTTCCAATCTGAACCCACTCTCTATCAGTTTGAAGCCATTCTCCTTTGTCCCATCACTACATGCTCTCCTAAAAAGTCTCTTCATCTTTCTTGTAGCTCCTTCAGGTCCTGGAAGGCCAAAATTCAGTCACCCCAAAGCTTCTCCTCTCCAGGCTGAACAATCCCAGCTCTCCCAGCCTTTCCTCCCAGCAGAGCTGCTTCATCCCTCTGCTCATCCTGGAGCCTTCTCTGGCCTCTCTCCAGCAGCTCCAGGTCCTCCCTGTGCTGGGCCCCAGGGCTGGGGCAGCTCTGCAGGTGGGGTCTCACCTGAGCACCGGGGGAGAGGAGCAGAATCCCAATCCCTTTCCTGCTGCCCATGCTGGGGATCAGCCCAGGGCGCTGGGGGTTTCTGGGTTGGGGCAGGTCCAGCTCTCACCCACAGCACCCCAAGTCCTCCCAGGGCTGCTCTGGTCATCCCCAGCCTGGATTAGCACAGCAAATGTAGCAGCAGAAGCCTGATTTATAGACAGGTGGTGTTTGTAATGCGCAGTCTCTGCAGCCGAAAGGTCCCTAAACATTGTTTTCACCAGGCTTTGTTCTTACAAATTGCTGTCTCTCCAAGTGGCATCAGTGTGGGAAGGCAGCTGGCAAGATCATGTGAATCAGAGTGTGACTGCTGGCAAAATATTCCAAAAACAGTGAGTGCCACTGGAGCCCTATAGATTGAGGATTTCATCTGGGAGGTTTCTCAGCTTTTTCGGGAGAGCTGGGCTCTCGACTTTAGGCTATTAAAAAAAAAAGTGTAGCATTCATCTGCATCAAGAAAAGCTTCCAGATGAAAACAGTGTCAGCTAAGGCTGTCTTCATGGCAAAGGGAAACCTTTGGAAAAGAGGCAGGAAGCATGAAGTAATGAGTGGGTGCCTTATATGGCAACAGGGAGTGCTTTTAATAACAAGATACAGCAAAACCTCTGGGTGCCCTGCTTTTCCCGCAGGTCCAGGTGAGCATCCCAGTGTCCTTCGTGCCAGTCCTCCCCCAGACAACCTGGCAGCCCAGATTCTTTGCACTGCTGCCCTTGTATAGCCCCTCATCTTTCAACTGTTTGATTTTCCAGAAATGTCATGGCAGAATTTGATTCCAGCTCTCCATGAAGACACAGGACTCGCTCCTCTTTTATCAACCTCTAATCTAAAAGTTTAACTATGAACTTGGCTGTCTCCCACTAACGGCTACACAATTCTCTTAGGTAGGTGCACTCTGTTCTTTTCAGCAGATAACTTGAATAAAAAGACCCTTTTGGTGCCTGCTTTGAGGGAAAACAGCAGCATGAAATAAAAATGTGAGGTCTGTGTTTGCCACAGGCGTAGTCTCTGCTGCTTTCCATGTGTGGTGGTTGCTTTTAAGAAACACAGAGCTTAAAAAAAATTCCAAAGTGCGTGTAGAGGTGAATTATGGAGAATGTTCTTTGTTCAGCTGCAGTGTATCAATTTTTCTTCCCCCAGGGAAAAAGAGAGCACAGGACAGGTGGGTAGAAAGGTGGGAGCAGCGTGTCCTGGCTCCAGGGACACTTTGGATAGAGCACCATCCTATTGATAAGCACCTGCTGCCTCTGGGAACAGCCTGTTCCTGGGCTCTGGGGTTACCCTGACCCCGCAATTCTCTCTGATTTGCTCTGTTCCAACAGGCCCTATAACAGGATATTTATAGCTGGAACACAAGATTTGAGCTGGGCTCTTTCTAAGCCTTTGATTTTACTGGGAAGTGGGGAGGGAGGGAATCCTTTTTGCTTTCAAGTGTGAAACAGAATCAGCACTTTGTACGTTTTGCTTGTATTGCTTTTTCTTAAATTCTTTTACACATAACTGGTGTTGAATCTTTTCCATTGGAAAAGGTAAACAGAATTGATTTTTCTCTTCATGCATATTTATCTTCAGAAAATCATTTGTACATTCTCTAATTTGTGTTAATAGTGAAAGTCCTCAGATGTGTTCCATCAGTCTCTTTGAAGGCTGGTACATAATTTCCATTAGGAGAGTCTAAGAGGAATATAAAGTAGACTTTTCTGAATTTTTTTTTAACTAAATGAATAAAGATGTAGATATAGATGTGGCTACGCAAGATTCAGAACCTGTCCCTGAAGAAAACCAGAGCTAATGCAAAAGTATATTGATTTGGGTCGGATGCCAGTTTTGTTCAGAGCAAAACCCCTGCTCAACAAAGTGGTTCCTCTGAAATAAAAGCAACATAAATGTTGTGTATTTTTACCTCTCTGTCCACCTTCCCACTCCTGTCCTGGTGTTCCTCTCCCCCCGTTTCTCCTCGAGGGGAGGCGGTGTGGCTGTGCCCACCTAAACCCTGGGCTTTTATTCTTTCCCTTACCACAGCAGGTTGGTTGCTGGTGGAACGCTCTGGGTCTGGGTGTACCTCATCAGGAAATCGCAGAGCTGGGACAGCCCTTGCCCTGTGAGCTGGCTCTCATTGTGGATCTTTAATCTGATAAATATTCTCTCTCTGATCTCGCCTTGGCTTCTTCCGTTCAAGGAATTGAGTAACGTGAGGTTGGACCAAGCTTGTTTAAAGGGCACTGAGCCAACACAGTTTGCCTTCCCCTCTCTGACCATTTATTCTGCAGGGCCAATCATTAAAACCCTGCTCAGCCAGGAAAGCAGGTAAAGACTATTTCTGCTTCGTAACCAAAGATCCAGACCAAATTCCAAGATTCCCATGGAGATTCCCAGCGGTGGTGGTTCCACGGTGCTTTCTTTAACAAGAACTGAATCTGTCTCTGAGTTTTGTTGTCTCTTGCTGTGTGACAGGGGTTTCAGGAAATAGTTGAGAAGAAAGAATGCATTTGTCCTTTAAAAAAAACCAGCAGCTGTTCCAAACTGGGTCTGTTTAAAAGCATGGCAGCTATTCAGATTTTTTCCTGGATGTTTTTATTTACATCATGGGCTTTTGTAACCAGCTACGGGTGGGATTGCATTGTGACTAAAAAATGTCATGGCTTGTCCTGGTAGGATAACCTGAGTTACACAGCTTAAATAATTATTAAAAACAAAGAAACCACACACACTTTCTCTCTCTCATAGGAAAATCTGGCAAGGGAGAAGAGAGCTTGTGTTGGATGCTGATCTCACTTGTGTGAGTGGAGTGACACTGAAGAAATAACACTGAGAAATGGGATTGTATTATCCAATTTTTATAAAGAGATCATTGAATATTCCTGCTATAATCAGTCTAATTAATGCTAATTATTTAAGGCTTTTGGATGCAAATAGCCACGGGCAAGCCATCGGGGAGTATGTAAATACTTGAGAAGGAAAGATATGAAAGATATGGATTTATTTCACTCATTCATGAAAGCTTATTAAGGATATGACAATGTTGTCAAATACTTGTTAAGCACTTACATTTTATCTGAGTTTGGAATCCCCAGGCAAACCAGGCAAAGTGTTCTCTCTCCCTCTTTGGGATTATTCAGTATTTCTTACGCTGACCTCTGTAGAAATTCAGCAGAACAGAAGTAAAAATCAAATTTTCTTTCTCTTTCAAACTCCCCGACATCCATTTAGCAATCTTTTGAAATGATGAAAAGAAATGAAAGTACCTGCTATTTCTGTAAATCCCTCTCTGAGCACTGCTGCTCTGCAGTGACATTGTGCCAGAGCAGGTGGAAAGGAGAGCCACAGCAGAAGCATTTCCCACAACTGTGGATTTCTGTATAGAAAGTTTAGAAACAGTTTTGAAAGCCACTTCTGCAGCATTTGATTTTAATAATCTTTATTTACAATCACTTTCTGGTGAATCAGTAGATTTCCATAGTTAAGGCCTTTGTGGTCATGGATCAGGTTATCAGAACTTTCCCAATCAATGCAAAATGGAAACGAAATTGTTGGCAAATTCTTAGAGAGGAAAGGAAATCTGGAGAAAGGAAGGCTGCCTGGAATGCTGCATGTCCACTGAATAATGACCTTGGAAAATCCATTTGTGTCTCATACTTTGGCTTTCCATCTTCAAAGGGAAATATTGACTCCGTTGTCTCCCTCTTAATCATCAGATGGCACGAGCTCATTTGGTATTTTTGGGCCATGCACAGCGTGGAAATCCAGGAGCAGCTGAAGTCCCTCCATACAGCACAAACAATCCCCTTTAAAAGACCCCCAATCCCTCATTCCCTGCTCATTCCCTGGGCAGTTTTGGAGCCAGCACGGGCAGGCAGCGTTCTGCAGCCGTCTTTAGGAGCAGACACGTCAATCCTGACCTGGAGACCCTTCTTGCTGTGTTTGAGCCGTGGATCAAGGCTGCAAATGCCCTCTGGCTTGGAGTGGCAGGGAAACAATCCCACACCGCATCCCTGTGGGGCTCAGGATTGCTCAGGCACACGCTGAATCCCGACACATTCTGGAGGAGTTGTGCTGTTTGTCTCGGAGACATCTGCTGATAGATCACTGAAATCTGCTCGTTTGATTTGTGCTTTATGTGGGTTCATTTCTGACAGATCTTGTTAAAATAAAATAAACCCCAAAGTATTCCTGCAGGTAATTTCTTGCTTTTGCATTGTTTTCAGGTTTTTCCATAAAAAAAAGCTTTGTCCTGTGCTGCACAATAGATGTTCTCAGATTACCCACATCAAGCTGTTTTAAATCCTGGCACTGGCAAATCTTTCACTAATTTTTATCATTTTTATCAAACTATTTATCTTTTACTTATCAGGTATTTGGGGATTTTTGCTGAATTATGAGGAAATATTTGTGTTTTACAGAGACACTGAAATTACCCAGGAGAACGAAAGGAACATCTTTAATGTACTTAGTCAAATGTGTGTTTGTCTCTAAGATTGTCAATGACATGCACGAGGAACTGCCAGAAACAGAAAAGGTGGAATAATTAAGATAATTACTGTGAAATACTCAGCCTGTATTTTATTTTAGGCGCTTGGACAACCAGTAGGATCAATCTATAGCTAACAAAACTCCTGAGTCGCGTTGTTACAGAGAATTTCCTTACAATTCACTTCTTTATTATTATTCTTTCAATCTCCCACTTCGAGTGCAGAACGAATCCCGGTAAAAGGATTATTAAAAACCTTGTTATTTTCTACTCCTAGTTTGAACTGCAACCCTTCCACATTTCCTCCCCTACCATGAGCACATAACAGCACTCTCAGCCCCCAGTTCTGGGTGTGCTGGGAGTGGTGAGAGTGCGGACAGGGCACGAGAGAGAAAATAACCTGTGTGTGCCAGAGGTTAGCCAGGCTCTTTAATGCACACAGCAGAGAGGGTTTAGACGGATTTTACTGCCTGACTGAACTGTTGAAAACAGAGCAGGACAACGAGGGATGTATTTGATGACAGAAAGGTTTGGCAGGATAAACCTTGATGGCCAGTAATGCATAAAATCTATAGTTTAGTTTTGTAGCAGTGACAGCAGTGTTTAAAAATTATTCTCCATCTCACTCAAACCCTACTCCTATCATTGTTTAGGGTTTCCTGCAGTGATAAATTTCTTCTCCTCTCCCAGCACGGATGTGCTGGCTGACCCTTCCTCGTTTTAGAGACTTTCTGTTGCAATATAATCTGACCTGGGTAAGACCCCCCAGGTGAAGGGGTGATAACCTCCGTGAAAAACTGAATGTGGTAGCACTCAACAGAAGCAGTTTCATACCTGATTGCTGCAATCAAATACACAAATGACTTCTGGGCATAATTTATTCTTGTGTTTCACCTTGCCAGCTACCGAGGTACCAACATTTTTAGCAGTTCTCTTTCTTTGTTTCACTGGCTAAACTCCAGGTATTTGTGTTTTCCCTGAGCAAAAGGGCAGCTGCACAACATGCTCTGTGCTACTGGTAAGTGACTGCTATCCATCAGCATCCTGTCATGACTCAGTCTTTCTATCTCCTTTCAAAGCAATATTCTGCTAGGTCATCTTTCACTGATGAATGTGAGAAATGTTCAAAATAATAAATGGAAACTGATTCTTGAAGTGCAGAGCTAGACTGACTGAGACATAGAGTGAATGGCAATGAGCAGGGGTCACAGAATGTCCCTCCAAGGAAAATCAGAGCAGCAGCATTGTGCTTTTAGCTTAGTGCAACGTTTGCTGAAGTCAAACTGCCTCTGGCTCAGAGAAAATGAAAGTGCCATTATTGGCCTTCAGGAGAATGCTGGAACAGTATGTGTGCTGCTCCTTCTGGGAGTATTTGCTTCCCATCTGACACACACATTAAGGACCGAGAGTAAATACTCAGATATCTTAATTATCTTTCAGCCTTTATTATGCTGTGCTTGGTTTTCACCCTGGGAAGCTGTACGTGAAAGACTTGCAGCATCAGCCAGACAGAAAGTCTGGTTTGCCTTCCTAGAAACAAAATAGAAATCGCTTCTAAAACAGAGGTCAGCCCAAAGTGGGATTGTGGTGGGGCAGCCTTTGATAGCGCTGATACTGCAGCATAAATTCATAGTGCACACAGCTTTTATCTATAGTTAGCAAATATGTGCACCCTTGAGCCTCATCTGACCTTTCAAGAATGGGTTAAAATTAGAAGTCACTGGGAGAGGGCTCATCTGCTAAAAAGCAAGAAGCTGAACTGCTTTTGGGTTTGCTTCCCTTTCTCTGCAGGCAGTGAGGTGCCGGCTTCTTACGTTAGCAACACAAATCCCATTTGCATTAATAATGCCACAGTCGACGCAGCGAAGTAAAAGACGCAATTAAATTTCCCTCAACAGACACAGAGCAGGCTGTAAAGTGCCAAAAAGTAAATCTGGCAAATGAAGTGCCCAGATGAGCAAACCAAGTTCCGACATAAAGAGGGGGTTCCTAGGAAAATCAGCTTTCACTGGTGATAATTCAATGTCTGATTTAGGAGATCTTTCCTGTAGAATAGCAGGCAAAACTATTTCATCATATGTTTAATCCTATCTGACATTAGCTGTCTGAGAATTGTCCTACAAAGGTAACAAGAAAGACAATATTGAAATAAGGATTTCCTAACAATCTTCCCTTAGCAACTCCTAAATTATTTCTGGTGCTCTGAGCCTTCCTCAGTCTAGACTTGCACTTTAGCTGCTGTCACAGAACCTTGCAAGACTAAAAAAACCCCTCCAAAACAACAACCCCCTCTCTCATCTAGAAAGGATGGGCTTTGCCTAATTAACAATAAACTGATTTTTAATCAGCATAGTTGAAAAAATTGGAACTTTAATGTGAGCTAACTACTGCACGAGATGTGCTGGTCTTTGACTCTCAGTGATAAAAGACTGCTATGGCATTTTGTTGATATTTGGAAGATTTCAATAAGGATCCCAAGAAGTCATTAAGTAAACTTTAAAGAAGACTAGACTAGACTAGACTAGAAAAATATGGTGTTTGTGTTTTACAGGTTTCACTTGCTATCATTCCTAAAATTAATCAGGGGGGTTTAGCTCATTTTGATGTTACTTTAGCTTATTTTACTTGTAGCTAAATTGAGAAAAATGTGTCTTATACAGGAAATTAACTTCTCAGACTCTGGAGAAGAGCCGTGTCTGTTGGCAGCTGATACCCCTCTGAGTTTTATGCCACTGTTCAGGCTGGATGCAGATTCAAATTTGAATATGCAATATCTCCAAAGTTAGGACTGTAACAGCTCTCTAGTGGCCACATGGTAGAGCAGAACTCCAACCCTTTCATGTTATTGAAATCCAAAGATTCTTCTTAACCAAAAAATATCTTCCTCTATGTATTTCTGATACCCCTTCATCTGTTGGACATAGCAGAACAACCTTCCTTGGTATTGTTTAACTTCCTGTCTCCTCTTCAGAGTCAGGAAGTTTGCAGAGGTGATGCTGAAGCTGAAAGGGAGCTGAGAAGGGAACAGGAATATTCTGCAACAGGAACATTCTGCAGCAGCACTGAAAACCCAGCTTTGTGTTCATCTAGAGCCATCCTGACCCCTGGCAGCGAGAACACCACACCTCCAGCTCTGTGCATTGCTCCTCGCTCCTCTCTTCCCTCAAAGTTGCATTGAATTCCCTGCACTAAAAGATTGAACCCAAGCTTTATATATTGTCTTGTGCACAGAACTTCAAAAGTGGTAATTAAGCAGCCATTTAATTGGCAACGAGCGGTTTGTCTACCAGAGACGACAAAGCAAGGAAGACTTGTTTGTTGATGACATTGTCTCGCTGTTGGGGTTTCGTTGCTCTTTTGTTCTCTCATTCTTCCTAACAGGCAGCAAGGGAACTGAAACTAAGTTGTTCCTGGTGTGCAGGGAGAATTTGGGATAGGATCCACCCAAAGCTTTGCATTTTAATCCGACTCATGTTTGCAGAAGAGACCAAGGAATTTTCTGAGGCTCCATAATCTCCTCTATTGCTGCATATTTTGCCGTACCATTTACATCCGGAGCTTTTTTGGACCATCTGGAGCAAATCTGTGTGCACAAGAAAAATGGGAAAAAAACCCCCATGTTCCTTATGGAAATCTACTCCGTGAGCCCCTCCCCTGAGTGAGGCTCTCAGGTTTTCGCCGTGTTTTTCTCAGGATGGATGGAACTCTGCTGCTTATGTAACAAAGCGCCGAGTTTGCCTTTTAGAATAAAAAGTAGGGTAACTAAGCAACAAAAATCGTCCTGGCCCTGAACACAAATTGCTTTCCGATCGTTGCGATGCTAACACCAATACTTTCAAGATTTAAACACTGTGAGCAAGCAGCTTTCAGCCTTCTCATTCTCATTTTGTTGTTTTAGTAATGCTCAAATGTTTTTAAATCCCTTTTTCTTGTGCAGGGAGAAGCTACAGTCCAGCTGCTTACTCTAACCCACACAACTTCCAAGGAGATGCTGTTGTCTTCCCCAGGATCCTGGCTTGGTGTGTTTATCTGCATGTGTAAATCAGGATACAGGCTGAAGACACTTTGGTTGAGTAGAATTTTATTCCATTAATTCAAATTTGTTGATACCATCCCAGTGCTAAAACTTCAAGTTTCGAGCCAGGGTTTGCTGATGCCTCAACTGCTGCTTGGCCTGGTGGTCATCTCCAGACAGAGGCTTTTAATAAGCCAAGAGCTCTCATAAAACTGAGCGTGGTTATCCACACACAGAGCACAGGACAGGGCAAGCCTTGCTTGGAAACACCACCTTGGGAGACATGAGCATTATGACACTTTCTTACATAGCAGTGAGTGCTGTGTGTGATAAAGGAATTCAGCTTAAAGATGCCACTGGAAAAAAAAAAAGGGAAAAGAGGATATTGTAGTCAAATTTTGAACCACAGACTTTTTAGGGATCACAAATGGCAAAAGGAATTCGGTTTAAAGATACCATAAAAAAAAATAAAATAAGAGAATTTTGTAGTCAAATTTTGAACGGCAGATTTTTTAGGGGCCACAAATGGCAAAAGGACTTTATCAACTGCGGAGGACAAAAATTTCCAGGCTTATTTCAATGCAGACTTTTCAATTTTTAAGTTATTTCAATTTCTGTTCATGTAAACAGTTACAAAGGCTTAAATAGGAAAGAGGAGTGGTATGGCCACAGAAGGCAGCAGCAGGAATGGGGAGCTGACAAGGCCGTGAGGAATTTTGACATAGCCCTTGTTTCCTCTGGGGAGGTGGAACACGGATGCAAAGTTTGGCAATGCTTTGTTTCCTTCCCTTCAGGACACGCTCTGTCAGCTGGGGGCTGACAGACAGAAATTTGGTGCTGTAAATGCACCTGTACACTGATGTTGAGAGCTCTGGGTAAGGAAACTGTGCCTTGACGTGGAGGGAAGGTTGTCAGGTAAGTACAGGCTGGATATCAGCACTGAAGAAATTAACAAAAACAGCATTTAAGGAGGGGATAACCAAAAACCCTGAACAAAACAAGAGGATGTGCTTAGCAAAAAGTAGTCCGGCAAGTGGCCAGAGAGAAAATATCTGAAATAAAAGATTGCCTAGAGCAGCTGGGGGCAGAGGTACCCATCAGAATGGAAACAGGGTTATCCACAATTCCCAGTATCTGGGGGCTGGGGCAGAGAAGCTGAAGGATAAATGCCAGATGTGGAAGATCCTAAATACAAGGAATAGGAGAAGGTCTGTTGCAGTAACACAACTGAGTGGTGAGCTGTGTCTGCAGACCCAAGGGAGGGAGGGTGTTTTGGGGTTTTTTAACCACGCATGCTTGGGCAGGACTAAAATCACATCAAAGCTGGAGCAAAGAAAGAGTTTGCAGGAAAAGTTATTCAGAGGATGAGATCCTGACCAAACCGTGCCATTTGCTGGGTTGCACTGGCACTAAAGGGAGGAGGGAATGAGGGTGAGTTTAGAGCAGCAAAATCCCCATGTCTGGGACAGTGGGAGCAGGGCTGGGAGCAGAGGATGGGAGCAGGATGATGGACAATGGAAGGTGAGCTGAGTACTGGGGAGAGAGGGATTAACTGTCTCACTGGATCCAATAGTCTGGGGATTTACAGCTCCCTTCCTTTCAATTTGTGCTTTTCATGTGTCACGTGGCACATGTGGGGCTGTTCCTAACCAAAGCCCTTTCACTGTACCCTTCTCTCTGACAGGAACTGCAGAACCCCGCTGTGCAACGACAATTCGAGATCTTGGGAGACATAACAAGAAATGGGATTGGATTTATTAGGATGGAAGCAAAGAGTTGCATTTAACTGCATTACTGCATCGATACCCCACTGAATTTTCAGCACACTGTGTTTTAAAATGGTCATCTTTATCAGTTCTGAACAAGTCCATGCTAAGCCATTAGAGGTTATTAAAGCACAATTTCCCAAACTACCAGGAAGATGGCAAAATAAAAACCCAGGGCACGATTACGCTTCAGCCTCTTGGTGCCTCAGTGAAATGGGTACCCGTTCCTCCTCCCAGGGATCCCCAATTCCTTAATTAGCACTTTAAGTGCTGAGTGATTTGGGTAGGCTTGTTATGCAATTACAAAAGTATGAATTTAGCATTAATGCTGCCCCTGGAACGTCACTGTTTTTCCTGAGTTTTTCTTACCATCCTTGCACTGCACTCTGGCTGCACTGTGCTGATTTCCACAGTTAAGCTCAGTCTCCTGTGTTGTGCTACTGAAGAACAACTCGAGATCTCCTGCTTTGCTTTTCATTAAGAAATTGATTGCTCTACTGAGACTAACAGAAAAACATTCTTTTAGCAGCTTAAGATAAATCCATAGTACTCGAGTTTAGGTAAAATGCATTTTCATTTGCTGTTTGATGGCAATGCCTTCGTAATTCTTTTCCATTTCATGCATTCATTGTGCAGGGACGTGAGGGAAGCACAGATGAGAACCTTTATCACAGCTCTCAAGAATTTTCCCTTTCCCTCTCAGGAATGAGTATCTCTGAGGGCTTTCACTTGCAGAGAGCTCATTCCTACAGTGAATATTTTCTAAGAGTAAACTGAATTACTTTCAAATGCAGCATGGGATGGAGATATTGGGAAGCTTTTCTGGTTGTGTTTCACAAGCTCTGCAGAGACCTGAGCCTTTGTGGAGAACGGCTCCTCTGGGCTGTGTGGGGTGGGAGCACCCAGTGCCTTTGCAGATAAAGGAGAGACAGGTGATATTTCTAATCCCTCTGCAGTCCTGAGCTCCTCTCACTGCCTCTGAAGAAGGAAGGGATGGGACTGTGCTGATTTGTCAGTGATTTTGTATTCCCAAACTTTTCAGTGTGTAACTTTCCCGTGTGCAGCTTCTCCTTTGGCCCTGCCAGGTGTTGCTGTTTGCAGCTCTCTGGGGCTCCCAGCCCCGCACACCTTCAGAGCTGCATCAGCACATCATGGATTTTGAGAGTGTTTCCTCCTTCATTCACTTCTTCTAAATAAACTTTGCACGTTGGACACTTACTGAGAGGAAAACTGGCACAAAATAGATCGGGAGTGAGACTGGGAGATACTGAATAGGATTTAATGGAAATTAAATATTTACAGGAGCTGATAGCTCTACAGATTTCTCTGCACAGTCCTGGGGACAGAAATCCTCTCCTGGCTGGCCTGGCCCCAGCAGAGTGCTCAGGGCACAGGGGGAGTTTCCCTGAGGTGAGTGAGACTGGGGATGTGTGTTTAAGTGCTTTGCTGGACTTCAGCCCTGCAAACACTCCGCTTTCATTTCAATTCCCTTTTTAGTGTTTATTTTTACGTAAGGATATGAATCTTCACGGGTTTGTTGCCTTAGACTGTGACACCAGCAAGAGACAATATCAATCTGTAAGTATCAGTCAATACCTACAAATTGAAATGAAGGCTGGGGGGTTTTTTATTTAATAAATATTTAACAAGTGCCCTTAAGGATCACTAAACCTCTTCCATTTGTAATAAATTACCTCCAAAAGCAAATTTACTTTTGGGCTGATGGGAACCAGCGTGTTCTGTTCTCTGATCAGTTTTATGGAGAAAAAAAATAAATTTGAAAGCTTACCTGAGTCCCTTTCAACCACCTGAGTCCATGGAGATGCCTCAAGGGGAAATTAGTTCTGGGATGAGCTGTTTTATTTAAATGACTGCTCATGAGACAAAAGGTGTGAGATGTGAGTAAAGTCTCTGTCCATGCTCAGATGTCACTATAAAAAAAAGTTTCTTTATTTAGCCCCTTTGGTGAAGACAGCAAATCAAAATACTGGTTAATACTAAGTCATTCTCTATCAAAGCCTAATTGGATCAAATTAATTAACTTTAGTGAAACTATCATAAAATTAATAATTTATTTCGAGCAATGACCAAAATATGAATTACTAATTTACACAATTAATTGAAACGCTGAAAGTTTTAATTTTTTTTTTTTTAAAAAGCAGCAGCACCACCAATAAACATCCAACCAGGATCACAAAAATCAGCGTGTCACAAAAAAAACCAGATATTTAAACAGTGTTCATCATATAATAACAGATTTAAGTAAGACCACGAGACAGTTCACAGGACAACACGGTGAAAAGATAACGATGAAGATAAATAACAAATTAATATAAAATCCATTTAGGGAGACCAAACAGATGCATGGCAGTAAATGCTTGTCCCAGCTTTTCTCAGGTAAACTCACAGGAAGTTCTGCACTCAAAATGGGGGAATTCCCCCACTGGAATCCACCCGGGATGGTTTTGCCTTAAAGCTGGCACTGGGTGGTTTGTGCTTGCTCCTCTGGCAAGAATGAACCCTTTCAATAGTTCAAAGCTCCCCTCAGAGTTTATTTTTACCCCGTGGAGATGAGGAGCAGTGTGTGACACTCCGGCAGCAAAGCAGCTGCTGCCGCTGGGGCTGAGTCACTTCCCTGGGCTGAATACAGAACTCAGCCCAGATAATTCATGAATTGTGGGGAATGGAGCCCGCCTGTCAC
The DNA here is from genome assembly GCA_013397775.1 of Eulacestoma nigropectus. Taxonomy (NCBI): domain Eukaryota; kingdom Metazoa; phylum Chordata; class Aves; order Passeriformes; genus Eulacestoma; species Eulacestoma nigropectus. The sequence continues at coordinate 301,164 of VZTE01006046.1, read as the reverse complement.
TCGGCATTCCCAGGCAGGATTTCTGGCACGCTCTTTTGATCTGCAGGATCCGAGAAGGGGAACACGGGGCAGTTGTTTGGGTTGGGCGGTTCGGGGTTTTGGTGTTTGGCTTTGTGGGGTTTCAGAGGGAGTTTGAAGCTTAAAGAACATTGGGGTTTTTTGTTGATGCTTAAACATGTTCAAATATCTTTTTTTTCCTTTACATTCCATGTTACTGGGTCCTAATTTTGCATATTCTCAATATTGAACAGCCTGAGTGCCAATAACTCCCCGGGGTTTTTCTCCCCTGGCAGTAATTGACAAAACTTTCAAGCTGTTTCAAATCTAGACTCGATTCCACAAATTTTCAGTGGAGCAAAGCCTTCTTTAATCACTTAGGTCCTGGATAAACACTTTATACTTGCTTTAGACCACCTATGTTAAAATGAGTTTATTTAATGAAGCAGCCACGGTGGAGTTCTAACAGGGGAGCCACAAAAAGAGGGTGAAACAATAATGCAGTTTGGACTAGAATTTCTGCAAGAGGAGTTTTAAGAAGCTGTGAAAAGAGAGAATTAATCCCTCTGGGGGTAAACTGATGGATGGAGGGAAGAATGTCTACAGAGGTCACAATGTTTTATGTCGTGACGGGCAGAATGATGACAGATAAACCAGGTTTATCAAAAAAGGAGGCAGGTTGTGCAGAAGTCAGATGTGTTATATTAAGGACCAGAGATCTCTGATGGGTGATGATTTATTTATTTATTGTACCCATTTCTGACTATCCCGAGTTGAAGGATGCTCTCAGATAAGCATCAGCACTGAAGCTCACTTTGAATCAAAGCTCAAATATAAAACAAAAAAGCTGCAAGAACCTAAGAACTCAGTGTCAGCCTGGATGGTTTCCTGTGTCTAAAATGAAGTTGCTGCCTGATTTGCTAAATTCAGTCTGCGTTCGCTACACTCACCTCTTACAGTAGCAGAGTTGAAAAATAATGCTAAAATTTTTGAAGACAGGTGACCTTGTCTCAGTTGTTTTGGCAGCAGGGAAAGGATGTGACTGCAGAGAGTGAGCAGGTCTGCTCAGCTGTGATCGCAAAACTTCCCATTTGTATCACTAAAGCTTAAAATAAATTGGTTTAAATCATCCCCAAGTAAGTGAATGAAGAAAAAAACCTGTAGGATAAAACTGCATTGAAGCCCTGAGCGTGGATTGCTTTCACTACACAGGCAATTAAAATTGTCAGCACTATTCTTTTGATTGGGGAGGATCATTTCAACCTCCATCAAATATCGAAAATGGAGATGGAAGTTAGCAGGAGAGTTGTTGCAAAGGTGCTTTTTAATGTTTCAACACTTGTTTACTCATTTCTTACAAAAAGAAAAATTGAAATAAAAAGCTCTGAGAGGCTAGAATCAGCTTGGCATGAAAGAACACAGCAACTGGAAATAATTAAAACAACGCTTTCTGAAAGATAAAATGATAATATGAAAATGAACTGCAAAGTATTTTATGATATTAAAAACCTCTTATTATTTAAAATCATGTCTGTGAACTTTTCCCCACGAGGATTGCATATCAAAACTGAATTCTACTTTACAAGGTCTAATGGAAGTCACAAGGCCTCGTTTTCAGGGACTTTTTGTTAGGCGTGAGATGCATCCAACAGAAATAATGACAGCATTTAGTTATTTTGGACCTATTGTGGAGGACAGTGAGGGGAACGACTGACTGAGCAAAACCTGGAAAGAAGATTTTGCACTAAGGTTGCAGTGATGCCAGCTCCTGACCTGCTGGGAAGGTTGGTGGGGAGAGGTTTCCCCCTCTCATCCACCTCGAGGCTGTGTTTGCCTGAGATGTCTGCAACATCCGTGGCTTTTAATCAAATTAATGGGCTTTAAAGCAGTCTGAGTGCTGCATTTTCAATGGAACTTCTTTCCATAGGGTGCGTCTTCCCTGCTGTGCGCTGCGCTTGAAGCCTCTCACCTCTCCCACGGTTCTCCAGCCACGCCTGGGCATTGTTTACATGTCTGTGCAAATCCAGTGTCTTCTGGAGGAATTCCGACACGAAATCCCATAAACCTGCCTGAAAATGAAAGACAAAGGCACGGAACATAGATTTTACAGCATTTTTACTGCGTAGCTCCTGTGCCTTTTCAGCCCCCACAGCTGAAGGTTCAGCCACTGAGCACTCAGCCCGGGGGGGAACTATCCCTGTCCCTGCACCCCTGGAGCAAGCACACTCTGAGTGTGCTACAGCTTTCATCTCCCCTTTCCTTTCTCTCAGCCAGTGACTCATACTGCAGTGCAACCAGAGGCATCCCATTTGCATCACCTATCAGCTTATTATTTAGGGCAAAGTAATTGTTGTTGGGGTCTTAAAATACCCCACCGAGCCCTTCAGCCTTCGCGTGTGAAACATCAGGATTTTTCCTTTCAACCAAATCCCTTCAGCTTAAATCAGCTTAATATGCCCATGAAATCCCCCCGGCTCTCTTATTAATGTTATTTCCAGTAATATATATTTTTTGTTCTGCTGGTTTTGTAACAGCTGGCAGGGTGTGTGTTTGCAAACCCAAACCTTGTCCGAAGGAACATGTCTACAATATCAGAGGGTGAAGATAAAGAGCCCTGGAACCTTGGAGAACTTTCCAGGCTGCCTTCAGACCAAGATTTGCTAATGGAATATATTGCCAGAAGTAGAAAAAGGTTTTCAGGACTGGTAGGTTAAGAGCAGACATTGGGGTGTTTGGACCAAGTGTAGCAGTGACTTTCCTATGGAAAACAAAAAGTGCCTTTCTCCCCAGCCCCCTTGATTTCTGTGTGAAAATAATTATTTAAACTTAAGTTGAACTTACTTTGTTTCTATTTTTCCTGGTCGTTGAGCGTATGAGAACTGATTTTCTTATGAAATACATCTTTTCAAAGTGACTCCTCCTCGTTTGTGACGAGGTTGCCCCCAGTCTGTGTGACCAGTTCATTGTGCTGGTATCGGTAATTAAAGGGGTTTCAGAACTAATCACCTTTCCAGATGTTTTGCCTTTTTAATGCTGACACACAGCAGGAGAGCAGAGCCAGCACAGGGGAGCCAGAAAGGTGCAGAGCAGACAGAGCAGCAGATCTGTGAGTTGTTCACACAAATTGTATTATTCGATGTGTTTCTGCAGCACTTCAGAAACCTTCTGCTTTCTGATACATTCATCAACACCCAGTTCAATAAAATCCATGCTCAGGACGTGCTGCATTTTGCAGGGACTGGATTTCAGGATGTGCAGCTTCATTACAGAAGATTCTGCTGCAACACTGAGGCTTTTTTTTTGCTTTTCACCTGCCACTAAACCCCTGTGACTGGCCCAGAAATGTTCTGTCAGTCTGCATGTCCCTACCCAAGAAAGTTTTATTTCATTATCTCTTAAATTCTCTTTAATACCTATGGAACCATTGCCACAGGACCCACTCCTGCTTTCTTATTAATTAAGCAGATTGGAGCAGGTTTTGATGTGTTTCTTCCCTAAGTTATGCTGCATGTCTGGAGAAACCTGTGAAGATTTCAGTTTAAATCCAATAAATCAGCTTGTTTAACACGGCAGTGGCAATTACACACGCAGGAAAAAATTAGGCAAAACTTCTATCAAAATATTCTGCTTTTTTTTTTAAATGGCCTGGCCTGTGAGCGAAGGGCAGAAAGGGATGTATCATAAAGCTGCAGGGTTTTTTCCCATGTATTGCCTTCCCACATCCATTTACTTTAATAGATTAACTTTAAGCCATATAAATGATGATTTACATGGGATTTTCCATTAAATACTACCACTGTTTCTTCTGTTTTAGGCATGAAACAAGTGTGAAAATACAGTGAAACTGAGGCAGGGTTTCTCAGAGTCGTTCTGTCTTCAACAACCAAAGTTTTTCTGCTGTTTCCCTTGGTTTAGCCACTGTAATTTAAAAAATACAGTTAATTAGTGTTATAATTGAAAAAATGTGATCATTTTATACTTTATAATTTTAATTTTCTCCATTCCTCTGCTCATACTGTTATCTGTCTCTAGAAGTAAACTAGAAACTGCAGTAGCAGAATAGAGAGTTAAAATGCAGACTGCTGGTTTTTACCCAATCTGTTATTAATTCTCTCATTTGGAGGATTATTTTTATCTTTCAGTGTGCATTTTGGATGTAATTTTTATTATAAATTCACTGAAAGTAGAGGTAGTTTTAAGTAAATCGGTTTTCCCTCGACAGCCAGCAAGCTTCTGCATGAAAACCTTTTTATTTGTGTGTTTGTTTTTCCCTCGGCCCCTTGTGTGAACAGGTACCCTGGGGAAACCAATTACCGAGGGCCACTTGGAGATGTTGTAAACTGTAAAATTGATTGCAAGAATTGTTTTTAATTACCTTAATGTACTTGTGAATGGGTTTGTTTGAATATCCTATTTTTTTTTTGAAGTGGAGACCTTGGATTATCAATTTGATGACAACCTTTAGCCGCACTCCCTGTTTATTACCACACCTCGGACAAGAACCACTTTTTTGACATGGTTTTGGCTCTCTGTGCCATCCTCCTTCCCTCTGTGCCAGGAATACAAAAGCTCTGATCAGACAAACAAGGATGGTTGTAAGTGAGTGGCACCTGCTGAAGGCAGTCTGGAAAACAAATCCGTGAGGAATAACTTTGCACGGTGAGGTAGTGATATTTTTTAAAGTCTTTACTTGCTTTTTCCCCCAAGGGTGCTGGACTGTGCTGCAGGAAAGGGTTAGCAGTAATACCCACGTTTTAAGGGGGTGGATACAAACTCAGATGGTGCACAGGGGAGCAGTGACACTGGGCAGTGGAACCAAGCCCCTCCCTGCTCACTCTGCTCCACTGCATTTCCTTTGCAAGTAAGATCAGTATTAAAATTGCCTTTCTGTCACATTGTCGTTCCCTCCCCCCTCAAAAAAAAACCACAAGAAAATCCTTGCAAAGCTGTGATTCAAGTCCAATTAGAAATTGCAGGTGCAGCAGCAGCCAAGGTGGTGCTGCCCCAGCCTGGTGCTGCACTTTGTGTGTGTGTCTGTCTGTCTGTCTGTCAGCAGGGCACGCAGCAATTAAAAGAACAGAAGCAGAGGGACTTTGCACACACATCTGTGTGGGTAACTCTCTTCCCAAAGGCCCTACACAGCTTGATCCTCCTCACCCCCAGAAACGGTTTGAGATTCGCGTTGTTTTCATCAGTGTTTGATGCGCAGCCCGGGAAGTGATTGGGGAATTCAGACAAAATGCGGCTTTTGGTGGCCTCGGAGAGCAAAGCAGAAACACTTCCCTGTGCCGTGAGTCAGGACACAAAGACCTGTTCCTCCCAGCTGTTTGCTTTTACCGGGGCTGAATTGCTTCACATCACAGAGCTCTGAGCACTGTTTGTGAGGCCCCTTGGTGAATTTGCCATCCCTCTGACGCGAGAGAGCTCCTTGGCGGGGAGATATCGCGGGGTTTGTGTGTTTAACCACATTCAAAGTGCTCCAGACGTGTTACAGCTGCCACGTGAGCTCGTTCCAGTGTTCAGAATGATGCAGAACTGCAGTGAGGCAACCGCCTAAAATATAAGTGCAAGCAACAACCCATTATCAGAGGTCCAGAGCTCTCACAAAATGTGAAGGAACCATGGAAAAACAGCTGTTAAAAGCACAGATATTGGTTACTACCCCTAATAAATGACTGCTCCATACTATAATACTCTAGTAATAATAATCTATCAAACCTGGGGAGGTGTCTCTGTGCTGCAGGCTGCTACCACTCAGGCCAGGTGACTCAGATGACCAAATTCATCATTCTGTTTTCCTCCTTTTCTTCTTTTCTCCCCAAGGGCTATAATCAGAGCTATTTGTGAGCCTTCAGACTCATCACTGGACGAAACACAAGGCTCTGCTGCCTCATTAATGAACCAAGGGCTGAGGGAACACCGAGTAAAGGATTCCTGGAGACAGAGACATCGGATTTAAGGGTTAATTTACTGCACAAACCCATCCCTGACTGAAACTCTGACAGTGTGCAGCAAACTGCTCTATTTTTATGACTTAACCTTTCCTGCTCTGCATCTGTTAATCAGCTCTGCTTCATGCACATGATATTAATGTTCATAAAGGCAACGTTTATAAAGATATCCACGAACGACCTTGGTGCTCACAATGCGAGATTGTTGGGTGCTGTTTTTAGTCCTATTCCTTGATGGTGCTGCCTTCACCTCCTGGGTGAGGCTCCCTGATCTCTCTGCTTCCCACGGAGATGGGACTGTTGCTCCAACAGAGTGACTCAGCTAAGCTGAGTTATTGACTCTTCCGCCTGAATCTGAATATTTTGCCTGTATGTGGAACTAAACCACAGGATAGTCTGTAAAAATATACAGACCCACAAGGAAATCCATATTAATGGCACATAAAATTAGCTAATCACTTTCAACGACTTGGCCAAACTCTGTGATAAATCAAGATTTCTTTCTTCAAGGTGTAAGCCCCTGACTTTTCCTGTCAGTCTCATTGCCTTATAATTACTATTAATAGTTATCCAAGGATTTGGGGATGTGAAGAAGCATCTTATGGAAAGCACCCTGAGCCCCTGACAGAAAGACAGAATTGCTGTGCATACAGGACAAATAGTACATACAATTCTAGAAATAAAATGTTAGACATTGAAATAAAAAATCTCCCTCAAAGCTTTCCTGGCTGGCAAAAATGATGTTCCCTCACAGCTAATTATCATTTAGGATTCCTGCTGTGGAGGAACCCCTCGTGTTTGCACAACCAGTGCCCCCTTTGCTGGAGAGACAACAGCTGCTTCTGGAGGAGACACTTCTCCTGTCCCAGTGTTCTCCCGGAAGAGCTCCTGCCAGCTGTCAAAATTATTTATTTACTTATTTACTGGGGCAGGGAAACGACTTGGGCATCTCTCCTGGTCCTAGCAGATGGCAGAGAGAGAGGCTCACCTTTCAAGTGATGCCCGTGTTTCTAGAAGAGAGAAAACACCAGCGAAATAAAATAAATGCATTTTGCGTGACTGCTAAAACCTTGTTTCAAGGGTTCTTAGCTCTGATTTCCCATCCCATGACACTTCACATGTTTCCTCCGTGCTCTGGTTTGACTTTCACACACAAGCTGTAACTGTTACTCTGTGAAGGGGCAGGAAAAATTAAAGGTTTTTCATCCCAGACTGCTGCAAAATGCTCTGTGTGCAGGTCTAAAGGTGTGAAAGGGAACAGCTGAGCAGGAACCCCAGCCAAGCAAAGGTCAGTGAGGGATTGTGGAACTCCCACACAGATAAGGTTTGGAGAGACCCAGAACCTATTTTATTATTTAAAAAGCTTTGATATTAATCCCTGTCAGCAGGAACAATGGAACTGAGTTTATGTACTTTATACAGTAGCTTTGTTTTATTTCACACTGGAAATAACAGGAGTAGCACTTTTGTAAAGGATGGGAATGGTGATTATTGCCCAAGTTTTAAGAAGTCTTGTAGCATTTCTGAGTGTCAGATGCCAGAGATTATCTCTCGTTCTCTTTCGGATCTGTAAAAGAAACAGAATCAATCTCCAGACTCTAAAATGGCTCTGAGGAATCAAGTGCTTAAAGCACAATCACCCTTAGATCAATTTGAACGTATGACAAAATGTCCATAATGCATCAAAACTTTGAAATCTTCCTGGTTTGCTGAGACATTCAAATCTTCATGAGCACCTAAACCTGCTCTTCTGTCCTGCTGCTGCATCTTTTAGCCCTATTGATCTCCAAGAGCGTATTGGAAAGGAGATTTCTTTCTGTTTTCCTTCATTCATGGTCTCTGAGTAGTGCACTTAATGAGACAGCTCAAATTTAAAAACTGATGTGACAGTTTTAAGAGTAATTACAGCACATTAGCAACAACTGCTTCATGATTTCCATCCCCAGCCTCACATAAACATGTCACTGTGATGCACCAGTCTTCATGACAACACCCAAATACACTGGGGAGATTGGTATCCATAGTTTGTATAGCTGTCTCCAGATATTTTTAACTGGGAACATCGTGAAGATCAGCTTTGAGGAAGCACCCAGCCTTGTATTCTATGCCCAGCTGATTATTGGTTGGCTTCTACATACAAGAGCAGAATGGAACATGTGCTTAAGGCTGTGCTGCACTGCTGCTTAGGCTGTGATTAGTCCAGCAAGCCTGGGCTGGAACAGAAGCCTTTCTCAATTGTCTGGGGAAATTAGGAGCCTCTGAAATTGTCTGTTCCCTGATTAGGGGGCAGCTAAAGCAGCTGCACTGCTTCAGATGGTCACAGCTGGATGGTGGTGTGGCCACAGGAGTATTCCAGGGCACGAGTGATGGCAGAGGGCTTCACTCCATGCTGAACTTACCACAGAAGAGTTTGCACAATGGTACATTTCCTCAGCTAGTGCTGAAGTTACTCTGGTTAAACACAAAATGGAAATCACCTGCTGACAGCAAATAAGCTGCCATTTATTGTGCACTCTCTCGCACAGATTTCATCGAGGATTTAGCCCAAAGTTATCAGCAGATGCTCAGCTCCAAGGCAAGAGAAGGTCCCTCCTCTCATGGCCTTTACTCTGGCTATGAGTGAGGACATCCAGGTTTTACATCTCTGTAAAGGAGAATCTGTGCAAATTCTGTGTATTTGTAGAGAGGGAAGAGGACCCTTTTTTGGTGACTCATTGAAATCAGCTTCTCCCATTCACATGACTCTAATGGGCAACAAAGTTTCCCAGTAAAAACACAACGCTAAACTTTTGGGATTTTTCAGATCACTTTCCCTCTTAATTTTTTTTTTTTTTGCTGGGCTAAAAATTCTTAGAGTTTTCCTTGCAGAACCACTGGATGATATTAAACTCACTACAAGCAGAAAAGTGGGAATAATTTTCTGAAGAACGCCGTGAACAGAGATGGGACAACACCTATGCAAAATGCTGAGGGAGATAATAACAGAGTATTTGGCAGCACTGCCAGAAGGGACACAAAAGAGACCTAGCAGCTCTAAATGTGGGGCTGGCTGCTTTTAATTGCAGTGAAAAGACCCAAGTCACCTGCAAGTCTGTAATTCTTGTGGGTACGCAGTCACTCTCTGTGTTTTCAAAATAATTTTTAGGAGTTATTAAGTTTTTAACTGCTTAAAACTGCCTGAAAATCTCCCAGCAACCTTGTCTCTTCAGTGCTGTGGCACGAAGGTATCTGAGACATGAGATTTCAGGTTGAGGACAAGTCTGCATGCCTTTGAAGGACAGAAATCAAACCACAGGCTTAATATGAACTTTTGTCATCTTGATCATGGAATTAATAGTGTATTTCCCTTACCAGGAGTCCCAACTAATGTATTTCTTATTCATAAACAATGCTGTAGTCTGTGTTTGTAACTTCTGTCTTCTAGGAGATTATTTGTGACTGAAATATTGGCACCTGGTAATAATTTGAAAAAGAATAATTAATTTTGAGTCCTGCACTGTTGTGCGCTAAAAGTCCTAAGGCAGAGTGCAAATGACTAAAATTCTCTTCCATACTAAAGCCCTGAGCTGTAAAGACTGACAAGGAAAAGTTTGCTGTCCTGAGTTAGATCTTCCAGAAGTGTTGAATTGTCCTTTGTTTCCTTTCTCTCACAGGAACGGAATTTATAGGTTCACATTTCCACTCTTTTCCTGGGAATCTCTGCCTCTCAACCTTGCAGTTGAATAAAAGTCCTGCTAGCACCATGTATTTGTCAGGAAATTGTAGATTTTGCTGTGTTCTTTGGTGTTCCTTGGGAATGTGGCCTCCATGCTGTAAAAGTGAATTTTGGACTGGACAAGTGCTTGTCAAATGAGATGTCCCAGACTTTGAGCTTCCCCCGTGCCGAGGGAGGGGTGACAGTATTCTGTCAGCAGACAAAAAAAAATCACAAATTCCTATTTTGTTATGAAAGCAGAGGAATGCAGTGATAGCTGAAGCGAACCAAGTAATCCTGAAGTCATTTTTTTTTCATTTTTCTGAGTTTTCTGCTTGTTTTTGCCTGGAGTTTATTGCAGCCCTTCAGCTTTCAGGCTATTGGAGGGGTGCTGGGTGATGCATTTAGAATGCCATGGAGAGGTGATTTTTGCTTCATCTTGGCTTTTATTAGAGAACTGCATCAAATTCCACTGTATTCCCAATTCTTCAAGAAAGTTTTGGGACAGGCCAGAATAAAGACATGGTTTACATAACTCAGTAACTTGGGTAATTACTTTGCACCTTTTGGCCTCATTTTACTGCTTACTGCACTGAGGTGGGAGGTTTGGACATTGCAGTGTAGAAAACGACACAGTGCCTCAAAATTCTTCAAAATAGTGAATTCTAGTTCTAAAATATTTAAAGGTGTGCTTGTTTTCACCCTGTTGCTTAATTGCCAGCTTGTGCAAGTGTACTTGAGAGCTGAAAGTATTTCTGTGCTTTCTCATGTGAGCAACAGAGAGAGTAGAACTGGAAATGAAAGCAGAAGTCACACGAAGCTTTCTCAAAAGCCTCGAAAAATTGGTAACTCAGAACAGAACACCTGTGAAAGTACTCCAGTTTCTGGGGTAAGAAATCAGCTTGTGAGAAAACTCTACACTCTGCTTAAAATTGAATATCAATGCAATGATACCCCAAGCAAATCACACACTTTGCACAAGGCTTGGATAGGATTTGGTGGCCAAGAAAATGTTATCATGGACCACAGAATATTAAGGGTTGGAAGGGATCTCAAAGCCCATCCAGTGCCACCCCCTGCCATGGGCAGGGACACCTTCCACTGTCCCAGGCTGCTCCAAGCCCCAGTGTCCAACCTGGCCTTGGGCACTGCCAGGGATCCAGGGGCAGCCACAGCTTCTCTGGGCACCCTGTGCCAGGGCCTCCCCATCCTCACAGGGAACAATTCCTTCCCAATATCCGATATCTTAGCTAAACTTTCTTTAAAAAAATGAAATTGTATGTAAGATATACTGAGGACTGGCTATCCCAGCCTGTGCACCTCTTCCATGCTCTTAGAGGAAAATATTGGGAGTGCCTGTAATTATATCTGCAAATTTCAATCGTGAGTATCTGTATAACATACATGCAACAGTGTGTAAGATTTACAGTGTATAGTTCACCTTTAACTTTGGAAGCAGGTTTTTTTCTTTTATTTCTTTACGTTGGTTTATTTTGTATATCTTTTTTCAGAATTGATCAGCATTCATTGACGATGGTGAGGTGGAAGGCAAATTTTAAATCCAACATACACTGCAAAGAACTGGCTTTTGCTGTTTTTGAGGGAAAAATCAGTAACAAAACATAATTCAGTTGTTCAGCTCCGTGCTGTCGTCCCTTCAATTCCTTGCTCATCTTGCACGTTACACTTAATCAGGTTTTCACATACGCAGTATTCAAAATTAATTTGTGGTAACTAAAGCAGGCAATTAATTAGGTAAACGTGCATTCACCTTAATCATTTGATTAGTCATTTGAAAAGAAAATTACAGTTTTATTGTGATGACCAAACTGGATTTCAATGTCATATTTGTTTGCTGTACTTCGTCTCCAGTTGTGGTTTGCAGTGTTTTATCCTTTTTCATGAGGAGCCAGTGCTGGGTTTGTTTTGCAGGACAGAACTGTGCTGCAGTTGATCTCACATTTATCCACTCAAGCAATTAGAATATGGCTCAGAATGGTAGGACGCTTTCACGCTAAATTTCATAAACATAATTAAAACATTTGTGAAAGAAAAATGTTAAAAACCCGGACCAAACCACTTTTGTGCTGACTAAATTGATAATCTGTGGTTTACCTGGCAGACTTCTTCATCTTCAGGGGATGCTTATAGACTGTTTAACCTCCTATTTGGAGGATGAAAATTGTATTTATTTATTGTGGGGTTTTCTCAGGTTAGGAAAATCTTCAGGGCCAAGAATCCCAGGCTGTGTAAGCACAGAAGTGCAGCTGGTGTAACTCGAGCCCCAGCTCTGTTCTTTTTTGTCTCCCATCCCTTTTCTCTAGCATTTTTACAGCATTCCTTGTTATTTTTATTCTTTAGATGTTGAAGTGAAGCCCTAAATGATACAACAAGCAGCAATACATTAACTAGAGCCAACGAGGAACTGATATTTTCCTGCTTTTCAGAAATCTGTTTACTCTGCTGCCTTGGTCACATTCCAGGGTAACATTCATATAGGGCTTATTTTTGTTGCTCGGAACAGCTGCTCTTTGTTGCTTTTCGTGGTGGTGCCTCTCCTCCAGGCTGAGAAATGCCCAAGTTTTGTTGACAGGATTCTCCCTACGTGGTACCTGCAGTTTGCAAACAGTTTGTTTAAAAGGATCTGTGTTTACCCCTCTGCGAAACGCCGAACGTGTCTCACTGGTTGGGGTTTCTGTACCGGTTCATTGGCTGATTTTTCTGTAGTGTAGAGCACGGGTTGTGAGAGGAAGAACAGCTCAGAGAGAGGAAAAGAAATAAATCAGCTGTTTCAGAGATCCAGAGTAAAATAAAGGCTGTGGTCTCAAACCCAAGAGAGTGCAAAAACAAGAAGTGCAGCAGGTGGTATGGGCAGAGCAGATTCATTGCTGCGTTCCTCCAGATGTGCCATGCCAGTAAACACCATCTAAATACATTTTAATATATGTATATCATCCCTCAAAGTTATGTGTGACACACACCTCTTCTTTATCTATCCCGTTTGGCAGTCCACATGTGTAATGGTTGTATCTTTTAAAAAGAAATTGCATTTAAAATTAATTATTTAGGCTTCTGTGGCTTGAGTTCTGAAATACTTGTGAGATTGCCTTCAGCTTTTACAGAAGATTAGTTTGAGTAAGGGCAGCAGCATTTGAGTTTTAATTATATGTTAAAAAATGCTTGAAGTTCCTTTGTTTTTGTATCAAGGTATTTAAAAAAAAAAATAAAAAATATTAACAACGATTAAAGTACAGAATCTACTGAGCCAAAAAAAAATCAGATAATTCCTTAGTAGGAGATGGGAAGATAACTGTTACTGCTCTCATAACTTCAGGTTTTGGAAGAGACAGAATTTTATCACCTGTCATTATTTATCTGACCCGTGCTTATCACCCACACGGTTGTCACCTGCCTGCTTCTGTTGCAGGTTGCTCTCGTGTCACACACAGAGTTTGTTTTGAACTCCCTCTCACATCTCAGCAAGAATTATTCATGAGACTACAAAGCCCTCTCCTGCAGCATGGATTCATCCCCGTTCAAAGCTTGCAAAGGTAAAAGTCTGGTCCCTAATGAATTCTGATTTATGAAATAAACTGTCACGAGGTTTCCAGATAAGGTTTAATGGACTGCTGAGCGCAGGGGATGGATAATGCAGTACAAGCTCTGTTGCTGTTCCTTCAGGAGCACGACCATCATTTGGGAAATGACCAGCTGACAAAAGCCCAGTTCTGGTTAATTGTGCTCCCTGATAATGTTCCTCAATCAAAGCACGAGAGCCTGGGCTGGGGAGGGAGGCTGGAGCTGGCTCTGTGTCCTTTCTGAGGCCGTGAGGGAGGCAGGCCCTCACTGCTCTGCCTGTTTCTGTCACCTCTTCAGATGGTTCAGCTGCACTTCTGCCACCTTGGCCAGCCAAGAGCGAGGGAGATCAGAAATAGAAAGCTGACATGTTTTTGCTTCAGGGACATGGTGACAGCAGGAGTTCTGGGAGGATTCACTGGCGTGTCTAATGAAACTCACTGGAAGTGTGCACGTTGGGATGCTTCATCCTTCCTTTTCTTCTCCTCAGTTTGTCAACACAACCAATCACAACTAATTTGATCTCTTTCGGCATCTTGATTTCCATGATAGGAAACAAAAGTGGATTTCAGATTGCTGTTGTTGTCTCTGCTTTGATATTGAGCCTTTCTGTCATTTAACGTACCAGCAATTCAGTATTCGCACTTCCTAACAGACATAATTGTCCTGAATTACCTCACAAATGTGCTGTGAGGGGTCCAAGCATCACAAACAGTAGTTAGGACAAAAAATGCCATGAGTTCTTTTTCAGGCACAGGTTTACGTGCTATTAAATTAATCAAGATCCCTGTGATATCTACTGATACTCTTTCAACAGAGTTTTCCATCACAATAACAGTGCTACATAGAGAGCTCTGCATTTTGGGTTGTTCTGCACTGGAAACCAAGTTTTTGATACTTCCAAGTTCAGTTGCCCGTTGCCTTGGTGCAGTTTTGGATTTAAGGTTGCTACAATACTCTACAAGATGTTTAAAAAACCCCTCTGACTGTAACCTTTGAGGATGAAGGATATTTTTGAAGATTTTTGTCAGCACAGCGGGGAAAATGTAAAGAGGTAAATTAAAAACCAAGCAACAATCAAACTCCACAAATATAACCCTGAGAAGCTGCTCAGAGGGAAGAGTCAATGTGTTCCAAGTGAATAAAGTGTGTCAGCTGGGAAATGCCATCTATTTTACACAGCCACGACATCTTCAGAGTGCACGGGGTGGGTGAACAAGGCTCCTGCTACTCACCCAAACACCTAAGAGTCAGAGAAACCAGAGTGGGCGACAGTTTTGAACTGAACTGTTTTGATCCCAACCAGAATCAGTCCTCATAACCTGAAAGGAAATGTTGTGACTGTACGAGGAAGCACCACGGAGAGCAACCAGAGGTCACCAACAGGAAAACAAGTTTCCCGCAGAAAGGTGTAAGCAGGGCTAGGTCCTGTACCACCGACATCTGAGCAGCACATCCACTCTGTTTAACCTCCTTTTTGGATTTGGTTTTGTAGCGATGGGAGCTGACAGACCGCTGCCATCATTTCCGTTTGCCACGTGCACCTGGTGGCCGTGCACGGAGCACAGCTGACGCTGCCGGCAGGTTTCACCCCTGTAGAAGAAAGCTGGCAAATCTGTTAATGTGCCCAGGGAAATGGAACACGGCTCATCCTGCCACGGGGAATTTGGCTCTGAGCGAGCCAAACCACCCGGGAATGCTGTCAGGACAATGAGCAGGTCCTGGGTTTGGACAGGAAGCGTTGTGTCCAAAGGCGGGGTGTTTTTACACAATCACCCCTCGATCTAGAACAGGAATTTCACAACTATCAAAATATAATTTTTCCGTATCAGACTTGTCAGGAGTGTTTTCAGTAATCTCTTTGTAGGGATAACGAGACAGTTTCTATCATATAAAAATTCGTATTTTGAAAAGTATAAGCAGTCGTTTTTTTTTCTTTTGCTTTGCCTTCTGTTTAGCTGAGAAGGAAGGGAGGATTGATGACACAGCCACTGAAGCAAGGCAGAATGAAACCGTTCCTCAGTCTTGCGAGTTTCATCATCTTTGCGTGTGTGGTATCAGTGGAAACGCTCCATTTGCACTCGCCCTGGCGAGCCACAACGTTCCACCTCTGTCAGCGACTGCTTCCCTGTGCTGCCGCTGCTCTAACCCCCATTATTGCAGACAAGCTTCTCAGAAATATGGACAGCCCCAAGGTATCTCAACACTACTGAGAGGAAGTGATTCTTTCTAGATCCTAAGAGACCTAAATTTATCCAGGTTTAACTGCAGGCTCACAACTTCTCTGGCAGGGAACTTCTCTTCTTCGCAGGCCACGGAGTGCTGAGGGGAGAGGAACACCCTAATTGCAGTTGTAGCTCCGGGTGGTTCCTCTGGTTTGCATTTGCTGTGCCCTATATGTGACAACCTGAACCTGTATGGGGCCCACACCGTGGCTTGGCAGAGGCAGCGTTTTCCCCCAGTGTGCCCATGTTGTTTGAAATACAACCATTGCCTGCCAGCCCTGGTGTTTTATTTGGTTTTGTCATTCTACAGCACATGAATGTTTCCCAATTCAGCCTTTCATTACAGAATCCTGCGCGGTTCTACCTTCCAACGCGCAAACTGCCAACTGTGGAAGTGTCAGTACCAGGGATTTTATTGAAACTCCAACTTGAAAAGAAGTTGTGGCATGAATTTGCCGTGTTTATTATCAGAGCACCTGTTACCCTTGGTGTGGCCTGTAAAGATCAGCAGCAAAACGAGTTGTGATTATGTGTAACTTGGATAAAAGCATAAGGGCTGAGTTATGTGTTTTATGTTACACACAGTGTTTATCCCAAAACTCAGGGGAAAGAGAATTCAAATTACTCTTAGTCGAAAAAGGACCCATAATTCTCATGACAGCGTAGAATTGCTTGAAGACACAAACACTCCCCCTTCATCAAACTGCTTTCTGCCATAACCAGTGTGGGGGTCTGTAATAACAGAGGCTTCATTAATATTTTGGGGGATGCAAGGGCGGCAGTGCCCGTTCCTGCTCCCAGCCACCGCTTCGGGCCGGTGCTGCTGTCGCTCCCTCGCACCCTGGAGCGCCGGGGGCTGTGGGGATGCTCGGGCTGGAGCTGTCTCAGGGATGCTCAGGCCTGGAGCTGTCCCGGGGATGCTCGGCCTGGAGCTGTCTCAGGGATGCTCGGCCTGGAGCTGTCCCGGGGATGCTCGGCCTGGAGCTCTCCCGAGGATGGTGAGGCTGAAGCGTGTCCCGGGGATGCTGAGGGTGGAGAGTGTCCCGGGGATGTTCAGGCTGGAGCTGTCCCGGGGATGTTCAGGCTGGAGCTGTCCCGGGGATGTTCAGGCTGGAGCTGTCCCGGGGATGCTGAGGCTGGAGCTGTCCCGGGGATGCGCTTCAGGCGCAGTGACCTGAGCCAGCGGGGAGCTGTCCCCAGCACCGCTCCCCTGTCCATCCGCATCCACCGCCGCCCGCCGCAGCGCTGAACACGGCGGGGCTGCTGTCAAGGTGGGGGCGTTTGCGGCCCTTGCTGTACCGGCTGGACACACCGCTCCATCCCCGCACTGACTGTGGCCTGTCCCCATCCCTGTCCCCATCCGTGTCCCCATCCCTGTCCTCATCCCTGTCGTCATCCCCGTCCTCATCCCCTTATCCCCATCCGTGTCCCCATCCCTGTCCTTATCCCTGTCCCAACTCCTGTCGC
>VZTE01006046.1:214938-283731 GCA_013397775.1 Eulacestoma nigropectus | reverse complement strand
CGCCGCAGCCCGCGCCCCCTCAGCAGCAGCAGCCGCCGCCGCCGCAGCAGTCGACGGGCAGCAGCTTCTTCAGCTCGCTCTCCAACGCCGTGAAGCAGACGGCGGCCTCGGCGGGGCTGGTGGACGCGTCCGCCGCCGTCTCCGCGGCTGTCGGCAGAAAGTTCAAGCTGCTCCTGGTCGTCGACGAGCCGCACACGGACTGGTAGGTGCCCCCCCGGATGCCCCTCCGCGCCCTCCTCATCATCATCCTCCTCCTTGGCCCCCCCGTCCTTCCCCCCGTCCTCCCGCGGTCCCTCCCCGGCAGGTGCGGGCTCACCTGGGGCGGGGGGCGCGCCCGGGGCCGGGCAGAGCCCCCGCACCCGGCGCCGCTGAGGGGCTGGAGCGCAGCCTCACGGACTGGAAGATGGAGCAAATAAACCCAGCGAGCCCCGGAGCGCCTGAGCAGCCGTGAAATCTGCTTTCCAGCACAGCGCTAAATAAAACGTGTTTACCGCCCTGACCAAGCATATCCTGTGTTCTCTAGCGACCTAAAGAGCTCGTGCGCGGGGGCAGGTTGGATTTAGGTGTCCCGGGCACGGGTTTCTGTGCGGAACTGCGTGTGGTTGTAGCGTTCCGTGCGCTAATTCGTGTTTACGAGCCGGTTTGTTTTCACGCAGCTCCCGCTGCTCCCGTGGCAGCGTCTCCAGTGCGCGTTCGGGTGCAGGTCCTTCAGGATGCCGGGCGCCAGCCCTCGCTTCTGCCCTAGCTCCGGGAATTCGTGCCGTGGGGTTCATTAACTCGGCAGGTTTCATCTGGGCCGCGTGGTTGGCTTTTAATGATATCATTAAAAATGCGGGATTTCCCGGGCGGGGGACTTGGCCATCAGCGCGGTTCTGCCTGTGCCTGGCTGGTGCCGGCAGCAGAGGTTATGGCTGTTCCAGACCTGTTTATCAGGGCCGGCTCTGCTGGGTGCTGTGCTCTAGAGGAAGGACATTTTCCTATCAATCCCTCGCTAACTTGTTTCCCTCTGTGTTTGCACATCGAGCCGAGAATCGTCTCATTCGCCGTTGCTAATTACAGTGCGGGAGGTCTTAGCAGCGCCTTAAAATAATACAGAGTAAAACAAGTCTGTTATTGTAGCACTGAGATCATCCACTAATGGATTGTGGGTTTAGGGTTTTATTCTCGGCGTCTCGAATTCATAGCCTTAATGTCTGGATGGACTAGCAGTGCTATGATCTGATCCAGTTTGCTTTCAAATGGTATTCAATAAAATACTTGAAAATGTAAGCCTTTAACTGTAGCAGGTACGTTGTTTATGTTAAGATAACATTACCTGTTACATTTTCCAGGCTTTCTCTTCTGTGTCTGGTTTTGTGGTTGGTTGTGGTGGGGTGGGGGGTGGTTTTCTTTTTTTTTTTCCTTTCTTTTTTTTTTTTTTCTCCTTTTTTTTTTTTTCTTTTTGAAAAAAAACCCAAGGTGGTTGTATCTGGCAGGCTCAGGCAGCCTCTGTACCTACGTCATGGAGATACATCCATGGACACTGCTCCCTGCCTTGCAGAAACATCTATTTATTTAATATTCCGTAGCGCACAGCTCCCTGCCCCACACATTCAATAACTGGATTTGTTCATAACGTTTGTTCCTGGGAGATTTTTCTGTGCTTGCTGAAGCCGCCCTGAGGATTTTGAACGTGGTTTTACATACGTGGTGTTACATTCTTGATAAATGCACCCCAAATGAACACCATCCGTTGATAGGGGCAAAGCTTTGAAACAGCTCCGTGGGGAATTCCCCCAAGAGGTCTCCAGGTAGGAGCTCCACAAATCTGCTCAAGGTTACTCATGCCTGCTTGCTTTCGCCTTTTTTTTTTTCCCCTCCTCATAGTGTGTGACATGGATACGTAGTAGTTCTAGAAAAAACAGTTTGTTGTTGCACCGGCTCTTTCCCAGGAATCGGGCATTTTGCAGCTGAAGATTTTAAAACACATTCTGAAAAATGATCTGTCTGACCCTCGTGGGTCCCTTACAGCTCCAGATACGTCTGCATTCTGATCATTCCTGCAGAAGAGTTTGTTCCACGCCTTGGGAAGTACGGGTGTCCATGTGGGCATGCACTGATCCCTACGGGCCGAAATGGAATACGGGTTAGAATTTGGGAAAGAAAAAGAAAGGTTGGGACGGGCAGCAGGTGAGTGCCAGTGGCGCGCTGGGCACCCCCAGCTGCCCTGGGCTGTGCTGCAAGGGGAGGTTTGCAGAGCTCTGCCATGTGGTGCTCTGAGCACACCCTGTCAATAAGGGGAGAAGCAGCTCCACACCATCCCTGAGAGCCTCCCCAGAAACCCTCCCAGCTGACGGGCACTGATCCTGAGAGGAGGATCAGATGCTTGGCGATTGTTCCTGGGATGTTTTGGGCTGCGCTGTGTTTGTTTTAGATTGGGAATGTGTGTTTTCCTTGTGGGTTGCAGTTTCAATAGGAATCCAAGGATTTCGGTCTGGATCACACTGAAATCCTGCTGGTTCAGTATCCTCTCTTCAGCAAGGGCCAGAGGAAGCATAAACACCTTCTTCTGCCAGCAAAGGATATTCCCTCTTACCCCTGGCATAAAGGGGCATCTTGTTTCCAATATATTTTATTTCTGTGGAAGGTTGACTCATGCTTCAAGTCTAAGATTTAGTAACCCAACATTGTTGTTGTCGCTCATGGAATCACTTGGGATATTCCACCTAGAACCAAATCCCAGCTGTTGCTTGCATTTTATACTCTTGATCTCAATTACATCTTTCCTCAATTTCTTGCCCTAAGAGGTTTGTCCTAGTGCAAGTCGTGAAATTCTCCATTTCAATTACTTTGCTTTCGTGGCATGGGACAGGATAAAAAATTGGAGAATTGGCTTATCTATACTAATTTGTATATTTTTAACCATTCTCCTCACTTCTTAAGGGAAGAGCAGATGGAGTTGTTGTGCCAAACCACCCTCCTTTCTCAGTCCAAGGTGTGTTAGAGCTGTAAAGGATGGTTCTTTTCCTACAGGTTCTTTAGAAACTTGCAACCACATTTAGTGGTTGTTCTTCTCCTAAAGGCAGGACTTCAAAAGAAGCTGAATCGAAGACTTTCCACCAGCTGTAGCTTTACACATGCCCTGGTGGCAGGTGAAGGGAAAAACTGAAATTAGGCTAAAGGTTGTGGTCAATAAATCCATGGCAAGTGCTCTTTGCTGGTTCTGGTTCTCATGGAAGACTTTCTCTTGGTCACTCTGTACAGTAAATGATCCTCTGGTCCGCAGGTGGAAGCAAATATCCAGCAGTCATTTCACCCAATTATCTTAGAAACTCCCTGTCATTCCAGAACAGCACCACGAGCCAGAGGTGACCTGGAATGCAAACCCTTCCCACGGACCACTGCTATTCATTTATATAAATTTACATAAAGGCACTGGAAAAGCTGATTTTATTTCCAGGCCTGTTCTTTATGCACTTGACTGTGATGTCCCTCTCACCTGCAGGTGCATACTGAGCAGACATTTTCCATATCTGGATCTCCAGAACCCTCTGAGGGGTTCACACATCTGGTGGATGGGGTTTAAGATGCAGTGGGAATGTGTCTGATGCACAGATGCTCCATGGATCTGCTGGGGAGGGGAGAGCTTCAAGAACCGCTTGTTAAGGTTTAATGATGATTGGATGGGCGATTTCAATGGCTCTGTTACAGCTTTGAGGATCTCTGTTGATGTTTTACAAATGGAGGAAACTAAGAAGTGAAATGATTTGTTCAAGGTCATCCGAGCGACTACCGGCAGAGCTAAATTAAAACGAGACAGCTTGCTTCAACTCCTCTTTTAATTCTGCACTAAGTCTCCAAAATTTCCAGCTAGATAAGTTTATTTTAAAACGTGTTTAATTTCCTCAGGAAATAACCATTTTGTTCTGTACACAAAAAAGTCCTGAATATCCAGTGCTGAACAAGCAGTTGCTGAGAGGCCATACATCGGTGGCAAGGGGCCAAGAGGCTGTGTATAGATTATTATCTTTATTAAAAGCTGATGTGTAAGGTTCAGAAAGCTGTTTCAGTATTGGAAACTAATCATCACTTAGTGTGCTTTGTCCTTTAAAGCTCGAATATCAGGCTTGTTGGCAGCAGCAATGGAACTAGAAAAAGAACGAAGTTGGGAAATTTTGTCCTTGCATTTTTTTGAGCACAAATCTGGTTATAAGTATCATTACTTTTTTTTTTTTTTTCCACAGACAATTACGCATTTCACTTCATGTTGACTGCCTGAGTAGTTACTCAGCTCATGACAGGCTCCAAAGATAAACCCCAAAGAGCTGGGACAAATGCTGTATGAAGAGCAAACTTTCTGGTTTAAAATCACCGAGTCATTTATGGGCCAACGTTGCTCATCAGGAATATTTTTGATATGAACGCTGTTGTTGTAGTGCAGAAAAGCACTGGTTAGTGACACAAACATTTCATGAAGTGAGCAGCATGAGTTTCTTAGGGTTTGTTTTCTGGTTTTTAGGGTTTTTTTCACTCACTAGAGGGTGGAAACCAGTTTCAATTAAAACTGTGTGTGCTGTTGTTTTTTGCAACTACCAAAATTGCATGAACACACTACAGTGAAAATTTCCCTGCATTTTTTCTGTTCATTAGGGGTGGTTCAATTGTGTATAGCTAATTAGTAGTTCCTAGCTCCAGTTGGCCTAGAATTCTCATGTATTTGGTTGTAACATGTTGATTTAGTAGCTGCAGCTTTCATTTCATTCACTGTAAGCCCTCAGTGAGCAAGTTCTCCAAATTTAGAAGGCGTCACTTGATTTTTAATAATGCATAAATGAGGGCAACTGCTCTGCCAGAGCACTCTCCAGTCCTTTGGGATGACTCTGGAGGAGGAAAATGTCCTTGCAGCCTCCTGGCATGGCAGAGCTCGCTGCTACCAGCATAAAATCCAGAGCCAGATGGGAACTGGGGAGGGAAACCCAGGGTGTGACAAATGTGGAGCTGATGATTGACAGAGGGAGGGGATGGAAGGGATTCCTTGGTGCTGGGACTGAAGGTGGGACGTGTTTGGAGGCAAATCCAGCAGTGTTGCAGAGGAGGGAGGTTTTTAAAGGGTCTCATCTCTCAAGACTTTGACCAAATGACCAAATGTGGAGTGTAAGGAAAAGATAATCTTATGGATATGTATATTTTATATGGGAAGAAGAAACGCATACTGAACCACCTTTATTCATTTAAAATGCCCTTTGCAACAAGAAACTCTTGATATTGCAGGAAAAGAACCTTGCCTTTGGTATAACACTGTCATATTTCAAGGAGGCAAAAGGTTCCTTAAAACCACTGACACTGAGCAGGAGCGACGAAAGTTTTACTTTGGTTTCTCTCTAATTTTTGCTTCATATGAAAAATTCGCATTTCAAAACGAACTTTGTGAGACATTTCAGTCTAACTCCAGCTGTGGCCTTTGAACTGGGTTCCCAGCCCTCCAAAAAGGAGCTGGCAAGCAGCTTTTGCATGAGGCCAGCGTGTGCTCAGACAGCTTCTTCCAGCCAGGTAATGAGATCAGCCCTGCTTCCCAGCACGCCCTTCACTCCCAGCTCTGCTTGAAGGGCTCTCAGCCTCTGCAATCCAAATAACAGCACAATTAAAGGGGGGATGCAGGCACAAACAGCACAGCTCTGCAGGCCGGGAGGGCACACGCAGGAAACCACGAGGGTTTCTGCAGAGTTCATCCTGAGCTCTGTCTCCTCAGCCGCTGCAGGAGGTGTTTCAAGGGCTGAAGTACAGCTCATGGGGCCTCGACACTGCTTCCTTGTCCATTTTTATAATATCCAGCCCACACTGGGCAAGGGCTGGAGAAGCAGGGCACGCAGCTGAGCTAGCTGGAGTGTGTAATGTGTCAAATCTGAATTTGTAGTGTACAGCAGCCTCACCCAAGCTGTGTTCTGTGTCTGCTCTCCCAACAGCCAGCTGGTGCTGCCCCAGACAGTGTGTGTGCTGGTATTTCAAGATGATCTAAGAAAGAAAATTGCTGACTTTTTTCTGTTTACCAGCAGTTCTGTCGTGTGAAATACTTGGCGATGTTGGTATAAATAGCAAAACACAGTTTGTGAGAGAGATTACCTTTGTGACTAGATATAAAAGGAAAACCAGATCTCTCAGTGGGAAATACTTTCTCCTCCACGCTCTGTGTGTTGCTCTATCTAAACAAGATAATATTTAGATGGCTCTAATGTTATTTTAGGCAGCTGAGTGGAAATGAGAGGCTGGCCACAAATTTGGACAGATTCTCTCTGGTGTCACCCTCATCCCATCCATGTCCCCTGTGCTCAGGATCCAAGGGATTTTTTCTTTTTTCCTTACCTTGAGGAGACAATGGAAATGGCTCTGAAGCCTAATGAAAGCTATAGTAACACATTTAGTTGAGTGGGTAATATTAGAGGAAAAAGTTTGCCAATGTTTTCTTCTAAAGTTTGCCTTCATGGAAAGGAAATGGAAAAATTGGCAAGGGAATAATGAATTTTAGGGAGGAACATTTCAAAGTAATGAGACTGAAGTGAGAGATGAAAGGATTAACAAATTGCTTGGTAGACTGTGGAACCAAGTAAAATAAGAAATTCTACTCACAACCTATTCAGGATTTGATAATGGCTTGCCAGGAGCAAATTGTAACCTGTTGAAATAGGAACAGCATGGAACAAAAGGGTATTAAAAACTGTAATATTGGATGTCTTAGGGTTCATCTTGCAAAAGCGCGTGTAGAGGACCTCGTGTTTTATATGGATGGGGTTTGCCATTCTGTAAACACTGCAGGACACTGGAAAAGCCATTCTTGCTGGAAGCATGTTTATGCTAAATATTCCCACAGGGTGTTCTAAAACCGATGACTTCATTTTATGCAGTTTTAGTACCCAGTTCCTAATAGCACCATGTGAGTGACCCACGGAGATATCATATCCAATATCACATAATTATATCCCATTAGGAATGCTCTAAACTACAGAAATCTCTTTTATTACCGCTGAAATAGACTAATGTTGGGGGGTTTGTACATTTATGGATAAGGTACGCTGCAATCTGCATTTAAAGATGTGATAAGACTTCAGTGAAAATGTGTTTGAGTTTAAACTGGTGTTCAAGGAAGGGAATAACAAATGCAGGCAGTCAGGTTTGGATACAGAACCTCCACAGAAGGAATTTGGACCTGGCTGGCTGAACACAGCAGCAAAGGGCAATTACAGGCAGGTGGAAAAATTGTCAGGAATGGAAAAGAGTAAACTGGCAAAGAAAGCAATGTTGTAGACAACAAAAAATGAAGGCATACATGATGAAGTAAAATGCTGCCTGCAGTAATGACACTGCTTCCAAAGATGAGGCAGCTTGCCTTGCGGAGTGACAAAAACGTGCAGCGAGGTGATAAAACTTCACAGACACCGTGGGTGGGAGGGCAGCCTCACACCTGGGTCTGGAATGGGAACTGCTTGCTTGGTTGCACGGCTGCTTTTAATTAACCAGCTTTATCTGTGCCCAGTCAAAGTGGGCCTCTCAGAGAGAGCTCAGGGCTCGCAGGCTGCCGAGGACAGGTATTCCAGGCAACACGAGCTGCAGGCTGCTTCAGGCCTGGGCAAAAAGTGCAAACACTTTGTCCATCTTTCCATCCCCACAGGTGTGTCCCTCCCTGGCTGACACACGAATGTGAATAAACAGATTCCTAGCAAACAGCTGGAAGCTGGGGTCGAATCCTTCTTTGTACTTTGCAAGCAAAAAGGTGTTTAATTCAGAGGACACTGGATGTTAAATCCAAGGAGGCTGTTCCTGGTTTCCCTGCAGACCCGAGGTGTCTCGGGCAGTGCAGGGCTCTAAAAGCACCAAGCCTCAGCTCCAGCTGTGCCAGGGAATGCTGAGGGATGGGTGGGCTCCTGTGGGATCCCATGACCTGCTGGCAGGGCTGCCAGGGCACGGCTGCTCGCTCCTTTTGGAATTCAGATGTGGGTGGGATTCATTCCGTTCATGGGTTGCTCCAGGTCTGTGTGTACAGAGCTCGGTGCCTGACCTCAAGTTTGTGCTGTCTGACCTCATTTCTTCTTTATTCCTTCTGATTTCTTACTAATAAAACTGATTATAATTCCACTGAAACAGCCCAGATTTAGGGGATTAAACTCCAATATGGGATCAGTCACAGTCTCTTAAGTCTCCTGTTTGTTCAGGGAAACCAGGATGGTTCCAGAGAGGAAGATTCAGCATTATTTCACTACCTCTTAGTTTGCTTCAGTGGTCCCTTCTGCACTGAAGATCATTTCCAATGAAAGCTTTCTATGCATACACACACTCCAACATCGAGGAAGTTTTAAAAGATGTTAAAGGTTTCTGAATTAATATTAGAAAAGCCACCATGTGAGATTTGTGACGGTGGACGTGTGATAAAAAGGTTTAGTGATAAAACATGATAAATACATCCAGTTCCACTGAGAGGAAATATGGTTTCATAGCGTGCTGTGACTGCAGAACTTGTTTTGCTTAAGAGTTGTTGTCTCAGCCATCTACTGTTCAAGGTAGATAAAAATCCTAGGGATACTTTTAATTAGGAAAAATTATTTATGAAGCCTTGGTTTGGAACAGATAACCAGAATGACTTTTCCTGAGTCATGTGTGGCTGTTCCATACAATACATATCAATAAATGGTGAGAGTGTTTGTGATAGGCCTTTTAAAATGTGTTTGTGTGTATGTAGTTGTGTACATTTGTATGTAGGAGGGCTTTTTTGGAGAAGAATTTGTAGGAATTTTCACTGGTGGATGTTGTCCAGATAGAAAATAGTTCATGGCTGTCGTTTTCTTGCTATTGGGTCGCTCTGGAATCAAAGGAGGCTCTGCCATGGTGCCAGTGAAAAGTCGCTCAGCTGTTTTGAAGACAGGTCTCAGGAGGATCCATGGTGTGGGTTGCAATGCAGTGGGATTTAGAGATTCAGGGTTTGTGTCAGGCTGTTCTCTGCCTAAATTCTTTTAGTTGGACCCATGTCCCAGGATTTTTGTGCTGATCAATTTTCTTACTGAGGAAGAAACGTCTGGTGTGAACCAGCAGCAATCCAACGTAGACGAGGGTAAGATTAACTTCCTTGGCAGTAGTGACACGTGAGAGGAGTCTAGAGAGACACTAATGTAAAGCATAATTAGTGTGCATGAAGGTTTACATTATTTCTACTGAAATCACTTCCACTGGGTTGGTCTTTGCTCAGGGAAGGTGTGGGTGGCAGCAGGCTGCAGCTCTGCCCTTGCCAGGCTGCTGAGGCTCTCACAGCAGGGCTTTTCTCTTCAGTCTTGCAGCTGTTTTCTTCTTGTATTTGCTGGAAGGCTTTTCCAAAAAGTCAGGCAGCTGATGAAGCTTTGGGGTTATAGCTTGGTGGTTTTCTTTGTTTATTTATTTTTTTTTCTGAATATTGTGACCCACTATAAATATCCTTTTCAGCTCCCCAGATCCTCATCAGCTCCTAAGTGGCCTTTGGAGTAAAATACAAATGCACAGTGAGACGAGGTGGCAGAGTGTGATTGTTACTGTCCAAATCCCTTGGGGATAGTGTCCATGTGTTTCAAGAACAGCTCTCTGGAAGGCTTTCAGTGTAGAATAAACACACCAGGTGCTGTTATCCTGAAATCCAGGCTCTGTGGGACTTTGTGTTGTAACGATAGAATTAAATCTCTATTTTCTGATTTGCTGAGTTTGTTACTGGGCTGATGGAGGCTTTCCCCGGAATGTTTGTTGGTCACTTCTTATTTGGGTGATCTAGAACAGGGCATTTGTGATGCTTTCTATTGGAACAGAATCCCAGGATTGGTTTCAGCCTTTTGAAAAGCTCGTGGCAAACTGTCTGTCTGTCTGGATGAGATGAAGACTTGGTGCATGTAACTCTTTGGCAAGCACTCCTGTGAGGTTTAAAGCACATTACTTCATTTCAAGGCTTGTTTCAGTTTGTGAATGTTCACCTGAGTGTTTGGAAGGAAGCAAACCTAATTGGTATCAAGAAAACGTTTATTGTTGAGGGATGAACAGTAGTTCTAAGAGTCACTGTTGTGTTTCTTTAATTAGTCTGTGTTTTAGAGTAGTTTTTTTGATAGATGACTGAAATGCTTTAGGTCTAGACTCTGGACTCCTCAAGATGAGAACAGAATATTTTTACTTCGAGGACTTTAGCAAATAACTTTCATGTTGGAAGACAGGATTATGTGTAATACATAAATCAGAGTTGATGATGTTAATCAGCAAAAGCAGCTTCTTGTAAAGCATCAAAGTCCCCATCTCTGCTGCACCAGGGCTGGAGTGATGTGCTGCTAATCTCGTTAACACGCACAACTAATTTCATCTGGGGCAAGAAGCAGCTTAAGCTGAACGTGTGTGAAGGTGTGTGCACATCTCTGTCTGCAGTAAACCAGGAGCATTTTCCTGAAAGAGATGTCCAAGGCATAAAATTATTCTGCATAATGAGGACAAATTCATCAATTTTGTCTGAAACATTGCCTGAAAACTTGGGGTAAAACCCCATGGCTGTAGAACCAGTAGCTGTTCTGTAAGTCTGTAAATGGAAAATAAATTGATTAGAAACAGCTCCAATCAGATAGTTAAAATTATAAATATTCAGTCATCTTTGATACCCTCTCAAAAAATATTTCTGTTTAGATTTCGGTGCGCAGGACCTGCCTGTGCAGATTCTTTTATTGTATTCAAATGGGATAAGGTTTTCTCTGCCCAAATTTGAATTAAACTGATGCACAGTTACTGCCTTTTACAATTCTCTTTGTCAGCTGTCCCCAGTAATATTACTGCACATTTTGAGGTTAGTGTGCAGTCACTTAACCACGTTAGACTTCAAGAACTATTGAAAAGTTGAAATTTATATTTAGAAAGAATATTTCAGAGCTTGCTTTTGCTTGAATCAAGCATTACTGAAACCTTTTGGGAAGGGTGAAGAAGAAAAATCCATGTGTCTGTGGTTTTTGTGTCACTGTCTTTTTTTATTAACAACTTCTAATCTGGCCCTTTATGTTGAAACCAAAATGGAACATTGAGGGTGAAATTACAGTGGAGGGTTGGAAGTGGCAGTGAAAGAGAGAAAATAGTGATTGGGCACGTGCTGTTCACGATTCCCGTGTTTATTTACTCTTGTATTGTTTCCACGTGAGCAGTGGAGTATCTTCATGGGAGAGCAATGATGTTTTGGGGAAATAACGTGCTGTGGTCAGTCATGACATTTTTACTTGCTGTTCCTTTTCACGAGAGCTGTTTCAAGCTGCTTCTTGGGGATTAGTTTGATTTTTCTGAGAAGCTGATTCCTGACTTTAATCTGTCACCCTTCGTTTCAAATAGGCAAAAGTTATGGCATTAAATTAATATGGCAAAAAATGGTGATACTCTGCTGAGAAATTTCTAGCTTGAGCTGTAAACTGATGTAAACACCTCCACAAAAACAGGAATTGTGAAGCTCTTCCAAGCAAATAAAAGTATTCAGTGGAGTGCAGCTCCAGCACAGCTCTGTGACCAGGAGAGCTGCATTCCATGATCATTGTGACATTTTCCAGTTCCCCTTCCCACGAGCCATTAACAACCACCTGGGGGGTCTGGTACCCTTCAAAACCATCCCTGGAAGGCGGGAGAGCCACAATCCACCTGGAATTGTCAGCTGGGAAATTCTCTTCCTGTTCACCTTCTGTTTTCCTGGAGTCTTCTTAAGGAAAAGTTGGAAGATAATGGAAAATTTAGACTTTTACATCAAGAATTCCTCACAGAACGAAGAGTGACATAATTCTTATTGTGCAGCTCAAGAGGTTGCCAAAAAGTAAAATACTTGCCATTATTCAAACACATTTTCTCCGAGGTACCTGCCTGAATTCTGCATAAAGTATCCTTGTGGCTAATGCAGGAATTGTTAAAAAATCCCCTCTCCAGTACTTTGGTGGGATAAATGTGGGTTTATTTTATGCCTTTTTCACTTGGAGAAATGGTACTTCCATTTGTAGCGGTAGCACCTCTTTGGAGAGAAAAACAAATCAAATGATTGGGACTTGCAATTCTCTTGTGGCTCAGCCGCTGAGAGATCACCGTGCAGGAATTTCTTTGTGCTGGGATAATGGGGATTACATTCTCCTATTTCTGTAGCCTTCCGAGAGCCTGTTATGCACAGCGTGATTAAATGCAAATGA
Organism: Eulacestoma nigropectus; assembly: GCA_013397775.1. Taxonomy (NCBI): domain Eukaryota; kingdom Metazoa; phylum Chordata; class Aves; order Passeriformes; genus Eulacestoma; species Eulacestoma nigropectus. The sequence continues at coordinate 271,564 of VZTE01006046.1, read as the reverse complement.
CGGTTCCGCCAAAAAGGCACAAGGCGCTGGAAATGGGGTACTGGAAACTGGCTGTTCCTCTGCTCACCTCGCTCCCTCAGTTCTGCTGGATATGTGAGTTTGCAGCAGAGCCACCTTCCCCTAATCCACGTTTCCAGAGGGTTTGTTTTTGCTTTCCTCTCCTCATCCCTTCCCCTCTCCCGTTCTTACGTTTATTCCTTTGGTCATTCCGCTCTCACTGATTAGAAATACTTGGCTTGCAAAAGCACATGGGCTGGAAGAAATTGTCCTTGCTCAAGCTGTAATAATGGATTTGAAAGTTCTCGTGACTGGTTATTGATATACTCAATTCATCACTGATCCGTTGAATTACATTCAGTACCTGAACAGATTATTGGTTTGCCATACGTTTAAATTACGGGATCAAATGCATTTAGGTTGCCATAATTCAAAGTTCTTTCCTTGTGCTCTTGCTGTCTGTGTGTAATTAACTTTTCCTCTTGCTGTTCCTCTTTAACAGAATTTATCAAAGCTGAAATACCAGCACTCCTAATTCATTAGAATATTTATTTGTAAGAATCTACCACCCATTCAAGTTCCTCTTTATCCCAATGTATACTCCTTCCTTCAAGCCCAAATGACTTGCCAGATTCCCTGTGATGATCTGGGTGTTTAAAAAGAATCAAACTAAGGCAAGATGTGTATGGTACTTAAACTTAGATATTGGTTCACGTGTGCTAACAACATCTTGTGGTTTCAGTAGCAAAGCACACTTTGGCAGCAGTTTGGCCCCCGTAACTGGATAGCACAATTCAGAAATAAATTACTGTAATATCCGATATTCCAACCTGCTTTTTGGTGAGTTACAAGTACACTGGAGGAATACTGAAACCACATTTTCATAGGGAAGTGTTTGAAATGTGCATCAACTTCTTCCAATTTCTCGTGCCCTTTTCTCGTACACATTTTTAGCATTGCAGCAGTTGAGCTTTTGAGAAGACAGATTGAGCAAGTCCTGAATTTTTTGACGATATTGCATTTTGAGTATGTTCCTCCTGGAGAAGGAACATCCATTAATAATCTCAAATTTTTCATCTGACTCCGGATTGTGATTGAAGGCAGAATCATATGGAAGAAGTAGCAACACTCATAAGCAACTGCTTACATTTTGCAGTTCAGGCCAAGAATTACTGGAGAAGCAAATCCTGATAGCAGACTGGGGAATGCAGGGAAAATCTCATTCACCTTGTCAGGAATGGCAGGGCTTTCCTGAACCTGGGATTTGTTACTGGGCTTTGCTTGAATCATGGGGCACAGCGTTACAAATTGCGAAATAAATCAGGAGGAGGATGAAATTGAGAGTTGGACAGCTTTGAGTTAAGGCTCCAGTTCTGCAAGGATGGGCAGAGTTGGGACAGAAGATAATTTTGCTCTTGGTCAGGTGTTGATCCAGAAAATTGCTTAAGAACACCACAACTTCTTTGTAACAGTACGGGATTTGCACACAAACCCATATTTGCCCTTTTGGTTTTTAGTTTTCTGACAAGTCAGGAGTGCTCTTGGTGATGAGACATAGGGAACTCATTGAAATTTTAGATTTTTTTTTTTAATTGAGAAGTAAAGAATTATTATGTGAGTGAGAAATTCCATCAAATGAAGCAAATGGACTTAAATCCTGGTCCAAGCTGTGCCCGATCCCCACCTTGTCCCCAGCCCAGAGCTCTGAGTGCCACATCCAGTCATTCCTTGGACACCTCCAGAGTGCACCAAGGTTGACTTTTGTAGCTTATTTTTGGTAGATTAAGTATTTGTGGAACACAGCGACCTTGTACAAAGCAGTGGAATTCAAAGTAAACACAAAGACCAATTTTTCTGCATGGAATAATTATTTATCACTCTTTCTTTGCTGCTTTTCAGACACATCCAGAACGAGCAGCAAAACATCTTTAATAAACACATATTTAATTAAACAAATTAAACACACTAACAGAGAATATTCAGTAGAGTAATTATAAAGTGGCTTCAGTCTCATGTTCCATATGTCAGCCAGCTTGGAATATTAAAGGTCTTTGGGTGGCAAAGAGCATATTTTGTTCATTTGACTTCTACACATAAATTGTTTTAATGATTATGGTATAATTCCTGCAGTTCCTAACCTTGCCTTTGGAATTTTTTTCTTTCACTTGGCTTATCATTTGGAAAACATTTCAAGAAAGGAGCCTTTGACCTCCTGACAGCTGATAGACAGCAAAGACTAAACCTTGTCCATTGTAGCAAACCATTGGAACAGATTTGCCACGTTTCTAAAGCTGAGGCTTTTCTCCAAAGGAATTATGTCATAAATTCAGAGTTTGGATCTGTCTCCTGAATTTCCAGGGCTGGTAAGGATTTTGTGATAAATATAAAATTGTGTGTATTTGTCCTGTATCAAAAACCAACATGAGGACAGGCAAATACTTTGTAGTTTAAATAAATACAATTGTTTGGATAAATAAAGGGACGTGGAAATTGACGCTAATTTTTTATGACGCTGTATTTGATTTCATCCTCGGATTCCAGCAAAAGCCTGAGGAGAGATGCTGGGGGAAAGGGGAGGGCGGTGGCATTAACCACGGAGCAGGGATAAGGATGCTCTCCTACAAACGCCTGATTTAGACGTCAGAATGCTGGAGGTTCAGCCCTGAGAGGAAGAATCACTCGTCACAGCGATGTCTGTGAGCTTGGAAAGAAAACCCCTGGCGGGGGGAGAGGCAGCGCCGTGACTCAGCTGCGGCTCCTTCCCCGCGGGGCCGGGGGAGGCCGCGCTGCGCTGCGGGCAGAGCTGCTCCGGGTGCTTCTTCTTCTTCTTTTCCTTCTTCTTCTTCTTTTCCTTCTTCTTCTTCTTCTTCTTCTTCTTCTTCTTCTTCTTCTTCTTCTTCTGCTGCTGCTGCTGCTGCTGCTGCTGATGTTGATGATGCTGCTGCTGATGTTGATGATGCTGCTGCTGATGCTGATGATGATTCTGCCGCTGCTGCCCTCGCCCACGCACCGCCCCCGGTCCCCGCAGCTCTCCGGGAACACTCACGCGGGAGAGGCTTCACCCTGGGTGTACAGGATTATTGTGCGACAGACAGCACGTTCCTAGAGTAAAGCAGACGGGCGGGAAGGTGGAAAAATACATGGAACAGCATAATCTTTAATGTGAGCACTGGCACATCTCCATCCTCTGTGAACACTGCGAGTTTATCGCGTTTCCAGAGTGAGGTGTGGCTGTGTTTTTCAGCAGGGGATTATTTTTTTTGAATTCAGAAGAAAACGGTCGAATAAAGACTTATTTCTGTATGCTAAGACAGCTTACATTGTTGGAAAAACTGTCAGAGGTTTTCCTGAGACTGGTTTTCTTTAAAAGGCCAAAGATGATGGGCAGCTGTCAGAACCTGCAGGAGGTGAAAAGTGGAGAGTGGAGGGAGGTCAGGGTTGCTCGTGGTTTTGGGAGAACACTGCAAAGGTTACACTGTCCAGGCTCTGCATTGCTGTGTCATTGGGAACGAGAGGAAGAGGAAAAACATCTACTTCCTGTGTCCCGTAGTGCGGCAGCTCTTAGTTCTTGTTCCATTGATTCCTGGCTTTCTGTTCTCGTGTGTGTTTGTTTTTGAGTTTAGAGCTAAGAGCCCTGACATGGATAGAACGATAAAAATTGAAGTTATTCACTCACTTGTCGCACTGCTTGGAAGTCCTTGAGGATCTGTGTGTGTGCACTCATTCTCCTCCATTTGGAGTCTCCAGGGGATCTGTTCCCACGGCACCTGTGTTACAACTTGGCCGTGGACCTTGCAAATCCTGTTCTTCCTAACCAGTGCTGGCATCTTATCAGGTGGGCTTGACCACGTGGTTATCAAGTGCTGAAGTCAAATGTCACTGACCTAATATATTATTTAAGTTCAAAACCACCTCCAACCCCAGCCCAAGTCCCAGTTTTCTGCATTACACCCCTGCAACGTGTCAGGTTGCTGCTGAGCAGCTTTTCTTCATGCTCCTGTTTGATGCTGCACCCAAGCTCAGCTGATAAACTGAGATTACCTCTTCCAATTTACAGATTGTCTAAAAACCGATGGGTTGTTACTTTAATAAAATCCCCCTTCTCACTTCACTCACTGACGCCTTTTTTAACTCTTAAAATGTTTTTCTTCGTTGAATACTTGTAAATTATGAGGCTAATTATAGTGGCTTGAGCACGCCTTGGTGGTGTTGGCATCTTAAACCGTGTTTTGCAGAGATCAGGCACGCAGCAAAGATCTGAGGTTTCAAGATGAAGTTAATCTGACAGGCTTTATAGTTATTTTAAAAGGTGCCAGTTGGGAAGACGTTTTGGGAAGTTTAGAATGCAATCCTGAAAGACTTAGGGGATTACAGCCTTAGTTTGTTTTCTGTACAAGTGTTTAAATGTTATCTGACAAATTATTCTGGCTCTTGTTTCCTAAGCTCCTTTGGCAAACCAACAGAACATTCCCCATGCTTCCTACCCTTTTCTGATGGAAACAATTAATGGATTGGTTCTGAGCTGGTTGTGGAACACTTTTCCCCAATCAGTTGCTCTCAGGAACTCGTTGGTGCACCAAGATGTTTAACGATGAAAGCGCTGGCCAGAATATTTATGAGCAACTTGGATTCCAGATCAGTTTCCAGTGGGAAATGATTTGGACAGGTTCTGCTGACTGGTGGGAGGAAGCTTTGGATTTCTTTGGGTCCGTTTTAGATAAACAAGTGGCAGCAGACGGATGGTTTGAGGGAATGTTTTGTTGCAGCCAGGGAGATCAGTATTTTAGCTTTGGTTCTTGTTAGTAATAGTGACAACATTAAAGCACAGGTTGCAGGAAGTTATTTTGCACTGAATAATCACAGATTTGTTTTGTTTCAGAAGAAAGACAGGCATTAAGAAATTTCCTGTTGGTCACTGATTGAAAATCTTGAGAAGATCTTCTATTCTTTCAATTCTGTTTTCTTTGTATTGTCTTCAGATTGGCAATTTTTTGGATTTTTTTTTTACTTTTCCAAGCGGCATCCAGGTTTACACTTCAGCAAGATTATCTTGCTGAGCAAACCAAGTTTTCTGCTCAATTTCTTGTAGAATAAACCAAGTTTTCTGCTCAGTTTTTCGTAGAACTTTGTATTTTCAATGTCTATTTAAAATTTCAGGATTTTGTTTCCTTCTTTCCAAACTCTGCAGTGAGAGAAGTTTTGCTTGGCGTGTCATCCACTGCACTGCACCTGCATGGTGTTCCAAAGCTTATTCTTGCATAATTGAGGCAATGTCATTAATGGCAAGCATTTTGAAATGAGTGTTTTAAATACATATAAATGTTTACTGTCTGCAGAATAAAGAATCTGTACCACAATGCAGAATAACAGGCTCCTTATAAGGTAACTTCTTTATCTAAATTGATTTACCAGAAGAAGGGAACAAAAACTTGGTAAGAAAAATACGAAATATTTAAGCTTTAGTCTCTTTTTGCTCATAAATCTTACGAAATCTTTGGAAATTTCTGCAGGTGGAGCGTGCAAACATAGCCCCCTGTTATTTTGTTTTTATTGCAATAAAATTTTGCGAATTAAGCCCTTCAGGTAATTCTGGGATGCATCTAGCAGCGGCAGATAGCGACCTCAGAGGCATCCTCAAAGTGTCTGGGATGAACTACTCGTCTGTAAATTACACAAAATCTAATTCAGCCATGGAAATCACTTTAAATCCTGTGAGCAATGGAGGCACCTTGTTGCCCGTGCTGCTCTGATTACTTTATCTGTGTCCCTGTGAAGAAGCCCTTCTACCCCAGCTGAGCCATTCCCTTCAACATCCCAGGTGATGTTTGTTAGAGGGAAGAGCTGATCCCAGCAGCCTCGGGAGAACTGAGCCACACCTGAGGCTTCAGCCAGTGCTGGGAGTCACCACATGGAGCTGCCTCGGGTGTGCCACCCCTGGTGTTCCAGCTGCAAGGGATGCAGGGCCACGTCAGTGAGGGTGGGAGGGCTTTATTGGATTTATGCCATTGAAGAAGATATTTATCTATAGCTGAATGATGTAGCATGATATAATAATCAATATGATATGATATGATATAATATGATACAATATGATATAATATAATATGATATGATATAATATAATATAATATAATATAATATAATATAATATAATATAATATAATATAATACGATATGATACGATATGATATGATATAATATAATTAATATACTCCCAGGCCAAGTGTGCACAATGGGGATGGACGTGGGCAGGGCTTGGTCCCCCCCACTCTGGAGCTCCCACCCTTCACTCCCAGTGCCCCCAGTGCCTCCCCAGCTGGGGCTGTGCTGCCAGCAGAGCTGCTGAATAATTTCGATCTACAGCTGCAAAAGCCAGCAAGGACTGCCAAAGCCAACACCACTGGGTAGTGCATAAAATGATTTTGCAAATTATTTAACAGAGAGTGGAAGTACGGAAATAGAAGACATTACAGTGGAAACATTTTCAGCTGTACTTTTTCTGTGGTGTGTTTTAGCTCATCTGTGTAACCTGTGTTAGCAAGGACTGAGTGATCACTAGAGCTTGTGAGCGAGGTGGGATGCGTGATTCAGATTTTTAACATCTGCAGGTAAGGGTAATAACTCAGTTTCCCTCTCTGAAGTATCAAAATTTGCATTTTTAGTGGGATTTCTGTCAAAGGCATAGCTTTAAGCAGCAGGTGAATGCTATGTCCTGCTTGTAGTTCATGCAGTTTTTCCAATCATTCCCTTTGGTTAAAGAATAGCAGTAAAAAAGCAGCCAAAATAAGCGTGGATTTCTTTTTTTCTGGAGTTACGTCATAATTTTGGCTTTGTTTGTTTTATTCTTTAAGGAATAGTAGCTCGACCAAAGCAAGGCTGTTTGCTTGTGTGTGCTTAGGAAATCACAGCTGATCTGTGGAGGTTGTGCCATGAAGAGGCTGAAACTGAGTTTTCTGAGGGAGTTCATAGTTCCTCCGTGAGAAACTCTGTCTTGAGAAGCTGTTGGTTCAAGAGGAAAATATGTTGGGTTTTTTTCAGTACTTTAAATTAAGACTGAGACGAGTTATTTCCAGTCTCTCCTAGCAAGCTACTACTACATGGCTAAAAACTGAATTCCCATCTCAGCTCCCTTCCTGATCCTTCCCACTGGTAACAGTCCTTCAGCTTCACAAAATGGTTTGCAAAACACCTGCCAGGTTTTACCTTGGGAAGAGAAGCTGCCAGTAACATTCGTGTCCACGTGGATTTTCTGTGCCTACAGAGATTTTCTCAGGATGTTTTCCAGCAGCATTCCTGACAACTGAGTAGTTGTCCAAAGTTAGGTGAGGGAAACACTAAGCTTTGTTGGGAGGGACTGAGTACTGTTAATTTGGATTAATGAAACCTCTTTTCCTCCACTGTTTGGAAGTTGGGTGGTGTAGGAAAGTGTTGTTTGGCACCCTAAAAACATTAGCATCACTCTTTATTCATTATCTTCACTCTCCCATTCTGATTAGGTCTGGTTTTGTCTCAGTAGCTCATATTCCCTTTGGGGAATGAAATGTTATCTAAAATAAGCGAGTTTCCTGCACTGGCCTATATAACACACGCACGACTCTCACCAGCCTTGCAGGCAGTTTGTTTGAGAGTTACAGCCTGGATCAAATCTCAGCTTGTTTGCTTTTACTGGCATCCTTAATTTTAATTTGCTTCCTAAGCCACTGGGACGTGTGAAGGTGTGTGGAGGAGATGATTATGCAAAGGACAGTGTTAGAAGAACAAACACCAACAAATACCTTTGGTTTTACACCCAAAAATCAGGCAGCAGCTTCCCCTGATAGGGGAGAATTGTAATGTTATTCAAGAGCAGCTTGCAAAGAAAGCAGAGAGGCAAAATTACATCTACTTTTGACACGATTTCGGATGGAGTTTCCTGTGTGGAAATACTTCCTTTAATCCTGTACTTTTCCTTCTGTAAACAACGTGGGTGTGTGCTTCAAGTGCTAGGGCAGAGTGTCACAAAGGCTCCAAATGCATGGAAAAATGACTGGCTGAGAAAAAACTCAACACCTTGATTTGCTGTATTGATGCAACGAACCATTCCACTGAAGGAGGGACTGTGTATGGGTGCAGGAGCCATCCTAAAGCTTTGACTGGGCTTTGTTACCTTACTGACCTCCTGTGTGTGGCTTAAAGGGCTGGGCTGGAATCACCTCGTGAGCTGTTGGTTTGTTCAGTGGTTCTGGTGACGAACCTGTCAGAGGTAACACATCCCCAAACACCCACAGCAGCCCTGAAGCCGTAAGGAGCTGATGCTTTCTGAAATGAGTGCACTCAAGAAAGTAAACCCAGAAATTTGTGATACTTCAAACAGATATTAAACAGATATTTGTGAGATTTTATTTCTCATGTTCTACTGGTCTTACCTGGTCTGTGCACTAGCCAAGGAACAATGACATGAATTATTTTTTCACAAGACCAGTTTTGACAGCAGAATTTACAGTGCCATGAGGCTGTTCCTGCCTTTCTCTACTGCTTGTTCTGCTAATTAACGTCAGCATTTGATTGATAATGCATTTAATAACGTCCAGGTTGTTTGTTTGTTTTAACTCTCGGCTTCTCTAAGCAAGTGGCATCTCTGCTGTCCTGTGCTATCCTTGAATTATGGTCCTGGCAGAACAATCCCACACCTTCTTTAGGTTTAGGATGAAAAAAGGCTTCTCAGGATGTACTGGATGGGGCCATCTGGAGGCCCTGAATTTGTTCCCTCCACCAGTAAAACCCTGAGGGTCCTTGGGGATGTTCCTTGAGGATTTTTATACTGTTGGGTGGTTTATCCCTGGCGTGCTTGCTACCAACATCCCGAGTTGGCCGAGCACGTTTTGGCCAGGGTGTGCCAGTGCCCCAGGGCGTATCAAATCCCTGTCCTCACACTGCCACGGTGGCACTGCCATCCCAGCTGTCCTTTGCCGTCACCTCTGTGTTTCCCCTCGCACTGCCAGCGTGTTCATCTGTCCCGAGGAAGCGAAACACCCCTCCTGACCCCTCGTGAGCTGGGGGTTTAGAAATGTGTACGATTTTACACGTCTCCACAAAAGGGGAGGAGGGGCCTCAGAAGAAAAGCCTGGCTTCTGATCAACTCCTCTCCCCTGCTCTTTAATTAATGGCTGTGGCATTCAGGGGTGTTCTAATAATAGGTGGAATTTAGGTGCCTTGGCATTGATTGCACTTGATAACAGGTTTGGACACACCAAAGATGAATCTCCAGCTATGATAATTGTGTCAGTGTTGACAAGTCCCGTTTCTCTGCTGCCAACGCCACGCTTCGCTTTATTCCAGTCGAGCCACCCCACTGCAGCTTTTGCTTTATTTTGGATTCACTGTGGCATGAATAAAGCTATTTTACATCTTCTGTAGTACGGTGATGATGCTCACTTGATTTTTAAATGGGACAGGATTTGCAAATGAGATCAGTTCTGTGGGGTGCAAAAATGGAATTCAGGCCATTGCAAACCGTGCAGGTACTTTCAGTTCTGTGCATTATTAGAGGACGGCAGGAACTGGTCACCTCTGAAGGATGGGCTGTGTGTTGGATTGTCCCAGGGTCTGCGATAGGATTCCTTTTTGATTCCTTGCGGGGGGGGGGGGGGATCCTGGCACGATATCCCTGTGCCATCCTCTCCTGCCCTGCTGCTTTCCCTGTGACTCAGAACAGGGAGCAGCAAAGGGCTTGGGATTTAAAAATAGGCTACTTCAAAAACATTTCAGTAAATATACGAGGGGAAGAGCATTGAGCCTTAAATGATTGCTAAATGCCCATTTAGCGCTGACAATGTGGAAATCAGGCAGCGCAGATCTCAGGAGGAGATTTGCATGGGCTCTTTGAAGTTTCCTTCAGGAGATGGCTCCAAGCAATCAAGGCTTTGTGTTTTCGGGAGGGAAATCACCTCCCGTGATGCTGCTGGCTAAATCCACAGTCAGGGTTTCTCTTTTGGGGCCGACACTCAATAATTATTGCAGGTTTTTCCTAGAGGTTGTAACAGAGAAGTACAGCTGCTGTCTTAGGTACCTATGGAAAAAAAGAGTACAAACTATGAGGTTTTGAGCCCTTTTAGCTGACCCACATTGCTACTCAGTGTCTATCCAGAACTCAGGATCTTCTAGTATCTCAAGTTATTTTCTCAGAGGATATTTAGTTATTTTACATGTGAAATATCAGGTCCTTGTATATTAAACACCTTTTTAAGAGGACAGTATTTTCCACTTTGAAAATACAGTATTTTTTTGCAGGACTTAAATACATTTAGGTGTTAATGACTTCACCGCTAGCCTGTGAAACAACCCGAAAATTGCGTAAATGTTCTGTGTGGATAACCACAGCTGGCCGTGAATCCTTGACATCACACATTATTAGTGCCCTGAGATACTTTGGTCTGGGCCTTACAGCTTTAAAAAAGCATTGAAGCCACATGAAACCCAAACCAGAACGAACCGATATCGATTTTAGGCTCCGCTTACTGAGCTCCTGAATTTCCTGGAAGCATCGGGGGTGAAGCCTTGGCACTCAGCATCCCTCAGCAGCAGGCTCTGTCCAGGGTTCTGCCAGAGCAGCCTCGGACCTGCTCAGTTTGCAAAATTAGAAGTCAAAACCACAACGCTGCTGCTAAAACATCCCGTGTTTGTAGATAAAAATACATTTAGAAACCAGGATTTAGGTAATGAAGTTTAAAGGATTGTAAGAATGTGTTGTGAAAGGGAAATGTGTAAGATTTTTGGTTTCTGCCTTCTGTTTTTTGGGGGTTTGTTTGTTTGTTTTTGTGTTTTGTTTGGGTTTTCTGTTTGTTTCGGGGTTTTTTTGTTTGTTTTCTGCTTTTTGTTTGGTTTTCTCTTTTCATCCTGTGTTGTTGTGTGGTGTCTGAGGCAGTTCTCTGCAGCACAACCATTAATTCTTTGCAGTAGGAGCAACCAGAGAGGGGTGAGCAGGAGGGGGAAAACCAGTTTTCAAAATTTGTTGCTGCTGGTGGGGAAGGAAAAGAAGAAAAGGTCTTTAGGGCTGCAGAAAACACAGGCAGGAACAGGAGCTGCTGTGGCCACGAAGCTGAGGAATGGGTTTATTGGTTTTTAGTTTGCTTATTAGGAAAAAAAAAACCCTCAATCCAAATTCAGTTTGTTCTGTTAGTTTTTTCCCACCGATGCTATACATTTATAAATTTCTCAAAATCCTTCGAGTTGTGGTGAACAAATCAATATAAATTGCTGGTTTTAGTATGTGCCATCCTCCAGGTCAGGAAGAAAATCAAATGAGAGAAGAGCAGACCTGTAAAGAAACTTGGATGGTTTCAGCTGAAGCTCTGTTTGCAGGAGCTCTTTGTGTGAATAAGCAGAAATGCAGGAAACTGGTTCTGGAATAAGCATTTCAAGGTGTCTAAGCCTTGTTTAAGCAGAATTTAAATCACTGAAGGTCACCTCTGCCATTGGAAAATCTAAAAGAAGTATCAGGCCAGCTAGTGCAAGGCTGAGCCACTGCAGTGATAAAATTTTGTTGTTAAAACCTGGAACTGGGACACGGGAGGGAAGAGGAAATTATTTTCTTATTGTTATAAAAGGGCAGGTTGTGGCTCCTAAAAAAAAATGGAATCTATTTTCTGTGTTTTCTGTTTACAATTCTGCTGATCAGAGCAGAGGTCAGGGAGGGAAACAAATCCTCTGTAACAGTGAATGTCCACCCACTTAAGTGATTTTTTAAAAATTGATTTCCCCCATATAAAAGTCGCTTACTCAGTGGCAGCTGTTTGAATAGAACGGGGACAGAGTACTCTCTGATATCCAGGAGATTTTATTTAGAGCTGTGCTGAGTGGATGCTCAGTATATTTCCACTTCCCCTAGCTGAAAAAATGGGTTCATGGCAAGAAGAATGTGAGCTGTGCTCTCAGCAGCTTATTTCCTGCAATAACTACATTTAAAAGCAGAAATTCGAAGAAATGGTATTGAAAACACTCTTTAAAAAGAGGAACAGTGATCGTTTTCTACCTCCATTGACATAAATCATTGACAGAATTGACTCTGCTGTGACAGGGTTCAGCATTCCAGCTCTGCTGTATCTGCATACGTTGCTTGGCCCAATTAATGAGAAGTTATGAAAACGCCAAGCCCGTGTCAGAATGATCAGATAATGAGGGGGAATTTGAGGCTGGCTGAGGCTGTGGAAGGGGCTCTGCTCACACTCATCCCTCTCAGGCTCCACGCTGCTCTCTTTTGATAGAGATCATAACAAAATTCTGCCCTCCCTGTTGTGGCTGCTTTGTGTCACAGAGTTTGGAGCCAGAACCCCCCAGCATGTGCTGGATGCTGCAAAAGCTCAGAACAAACACAGCCCTGCCTTCACCCTCCGAGGGAAATTGGATTTCAACATTTATTGTCACAAAAGGGGTATTTCTAACCAATTAATAGCCAGGTAATCACTCCAGCTGGTGGAAAACAGCATCACACACACACTTACATGATATTTCTTGTGGGTTTTTTGTGCTTTTACAAATCAGTCTGGCTCCATCCTCTGCAGAGCCTCCCATCAGGTGTTTGTACACATTGGTGAGGTCCTTCCAGAGCCTTCTCTTGTCCAGCTGGGCCGTCCCAGCTCTCAGAGCCTCTCCAGTGTCAGGTGCTCTTGTCCTTAAATCATCTTCATGGTCCCTCACTGGATTTGCTCCAGGAAGTCCACACCCTCCTGTTATCCCTTCTCCTGCTTCCAGGTAAATTGTGCCTCAGTTCTGTAGGAGCAACACAAGAAAGGCCGACAGCTCTAAAAGTTAAAGTGAAGCCTCTCGTTGAAATGTCCTCAGATAGCTGCGGGTTTTTTGAAAATTCCTTGGTTTTCCGCTGATGCACAGGATGTGGTTTATGAAAAATTAATTCTTTTCAATGTTAGCAGTTGTTAAGGTTCAATTGGATCTTAAAAGCAGACTTTCTGGTGCAGCCTAGAGTTCCTAATCATGAAACTTTGTGTATTTTATGATATATGGAGCTGACATTGATTTATTTGTTCCACAGCTTGAAATTCTTGTATGGTAATTCACCAACCTGGGAACTAAAGAACAATCCACAGCCTGGGACGGCATCCCAGATTTTGGCAATAAACTTAAGATTTTGGGGTTTATGGAGCTGATTTTTACTGCTCCTGAGCATGTAAACTGCCTGTTGGTGTGATTCCATAGACCATAAAATTCAGAAGCACACAGTTCTCTTCAATATAATATACAGTTTAAAAATAATAACTGCATAAAAAGTTGCAGAAGAATTGCTCTTACTGAGTTTGAATGTAAGAAAATAGAAGGAAGAGGAAACTGTTCTGGAAAGGAAACGGAAAGACCAGCGGAGTGGAGGAGAACAGATCTGGAAACATTTCACCTAAAGGCTCCATACGAGCTATGTAAAGAAAATGATTGGAATCATTTGCTTTTAACACCTGAAAGAATTTGGAAAGAGTTTTCTCTCTTTCCTCTAAGCAGAAACATTTAGTTTCTGAATTTCTCAGTTATGGGGGCAGGATGAAGGTTAATTTTGCAGGGGACAGGGACATAACCCAAGATGTGTGCATTGATAATTCCATAAATGCTGTTTTCCTAAAGCCACACGGCAGAAAGTGGTTTATGTTTTTCAGAAGTGACGACCTCCTCCAGTTCACAAATGTCAGTTGAGATTCAGCCTTTGAGAAATGGGAGCTATTTCTCTGCAGTTATAAATAAATTCTGGTTACAGGCTGCATATTCCATAAAGCTGTTTTCAAGGAGCACGAGCCTTGAAGCAGCCTGGGAATTATCCTGAAGGAGAGGTTTTATGTTTTTCCTGACTTCTTGTCTTGGTGATGACAGAACTTCCTTCGGCAGAAAAGGGTGGGAACGTTCGGAGAGCCCAGAAGGAGTCCTGCAGGAGAGGTTTAATCATCCCTCCATCAGATTCTCTTCCGTAAAAACAAGGGAATTCTTTTACAAAATAAGTCTGGACAAGTTTTGACAGAGAGGGGAGTGACTGCTTAGAAATACAGGGTTTATTGTACTTTTCTAGAGTTAATATATGGTGTTATAGTGATTATGCTGGTTATAGGGAATAAACACTTCCTCTCTAGTACCATCCCCTTTGCTTTTCTGAGGGGTGATTACACTGTAATTCAGGTCAGAAAGGTTAAAAACCAAGGGAGTTCTCCTTCAGCTTTGGAGATCTTTTGTTTATCTTTTCTTCTTTTTTTTTTTTTTTTCCTTTATTAGGGATAAACTGAACAAAATTCACTGGTATTATCTCGATGCTGATGCCTGAGAGGCATGTAGGAAGGTAATTGTTTTGTTTACATTCCACAGGGCTTCTAAATGTCTTTTAATGAATGTGTTCCCTGGGCTGTAGCGTTCATTCCACGGGCTGGAACACTGAATTCAGGAGCAATTGAGTGCCTCAGACACCTTCCAGCAGGAAAATTCAACATTTGTTTTTCTGCAGCTCACGGTTTTCCTCGGAGCAGAGTTTTGCTCCCACTAACTAACCCAATGAAACTCTATTTATTTGTTTCTGAGCTGAGAATGTGTAATTAGGTCATCTGTAATTTCCGTGTGCTGTGCCCAGGGGAACCTGTCAGACGTTTTTCCACCCACTGTGTGGAAGCTCAGGTTCTGAATTCCCAAAGTGCTACAACCACAGGGGTTGTATCAATATATTTGCATCAATATTTAGTGGGAAGGGGGTTAGAAGGTTCCCCTTCCCAGTAATTTGTAGCTTCGTTGAGTTCCTCGAGCACAGAAAACCTGAATAAAACAGAAAAACATGACTTATTATTCATGAAAACGAAACAAGAATGAAAACACCTAAACCTGGTGGTGTGGAAAGATAGACCTGCAACCCAGTGAGTATTTAGCACTGGCTTTGCTGGCATTGCCATGGAAAGGAAAAAGAGAAAACCCAAACCCAGACCAGTTTATGGCAGGATCTACTTATGCTGCACGCAGAATATTTGCATGTATTTTCCACACACACCATATGGCAATTATTCAGGTTGCAGCAGCCAAGAGTTGGGAACTTATGTCGCTTATTTCTAAGTATAGGTCAAATATAGATTGCTGTGCTGATCAGTTTGGTGCAATTTTCATTTATTTCGTGCCTCACCTTGCAGTGCTCAAAATTTTGCCCTCCTCAGTGACGGAGAGTTGAGTGGTTTGCCTTTGAATGTTTTGCCTCCAGTCAGAAGCCAAGTATTTTATAAAAAGCAGAACTAAAATGTAAAGAAAATGCATTGTGTCTCTTACAGCTGAACTGAAGCAATATTACAAAGAGCAGAGGCTGGACATTTGTTTTAAACCAACAGAATTTTGTATCTTTAACAATGCTTTTATTTGCAAACTCGAGTTTTTGATGTGCCATCCTTCATTTGGCGGCTGCCTCGAGAACATCAAATAATTTCTGCTTCTTCTGTTGCATTCCCAGATGTGGAGTGGTCTACAAAAATAAAATTTCTCAGTCATGTTAATCAAATCTTTTATTAATTTGCACGGCAGTCTGTGGATTTTAAAAGGTCTGAGTCAGCGTTCAGCTACCAACTTCAAAAGAGGAATATTCAGATTAAAGTAGAGCGTATGAGTCAACTCACCAGCTTCTGGAATGTGCTTTTTATCCAGGCAAAGCAATGCTGGAGCTCAGGGTACCTGGGAAAATAGAGATGCTCTGAATAAGTTGGGAGCAAATACAGGGTAATGCAGATTTCCAGCTTCCCGTGGGGGAGGTATTATTGGAATCTTCTTAGGCTTATCCAGCACCAGAAACTCTTGTCCAGTTTGCAGAAACCAATGAACTGAACAGGCACCACCCTGTGCAGAAAGTGACAGAAAAATGGGATATTCCATGGCAGTGCACTCCATTTGTGTTTGTGCAGTGTGGGAGCAGTAAATAGGTGCACACGTCGTGGGCTCTTCCTTCATTTCTCTGCAGCTTTTTGCTGTGGTTTAAATTTCTGCCCCATTTTCCATCATGGTGCTCCTCATGGATTTATGTGTGCAGGATTTTTTACTCCTTCCCTGATTTTTGCCAGTTAGATAATTTTTTTTTGTTTAAACTTATTCCCTACCTATTATTTATTTGCCAGTCCAGATATTTTCGTCCAAGCTGGAACTTATTGAGGCAAGTTTTTGAGGTTCCTGTGAAAGTGGGGATGAACCTGGCTAATATATCTATTTTCCATTGATTATATTTTCCACAGCTTGACAAAACCATAGGAATTAAAGAGAAACTTCTAAATTAATCCGTTAATTCTGCAAGTTCTTGAGGAAACAGAGGCTTCTTTTAGGACCAGAGCTGGGCATGGAACACACTAAAGCAAAATTATGTGCAGTGTAAGTGACAAAAGCTTTGGGATTCATTTTGCTTGTTAGCAGCAAGTCACACCTAAGTTCTATTAAACATTTTTTATCAAATGACATTTTGACATCTGAGGATAGTCATAAGAGCATTCACAGCCAAATGGGCCTGAAAGGGTTTCAGGTATCTGATGCTTCTCTTCTTTGCACTTCTTCTTCTTTCAGGATTAATTTTTACTTCATTTTTTTCATGAAAAAACCAAAAAAGTTAGAAGCAAATTCTTTCAGTAGAGCTGTTGTAAATGTGCTGCACTTCAAGTAAAGCCTCGGCAGCAGAGGTGCCTCAAATTTGGTTGTAGCTCCTCTGTTCCTGCGTGATAAAGGCCCAGACAAGCTCTGGGACATTAGTCACTGCTTTCTGCAGATTGCTGATTTCCCTTTTTTCTCTTTTTGAAACTGTTCGAGCATTGCTGATGTTGATTTGCGCATAGAGCCTCAAAGATAAGCTGTGAAATGAGAAATGGAGTTTGGCTTCTGGTTCGCACGGCTCCAGAGCTGAAGGGATGAAGAACACTGCTTAGAATTGGTGGCTTTTGAGAGATGTGGAGGTCAGGCCAAAGTGTCATAATTTGATATCATGGCTGTCTGTTGGAAAGCTGGTTTTTTCAGAGGGGTTAGAACTGGAAAAATGTGAATAATTCCACGCCTTTTTTTTTTTCTCCTTGTCCTGGTTTTTCAGGCCCTTGTTCTGTAGGATACCTCTGTCTGCACTCTGCTTGTGGTGGGATCTTTTTTAATATTGATATTTTGGAGTGGCTCCCACAGAACTTGTTGCATCTGGCAGGAGCTGTTAATTTATTTACATCTGCTAATGCCAGAGGTACTGCTGAAAGTTCATCGTCATCCTCGGGTTTGGGTTTCTTTTTTTAATGGAAACTCGCAAATATTGAGGGGAACTGCAAAGGTTGCAAACCCTTTGGAATCCTTCCAGCAGGATGCCGTGTCAGATGATCCATTTCCTTCATGAGAGCCCATCTGTCGTGTCTGTGCGCTGAAAAACCGCCCGTTTCTCAAAGTCAGAGCTGAGGAGCTGAAGGAATTGTGCATCCTTCATGCCAGAATAAAA
This sequence comes from Eulacestoma nigropectus, assembly GCA_013397775.1. NCBI lineage: Eukaryota > Metazoa > Chordata > Aves > Passeriformes > Eulacestoma > Eulacestoma nigropectus. The sequence goes on along the minus strand of VZTE01006046.1, from coordinate 254,130 downwards.
GCTCTGCTAGCCATTAGTGTCTGGCACTTCGCAGATATCTTGGAATTCCAACATTTGTCGGTGAGAAGAGTTCCAAAGTGCTGTTGGTGTTGACGGCTGGGTCTCTCCCCATCATCTCCTCTGAAAGTTGTGCTTTCTGCTAAAATATGATCAGCATCCCTTCTATGAAATAGTATTTACAGTTCTCAGTCTTCAAATAGGGTGGAATCTGTTTTCAAGAGGCAGAGTGGGCCGTGGCTGTGTGAAAGGTGTTTTTGACACAGGTTTCTGGAGCTGAAGGTGGGCAGTGGCTTTCGGTTACCATTTTGGATTACTGGGCTGTTTCATCTGGATTATTCCATGATGGTCCTGTCCTTCTTTCAAAGAAAGATACTGTTTGTACATGACAGCACTAACTTTTATCTGCTAGGATCAGGCAGATTTAGGACTTTTGCCACAAAATACAGACATTTCTCTTTCTTCTTAAATACATTTTATGCAGAATATTTGTCCAGTTTTTTTTCAAAAGTGTTTTTCTGCTTTCACTGGCAGAAAATGTTGGATTTTGGAAACACTACAACAGCAGGTTTTTACAGGTTTGGCTAATAATTTCTTTTTGCTGCTGCTAAAAATGGAGTTAAAGTATTAAAAAACAAACTGCGAGGCACAGCCAGATTTCAGATATATTCAGAATGTTCTGTTACAAATGATGCCACTTGCTAATTGCTTTTAAATTAGGGTATTTGTGCCCATGGTGATTACTGCAAAGCATCATTTAGAGTCTAAAAGCTGGAGTAGTGTCCTAATTGGGGTTTGATTTGCAAGAAGTACTTGAAAAACTTGGTGCTGTGGACTTGCAGTGGTATTTTAAAGTCTCAGTGGCTCTCTGGATGCCCTCCTTCCAAAATTGTTATCAGTACTGGGTGAAAACCCTGCAGAAAATAAGTAAGGTCTGGGTTGGGTGGAATGGTTGGTTCAGAAGTATAAATAATTTCTCAACCTCCCTCTAAGAAATTGCTTCAAGATTTTTTAAAGGTTTTGTTTTAGTTTAAAAATTTTGGGGCCGGTTCAGCATCAACGATATTGAACTGCAAAAGACAAAGTAACAGCACAAAAAAAGAAAAAGCTGTTGATTGACAAGAAGGCCCCTGATGCAATGTGCAATACTCAGTGTGGGGAGGAAAAAAGAGAAGGATGAAAGAGGAGGTATTTTATGTCTTTACCTGAGAAGATAAATATTCCTCAAAAATATTGTTTCATCATTAGAAAATCAGAACAAAAAAAATTACAGATTTTTAAATTATCTGTAGATCAGCAGCGGAACCCCATGATCACCCTTTTCTTGAAGAAATCTTGTTGCTGTAATCACAGACCTTCAAACATTGGTACAATCTCTTTTAAGCAATTTTTCTGAGAAATCCCTTTTTCTGTGCCACGAATTCACTCTAATTTCTCTTGCACAATCAGGAGTTGTGAAATACAGCCCCTGGTATTTCAGTGATCATTACCAAGTGATGCTACTAAAGGCCTTAATTATTTACACATCTTCATTTAATGGCCAGCAGCTAAACCCAGGAAGGTCAGAGAAGCTCTCTTTATGGATTTAATTTTTCTTAAAAGTCAGGTACAGTTTGTTCAATTTGAAATTCTTTCCTGTGTTTTGATCCAAATGAAGACTCTCCCTGCCAAATTAACCATGAATATTAAAGAGCTGTACAGCCAATATTGCCCAAAAGACATTTTCCTTTATGTCTTCAGCTGTCTCTTCATTACATCCAGGATGTTTACAAGGGGAAAAGATTATTTCTACCCTCTTTGTTTAATTTTTGGGTTTGTGGGTTCAGATTCTAGTAATGCCTCTCTCATACCACGGTCAGAGCGGGGTCAAAGCTTGTCCGAGTGAAGAAAGGATATTAAAATCTCATCTCTGTGGTTTTTACCTAATTCATAATTTCTTATCATGTAGTCTTAGTTACTCCTCCGTTGTTCTTTTCCATCTTCCTGGCTTGTCACAGACTTCTGGTGACCTATGAAGGGCACACAGCCCCCCAGCTGGTGAGTGAAAACCAAAATAAAAGCATTAATCGAGTTTCTGGGAAGGCAGGCAAGTGCAGAGAGCATTTCTAATTTACACAAAATTTAACTGGAGGGGAGGAGAAGTTATTTTCTCTACTGACTTCCTTTTACCTGGAAACAAAAGTCGAGACAGGGAGCTGTGAAATCTGTCAGCTGGAGCAGTTAAATCCTCAGGAACACCCGTGGCTGGTGGGTGAGGTTGGTTTCTAGTTTCTATTGTGTCTTCCTTTATCTGTTGATTGCACAAGCAGTTGCTTTCCCCGGGGTGTGGAACTGTTTTGGATTGGAACAAGGTGGCTGTATGGAAGTTTTATGAGCTGCTACAGAAATTCAGCAAGCCAACACCAGGCACACAATTGCCTGGCATCTGCTTGTAGCTCTGTCTTCTTGTTTTGGGTGTAATGCTGCCATTAACATGGAGAATATTTAATTTTTAACTTCCCATCCTAGATGATACCTCTTAGCCCAGTAAGTTCAGTAACAGTAGCACCAAAGAAGGAAACTTGGAAGAGGAAAGTTTCTTGATCTATGGTTTAAGTCAGTCATTATTTCATACACTGATTTCAGTTAACCTTAGAAGCAGTGTTGCTCTCCCCCTTGCATTAAGTGTTTCCTGTGTAGCAGGTACAGATCGGAGACTTTAATGCTCATGAACATCTTTTTTTTATTGCTAAATATCCACAGAATACTCATCTTCCACCTTCTTCTCCCACCTTATATTCCAGTGTGCTGCAGTGCTCTGTCCTTTCTCCAGACTCCAAGGATAAGCAGCTGGAATCTGGGGAAAGCCTAGGGAATCTGTCCTGACTGCCAGAGCTCCAGGAGCGTTTGGACACCGCTCCCAGGGATGCACGGGGGGGGATTGTTGGGGTGTCTGTGCAGGAGCTGGACTGGGTGATCCCTGTGGGTCCCTTCCTACTCAGGATACTCTGTGATCCTGTGATTTTCTTTGCCAGATGTGGGGCATCTTTTACCCCAGTCCTGTCTGGTAGATTCTGTGAGATAGCAGCTCAGGAATGTGGAGTGAAAGCAAAGTAATTTGAGTATCACAAAGAGAACAAATGGTTTAAGGCTCACAGCAGAGATGCCCTGGTTCCAGGTGCTGTCTCTGGCTTCGTAGCCCGGGATTATTCTAAGGGAGTCTGTGGAAGGTGACTAAAACCCCAAACTCATTAAAGTTGCATTGCTGTCCGTATGGGTGAATTCCTAAAGAGATGGAGGATTCAGAAATAATTCCAAGGGGTGGGGAGAACGTCCTTCCCAGAGGGATCCACCACATCCAGCCTTTCCTCACACCCTCACTGCTGCGCGTTCCTCTGGCCCCGGCTGCCCCTGACCCAGCTGGGAAGCTGTTCAGTGTGTGTGTGCTGCCCTGGGCTGTGCTGGGGCCGTGTCCCAGTGCCAGCAGCAGGTGCTGAGCCTTGGATGGCATCGGGAACAGCTCAGCGTGGAGCTGGCAGCAGGGCTGGAGGCACCATATGTGTGCACAGACACTCAGGAGGCTGCAGCAGAGCAAAAGTCCCCTCACACCACACCAAAGAGCTCTCTTGGACTGCCCCTTTCTCGTGCTCCTGGTGGCTCAGGAAGAAGGAAGGAGCCAGCTGGGAATGGCCCCATCCCAGCACAGCCTGGTTCTTTGTGAAGAGATCTCCTCATGCTTCTGGAGGGGATGACTGCAAGATAAACATGGCACGAAGGAAGGATTTAGAGTGGTATCCCAAATCACATCGGGGTGCTTGAGTTGTTTGGGTGAAATCCTTATTGTGTTGTAGGGAATGATTTTAAGATAAACATAGGAGAAAGGAAGGATTTAGAGAGGTATCCAGAATCACCCAGAGGTGCTTGGCCTGTTTGGATGAAGTTCTTACTGCATTGTCCAGCTATTGCTCTGTGAGGAGGTGCTGGGTTAGGTATTTTTATCCTGCCTTGTATTATTTTCACGGAGCTAAATGGATTGTAAGGTTCCATCTCTCCCTCAAATTTAGTTGGAAGTGCCCAGAACATTACCAGGGCTACAGGATGATCATGAGAGCCTTGCTTTTGTGGCAAGCTGAACTAACTTTTTCTGTAAAAACTCTGTGTGTTTGTGCATGAAATTCACCAGTCTAAACACACATTCTATCTGATTTTCCTTTTTATTTCAGTGAGAAAAGCATACGAGTGGTAATTGATTTTTGGAGGTGTTTGTGAGGATATCAAGTGCCCTGTAGCTGCAATCATACTGGGAAATGAGCACCTTAAGAACTGTGCTTGGTTTTAGTCTGAAGATGCAGTGGCAGGACATGACATGAAATGGGTTTTGTTACCTGACTCAGACCTGCAATGCAAGAATTGCAGTTCTGTAGTTCTGTGAACCAGATGAACTACACGAGTGAGGCCTTAGCCTTGCTTTTTAAAAATTAATCTCTACAATTTCTCCATACTTTTCTCACGCGAGCCTATAAAAATGATATTTTTTGACCATTTATGTGCTGGCAACAAGGCAGGTGTTCTGAACACAGCCCATCAGATGGGGCTGACTTTGGATGTGGAAATCTGTTGTGTGAAGCACCACACAAGATGTCCAAAAGCATCAAGATTCATTCTGGGTGTTCTATCCAACAGTGGCCACACAGAAGAAATGTGGGAGAGGAATCCTACCAGTTACAATCCCCAAGCTTGTCTTCTCCCAGCTGGAATAACTGTTAATAATTTTATGATTTCTCATTTCTCTTTTTTGTGTTGAGTTTGTTTCCATCAGCTGCTTCAGATCTTACAATCTCGTGACTTTACAATAATTAAATCCACCATTACGTGTTTGTACCCAGAACATTCTCTATCCTTGCTGGTGTGTGAGGAGGACACAGGTGAGGTGAGCAAAGCTGGTGCTCAGCAGGTAGGAAGATTTGACTGTGCTCTACCAAGCAAAATTTGAATGTGGAGCTTGATTTTTCCCAGCTGCCGAGTGCTGATGGAAGCACTCGTTTTATTTTTGGGCACTTCTGTGCCTGAGTGCCTGAATGGTGAAAATTGAGGCACGACTGCAGGGGAAGTCGTGCTGCAGGACTGAAGCACAGCTTAGGGGAGAGAACAAAAACACCCCAGCTCTTGGCTAAATATATGTTACACGGGAGGAAGTGCATGTGAGTGAGTGATGCCGGGTTGATTTTTGCCTTTTTTTCCTTTCCTATATTCTCTGTATTCTTCACACACATATTTGTAGCTCTGTAGCCTGTTGTTGTGCTCGTGGCTGGTTTTCCCAGTACTTTTCCCGACCTTTTCCCTAGGCAGAAAGACAAAACACATTCCAAAACCCCTATCCTGTCTTGCTTCTTTCTGGGAACCAAGGCTGAAAAACAGCTCTTGGAGAGCTCCTTGGTGATTTTTGTCAGTTGTGCTAATTTGCTAAACTTTTGGGGTAATATTAGTATAGGAAGTAATAAAAAGGTTGGTCTTTATTGGAGGCCTCCAGGGGCAGATATGGAAAATGTCCACAAAAACCCACCCTCCACGGGGTGAATGCAGTTTTATAAGTTTAGCAAATTAGCACGATTGACAAAAATCACCAATTAGGAGCACAAGCGGTGATGCAATTCCCCCCACCTCCAAGCTCAAGCCCTTCCTAAATCCTCCCCGCTCAGGTGGGACTAAGCTTTGTTGACGAAAACGTGTCTCGGAGAGCTGGTTTTTGGGCGAGGTTTATACACCACAGGACGCTCGGCACGTGCCAGCAGCACTGCAGCCTCCCACAGCCCGCACTGCTCGGCCTCCTGCCCCATTCCAGGCTGGAGATTTCCATGCGTGGCACGGAGAGGGGCACCGTGGAGGGCGTGCAGGCATTTGGGTTCTTCCCGGCGGTGCCGCCGCCGCGTCCCCGCGCAGTGACCGAGGGACCGTGCGCACCCGTGGCCGTGTCCCTGCTCCTCTCCCTGCTCCCTCCTGCCTGGCTGCTCCTGGCTGGGTGCCCTGGCCTTGGCACCAATGTTCCTGAGCAGCCAAAGCGTGCCAGGGGTGAGAAGCACAGAAATGCTGTTGATGCCCAGCCCTGCGTTTGAGCGCGGGCGATGGATTCTCGCGGCTCCGTCTCGGACAGAAATCGTTTGCAGCAAAGGCGTTGTCACTTTTCAGTTTCCCCCTGTGGCATTTGGGCGAAATGACTTCTGCTCAGGTGGCAGCATCTGAGTCAGCTGGACACCGGGCAGGCCCGTCCTGCGAGCTGCTGCTGCTGCAGGGAGAGCCCACGGCCACTTACTCACCTCCCATCTGTCAGAAAATACGTCTGTGAGAGCAAGGGGAGAAAATAAACCCACATTTTGCGTTGAATGCAGCTCAGAGCGCCTGATGATGACAATTCCAGGGGGATATTTTGCACATGAATCCGTGATTCATGTCTGAAGGCATTTTTTATTTTGTTTTTCACGTGTGGCCCTCCTTTTGCGTGTAATAATGCACAGTTATGACTGTTCCTTCACGGAGGATTTAATTTCCTCCTTGCTCAGGAGTCAATCTGTGCACAGCTCACTGACAGAAGATCTCCCTGTCTTTACCACAGAGGAGCTTTTGGAGACGTGGAATGAAGTGATTTGCATCTCTATATATACAGGGGGTGTGTGTAGAGCAGGCTGTGGAAGTATGGATGTGAAATTAGGATTTCAGCTGGGTTTGGGACTTGCATAACCGAGGCTCCGTGGCTTCCAGTTGACTCAGAGTGTGTAGAGTGAATTCATCTCTTCTCTCAAAGGCCATCTATTTCTAGAGCCTTTGTGTGCAGTTAGGCTGATCACTGAAATAAGTCACTTCTTAAAGTGCAAGAAAGCAACGTGATTTTATTCATCAGATGGATGACTTTAACACATTCCAAGTAAGGGGTAATGAAGATAGTAGGAAATAGCCAGTCCTCCATGTGAAGCCAGTGTGGGAGGATGTGTTTGGATTGTGGGGTTTTTTTAAAGTCCACATTTGCTGGATTTGGGGATATAAACCAAAAAAAAGCGTGGCTTTTTCTTCTGGGCAGCACGCATTGGATTTTTCCCCTGTTTTTATTCATGCTGCTTTTAAAAAGCAGCAATTATTTCACATGGGTGGAACAATGCTCTTGAAGAAATTGCAACGCTTTCCTTAAATGGGAGATTTCTAAATTGCAATGTATCTGCACTTGTAATATTTGTAAGCATTCGATGTAATTACAGAGTCACAAAGCTGGCTGCCACAAAAAATGGCTTGGTGTTACTGCAGAATAATTAAGTCAGGAATGCAAAAAGCAACAAAAACAGTACTTTGGAAAATGTCACCCTGGAAATTAAATATTGTTCTTTTCAAAATCCTCGAGAAAAAGTCCCACTGGAGAACTACCGGGAAAGGAAGGGAAGATGAAGGACACAGAATACAGACACAAAATTCCCCTTTATAATTCAGTGATGTAACAATAATCCATGGAATAATACATCATTTGTTATCACCGATTATTTCAGGTGTTGATAAATTCAAGATGAAATATTTCTATGAGCCCTTGTACCAGCAGGTGTTTGTGCATTTCATCAGCTCTTCGCAGTTACATTTTTTAGTGTCAGTATTTCTGATATGGATCCCCTTGTCACAGAGGTACTGGTAGTACTGGGTTCTGGATACAGATCCAGTGGGGCTTTTTATTATTGTTTTTGAGGAAATTCCTGGGTCATTGGATGCCTGGAAGTAAAAAATGCATTCCTTCAGCTGCTGCCCACTGTAGAGACAGGTGGGGGAGAAGGCTTGGAGAGAAAAGAATTGTAGTGTGATTAATAATTGCAGGTGTCTCAGGATTTGAACTTCAACCCATTTTTGTTAAATTCTGAGTGCTCTACTTTTTAAGTCCCACTTCTAAAACCTCTCAGAGCATCCACAGAGCTCTGCAGTCCCTTGGCTTGGCAGGAAATGCCCTGCCCTGTGTGCCAGGCAGTGTCTGCCCTTCTGCCTTGGCCATTCTGTGTGACACAGCTCCTCTAATGAATAAATTAAAATATGGCAGCTATCAGAACACACAAATCCAGATCCTCTTCCAAATCTGGCAGGTCATCGTTTAGCACATATTGGACTTAAATCCATTTAAAACCTTTTGTATTATGTGAAATAATTCTTCAGCTCATAAAGTTGATTCTCTCAGAACAGTTTGGGATGTTTTAAAGATTACTTGGCATAAATTTAGTTTTCTAAAGGGTAGGGTTGTTGGTTTTTTTTTACCTGGTAATTCCATTGTGATACTTCAGCTTTAATAAGATTGTGTGGCTCTAAAAGGAAGGAAATTGATGTAAAATGCACTCGGATCCATTCACCTCCTGAGGGGAAGAAAAACAATCATCCCTTAAGATGGAGTAAATGCACTGATTTCAAAATGCATCAGCGAGATGTGGAAAAGTCCCAGCAGTCCTGGATGCTGCGCCCAGGGGAGTGAAGCACCTGGGGTGTGACTGCAGCAGGGCTTTCATGTCCTGGCTTTGTCAGGTGCCTCCATCAGCTCCTACGGAACTGGTGGCAGAGCCAAAGGGATGTAAAGAGGGAGAGAGGAGAATTAAAGCCCTCAGTGCACAGGAGAGAGGGAGAAGGGATGAGTCACCGGCTTTTACACAATCCCTGCAATCCTTCCCGCTCCCATTCCAAGTGGATTGGCGCTGGCTGCAGCTCCTTTTGTCCCTGTCCCTTTTAGCTCCCCTCTCAGCACAGTGAGCTCTGTCATTCAAGCCACGCTTTCCTCTGTATTTTTTATTTCCTCTGAGCTTCTTTTCTCTGCAGGCTTTTATCCAGTGCCACCTGTGCTGACGTTTTTCTAATTGAAGCAAATTTAGCTGTGGCCGCAGTCGTGAAATCACGTGCGAAAGGACTTCTCCAAAAGCAAGGAGACCCCCTCACAGCTGGCTGGCTTATGCAAGGCTTGGCATCGTTAGGAATGCCTTGCTATGTAAATTCTGTAGGCCAGAGGAGGTTTTGGGGCTGATCATTTTCCTCTCAAGCGTGTTTGAGGGCTTTCTTTATATTTTCTAGCACAATAAAGACATTGGTGTATGAAAGAATCAGGCTTTGAGATTTCAGGCTGAGGCAAAGGGGGATGGCGTTTTGGAAGATGATGCTGGCATTACAAAAGAGCGAGAAATGATAAATAGTCATCTGATATTCTGTTTTAAAGCCATGGGGTTCTGAAGGATGCTTGGGATTTGCAGGGAATACATTTTGGTGGCATTTTGTTTTGTGGTGAGCAGGGCTCTGAGCACAGATCCCGCCTTGTCCCACAAAGGTGAACAATTTAAACTGGGAGTGAGAGCTGGGAACAGCACCTGTGGCTCCAGGGGCTGGAGCAGGAAAAAATGGGAATAAATAGGAATAAACAGCTCCTGCCTGCTCCGCTTTTAGGGCTGAGCACAAAGGGCTGTGAGCTCCTCGGGACAGGGATCCCACTGGAAGAGGCTGGGGAATACGGGCAGGGAAGGAGGGAATCAGCCCATTTTCAGTAACTCCGCAGGGAGGGACAGACATCTCCTGGGCTGCCTTCAGCTGTGGAATCTCGAATCTCCAGCCTGGCGCTGGAGCCGTGACTGAAATTGTGTTTGGGGAGAACGTGGGGTGAGAAACGGCCTCTTTGCTGTGGCAATTCCTCCTTTTTCATCCCGGGGGAGATAAAACCAGCCTCCCCAGAGTCATGGAACTAATGAAAAATGGAGGTAATCCTTTTTGTCTAGATCATTTATGCCCGCCAGAATGCTGGCAGTCCTGCCAAACTCTCAGCGTTCAGAAGTAATAAAGTCCCTGAAAAACTGCTGCTTTATTGGAACATGTGAGGCTTTAAAATACATGAGTTATGGGAATGGAGGCACACGAAGCCAAATGCTGCTCCCTTTTCTTATTTCTATTTCCAAAATTGGGTTTCCCCCGACGTTACCGTGTGGGATCCTTTCTCTATTCCCCGTTCCCGTCTGCTGTAAATTAAATTCTCGTCAAATTATGGCGTTAATAATAAAAATGCCACTGAGATTTGCTATTTTCAGAGCCCAGGTCAGCGACAGGGAAGTCTGTTAGGAGCACTGAGGGGTCCATATAAACCTGCACTGAGATTTTCATTCATCATTCTGCCCAAATGACCTTGAGCAACCAGGCCAGTCTTTCTTGTGGAATATTTATCAGTGGTGTAAATGATTGGGAATTGCATGGAATTCCAGTTCAAGAGTGCTCTTTCTGCTGGGCAGACTTTATTTTCTCTTCTGGGAGTCACCCGGGCCCATGGTACCTTCTGCCGTGTGTTGATAAAGGAACAGAATAATTTTGGTTTCATATATTCCGTAATCAAAACCTTGTATTGCCTTTCTTTTGGGGCTGAGAAATCCTTTTTTTTGCAGTAATGCTGTTCTTTTTTAATGGAGAGAGGAATTTGGATAGAGGGAAATAAATTGCTTTATCTAGGAGTATGTGTCACCTTTCTCACAGGAATTTTCTTGTTCTCCTGTGCCTCTAAAACTGCAATTTTGAGGGGTTTTTTGGTGTTCTGTTAAATGACCTGTGTTTTTACAATGAATTTCAGTGAAATCCATCCAATTTTAATTTTTTTTTAGTCTCAGATCACAACACTGGACCAGGCACTGACAACCTGTGTCAACTCAGGTGACAAAGATCTGCAGAGAGCTGGGGAACCAAACTCCACAGGGAACATTGGACTCTCCAGGCCTAGAATAAATTTTACTCCAAGAAATGTTTTTCTGAAGTTTGCTTAATATATTCTCATTATTTGAAAAAAAAAAAAATGCAGCACTTTTTAAAAGCCATTACACATTAATTTGCTGTCATTATCTTTCATGCTGCAAGGGAATGGAAGAATTTTCCCTTGTTTCTTTTTTTTTTTTTTAAAAGAAAAAGTAGTATATAATATGTATCATATCTAAAAATATATATCATATATATAGCTAAAGTATTTTATTGAAATGAAATTTGAGAATATAAAAGGGGTTTAAATATATACAATATATAAATACATTTTACATTGATCTAAAGATACAAAAATAGATAAAGGTTCTTTATATGTAAGTATCTATTTAAACAATCAACAGGAATTGCTAACAAGGTGTAGCCCTGCAGAACGGTGTTATTGAAGGGGAATTACAAATTGGCCCCGAGCTGGATTTTGTGGATCCGTTTCTGTGCTTCTTTAAGGTCACCTACCACTGCTGCCATCTGAAGTCATGAGGCTGTCCTTACCCGTCCCTGCCTTCCTGCTGCTCCCCTGGCAGCACAAATGTTCTTGGGGCAGCAAGAAAAATCACTTTTCAGCCTGTTTTGCTCTACTGGCGCTCTCCTCCCGAACTCCTTCCTCCTCCTGCATCCTTCTCTCCATCCTGTCACTATCAGGCCGTGGATAATTCCACACGTTTTTCCACGTGCCTGTGCATTCTGGGATGAGTTTCACTGGGAACGGGAAGCCCAGGAGAAGTCAAATTAAGCTTTGCGCAGGAAATTATAAATTGTTGGAATAGCAGGTTAAAAAAAGAGAAATCCTCATCATTGTGGATGTTTTGTCTGTGCCTTCGCTGGGAGGTTGAGCAGCAGCCCATGGAGGGGTTGTTGAGGGGAGTTCCACTGGGCCCATTGACCTCCTCTCCTCGTGGTGATGGTTTGCAGGACAACAAATAAAAACGGGGATTCTGGGCTCTGATGCAATGCCTGCACTCTTTAAAGGAAAAGCCAGGGAGGAAAAGAGAATTTTATGCCAGGGATTTATGGAGGAAAAGAGAATTTTATGAAAGGAAAAGTGCCGCTCGTGTCCTTGCAGACCTCTAACCACACATATATGTGCATGTTTTTGTACACACATGTAAATAATTTATGTATCTAGGCATGCACAGACATCCAGCCACCGCTTCAGGTCCAGGTCAGGCACCTGCTGCTGAAATAATTGGCCATGGAACACAAGAATTGCAAGGGGAGCCAGAACTGCACAAAGTTATCACAAAATCAGTGGCACAGTTTTTCTGTTTAAATACAGTACTTTGCTGACCATCCGTGGAGGAGGAAAGCAACAAACCCCTGAAACAGCTGAGGGAAAGATAAAGCAGCAGAAAGGAAATAGAAGCTGAGAGGGGAAACTGGAAACGTAGCTGGTGTTGGCCTCTGATGTGTGGTAGGAATCCAGCAGGGAGAAGGGGGAGCGGGGTTTTAAGGGAGCAGGAGGAGAGCAGAAAGCAAATCCAGCATGTTGGTTCAGTCTGGCTGTATTTCACTTCATGAAAAATGCTTTTCTAGCAGGGTTGGGGAGGAAAGTGCAAGAAAAAGGGCACAGCTTCTGTATAAAATAGATAATTTTGTCATTAAGAAACTCAACTCTTTTGCAGCAGCATCAGCAGATCATTCAAGAAGATCCCACAGCACTGCCCTGGGAAGAGGGAGATACCAGCTGAAGGAATAATGGCAGATTTTAATCTCTCCTGCTGGATTTGGGAATTCCATGCCTCTTTCTTCTTTTTCAAGCTGTGAGAATTTCCCACTCATCAGATCTGTTTTTATCAATCTGCAGTACACGTTCCAGCAAGTTTGGAGATGAAAACAAAACGTTGCTGTACCTCCGAGGAAGTTCAGCAGTTAATAAACGTGACAAAACATTCCTTGGGCCTCGTTTGTGTCCTTAATGTTTTCCAGTGAGGTTGTTCTGTGATGGAATTGCGGCTGAGCAGCAGCCTGGTCCAGTCCCAGCTGGGTTTGTCTTTTCCACACCTTAAAAAAAGCCAGCACAGGTCACTGGCTGCCCTCATATTCTGAGAATTTGGAATTTTCTGGGGAGCGTCTCTTTTGTTGTTGTTTTTCAATTAGGGCTGCAGCTTTTGTAAACAAGTAATGACCCCAGTCCTCCTTTCAAATAAATCAGGGGACACTTCCCTTGAGGGGAGTTAAAAGCACACAACAAATGAAAAGAATCATGTGTCCGTTCTCTTCAAAACACACGTTTCCTCCTAAAATTCAGGGATCTCTGATGCCAATCTTGTGATTTTTATCAGGCCTGTGAGTCAGATTTTTTAAATTATTTTTTTTGTATTCCAAGTTCTTGCTCTAACAGATTTTGCCTGCCCACAGACTACCTCCCATCTGTTCAGGTTAATGGGTTTTCTGCCTGCGCTCAGAAAGGAGCATATTGCAGGGTTTGAGCGAGGAATTTCATCTCAAGACACCACTAGTCCTTGGAGCCTGCTTAAACTTGGTTGCCAGGACTACTCCATCCAAGGCAAATAGGATAAATAATTGGAGATTGTCTTGCAGGAAAAGTGAGGGCTGCAGCTTGCCTACAGAACGGGAGAAAAAAAGATGGGTGTGATAATGGAATGGAAACCTTGGATAAACATTGGGATTGGGAAGTGTTCAAGCTCTCGACAAATTATGTGGTGAGGGGTGAGAGGGAAGAAAGGAAAAGGAGGAAGAAACTGTGAATCCTGGGGTGAGAGAGAAAGTTGTGATACCTTTTATGGGGGGATAGCACCAAAACGAGCCCTCAGGAAAGTCTGAACCGAGTGATGTCTCATATTGGAACTGCGAATTATTCACAGCAGCACAATATTGTGGGTTGGAATTCAGCCCTTAAAAAACTGCTCTCCTCAAGCTGCCAGTCCAGGAAAGATGCTCAAAATGTGGGGATTCACACAAGTATGGAAAGGGTGAAATTTTGAAGCCTTGACCCGCTACCTTTGGAGATTGTTTTTAAAAAGCTGTGATGTAGAAAGATTCATAAATCCTTCCCTTCCTCGGCTGTGAAGCTGTGCCTGTCTTTCACTCCCAGCTCAGCCCTTCAAGTGCAGGGCTCGGGGTGTTCCCAGTCCTGCTGGGCTGGCTGGGATGGGGTTGGTGTGTTCTTATTTGTGCTGCTGAGAGTGAACACAAGAATTCCCATTCCTTCAGCTGCTCTGCACTGCTGGATGTGCTGGGTTTCATTAAAGGCATCCTTGAGAGAAAGCCAATATCAGACCCTCCCAATCATCTTCTTCCTCAGCAGCAAAGTGCAGAAAACAGCCCCCTTTGTGACTCTGGAAGTGTTTCCAAGGTGTTTTTCTAGCTGGGGATTGTGTCTGGATGTGCAATAATGATCCTCTGCTTTCTGTCAGGCTCACCAAGGAAATAACACAGCCTTGGACAGAGCTGCTCACCTTCATCTGTTCCTTTCTGGGCACATGTGTTAAAAATGGGGGTTCTGAATGGTTTTAGGCACATTATCCTGCCACAAGGAGCGTGTGCTGGGGATGATTTGAGGGAAAGCTAGTAAGGGAAGATGGAGAGGAAGAGGGGTGCAGCCATCGGTGCGTCAGTGTCCCCAGCTGTCCTGTCTGGCACTGAGGGCTGCTGGCAAGATGTGGACACTTAAAATTAAGATTTAGTCTCTTACAAATGATGAAAACTGGGTGATTTTGCTGAATCCTTCATTGCCTGTGTAGATACCCAACGATAAACTGGATTAAATAACCATTGTTTCCTCTTCTTTCTTTTGGATGAATGACGCCAAAAAGTTGTCAGAAACTGGTACTGAGAGTTTCCCCATTTTCTCTGTCTCAGTATTTGACATCTAGACCTGTCTTGTGTTCGTTTCTGAGCACAAGGCTCCACTTTGCTTTCCCTCCACCCCTCCCTGTCCGATGGGGAGCATTTTCCAGGAGCTGTGTCCCAGCCAGAGGAGGCCCAGGTGTCACATTCCGTAATGGGGGACCAGGCTCTCCACACCTGGCAGGACTTGATAAGTGAGGTTTACTATGGTGGAAGGAAGAAAGCTTTGGGGAATCTAACCTAGTTAATATGATTTTATTAAATAATTATGCATTAATGGTTTTTTTAAATTTATTTTTGAGTTTTGCCGTTTCTCAAACTGAGGTAAAAGGTAAAAGCAAAAGGCAGAGATGGATTTTGGTCGTTGCCAGCTCTGTATCCACGTGTCTTGTGGAAGCCACGCTGTAGCTTGGGTTGTGAGAAGTTCATTTCCTTAATTTTGATCTGAAGTACAGCTGAGAAAATACCTCAGCTATTTCTTTTCCCTCTGAAGTCTTGCAGAATTAATAGAGCCCAATAGGTAGCAATGGTGAATAGATGGAAATTACTGCTCAAATTACCTTTAGTTGCTCCGATTTTATTTACAGTGATTAATGTTTTGGTTTAAAATGAAACCACTATTACTTTTTAATTAGTAATTAGATTGACAAATTGGTGAAAGCACTCCAGACTTGGGTGGTTTTGCCAGTGGTTTTCCGGAGCTGCAGCTCCCGGCAGATGGCAGTGCTGGACTGGATGTAGGTGAGGACCTGCTCTCCTCCAGGCTGGGAAGGGGGCAGAAGCTCAGGTTCACTCCAGGGGTTCGTAATTCCCTAAGTACAGACATTGCAGAAATGGATCTTGGTTTGGTTTGCTTCCCTTTCCTTGGCACCCCAGTGAAGTCTGAAATGGCTGGAGGTACAAACTCACGTAAAGTAATGTAGGATTTTTGTCTTGAGTAATCCTGGTTGAGCTGGCAGAATGTGAAATGCATTTAGAAGAAATGCCCATAAAACACAAAAACCTTTATTAAAAGTCACTAAGATTGGCTTTGGTTGCCCTTAAAGCTTCATGAAGGAATCTGCCCTTATTTGCTCCACATGTCAGTGCATGTTATGGCTGGATTATCAGAAAAGTGAGATCCACTCGTAGGAAATCTTAAAAATAACCTCAAAAGAAAACATCAAATACTTCAGATTCTGTCTGTAACTCAACAGTGCAAATTAAATTAGCTGCTGGACAATGGAACAGGATAAGTAATTAATGAGAATGGAGAAACTCAGACTGCAGGAGCGCTTACAATGACGTTAATGAACCCAATGCTCACCAGGTGTGTTCTGCTTGCTGTAGAAAATAAGTGTTGGTTCAGAGAGTTATAAAATCTACTGGGGGTGAGAAAGAACCTCTGAAGTGCAAAAGGAGAAGAGGAGAAAAGATAGAAAATCTTGACTTCAAAAGTTGTCAGGAAGATGCACAGACTTGCTTTTAAAAAAATTAATGGCCATGTCTGCGAATCCTGGTGAATTTTCTTCTGATTGTGCTGTTAGGGTCTCAGGGATTACTTGCTCATTTTGTGTGCTCTAGTTTCTTCCCAGCTCACAAACGAAAAAGAGAAGGATTTGAGAAGACGCTGGCAGAGTGCCATTCTGTGGGATTTTGATCGGAGAGCTGCCTCGCAGCGATCTCTGACAGAGCTACAGACTGATTTCTGTGGCTGCAGTAGCAAAGCAGACTGAGGGGAGCAGCCTTTTTGTTCTGAAGCGAATTAAACTTGCAGGATGGACGCCCTGGGTCTCCAGCTCCAAGAGGTTTTCAACACATCCTGAATTTGTGTCCCAGCAGGCCTTATTTTGGACTAATCACGCACACGTTCTCCCTCCGAGTGCTGTTACTTGTTTTTTGTTTACTCGCCGGGAGGATCGTCCTTGCCCGGAGTCATAAATTCACAAGTGAAAACATTTACCGGTAACCAACTGCAGATTTGGCTCTTACGTAACCGGGGCTGCTGTGGGGGGCTCTGCCAAATGGCAGCTCCTCCATGGGAAAAGCATTCCCACCCCCTTCTCCAGATGAACCCGTGCCACGGGCTGCGGGCTTGCCCAAGGACCCGTCAGCAGGGAGGTGACCAAGAGCCTCACGCAGCCTCCTCCCCCTGGGCACCCTGGGTGAATCCCACAGGATGAGCTGGGGCTGGGTGCAGCTCATCTCCTGGGCACCCTGGGCTCAGGGCTGGGTGTCACCCAGGGAATGGGAAGGCAGAGATCAGCCCTGCTCGAACCTCTGAGGTTTTGGAACGGGCTTTGCTGTGGTGTGCAAAAGAGAGCACAGAGAGGTCCTGTTCTCACCCCTATGGGCACGGGGGGAATGGATCCTGTAGATCTGAATCCTACAGCTGTGTAATTATTGCAGCTACTGCTACGTGTGGCTGTATGTCAAAAGGGAATGCTTGTTTGCATCTTAGTTGCTTCACGCCTCTCACGCTGCCGTGTCTGAGCAGTAAATCTCAGATCTGACAGCACTGAGTTGTGCAAAACCAGAAAAAAACAAGAGGGAAGGGGAAGGGAAGATTTGTTGGAATCCCACCCTGTGTTCAGCACAGCCTCTGCTCCTCGCAGCTGGGAGGGCTCGGGGTGCTGGGGTTTGCAGCAACCTCTGGGGACACTGCTGCTCCGTTCCCTGGCACACTGCTGGATTCCCAAATCCCAAACCCGTGGTGCTCTGTATTGCTCCGCTGCAGAGCTGGATGTGACCTGAGTGACACAGGCCTTGGCTGGGGCAGTTGTGCACCAAACACTTGGGAGAGTGTGGAGCTTGTCTGATTCCGTGATCCTCAAGCACTAAAAACTTGGCTCTCTCCTGTTTTACGAGTGATGAGAAGGGTGTGAGCCACGGTGGGGTTTTGTGTTATGATGTTGCATAGTTACACCAAAATGAGTGTGCCTCTCTCTGACAGCGCTTTTGGGGTTTTAATTCAGCTCCTAATTAGATGCACCATGAGCAAATTAGGAGTTTGCACAGCTGCCTGTCAGACACCACTGTCAGGAAAGCCCTTTCTCATCTCTGGTGGCTTCCCCTTTGTCACAGCATCCTCACCTTGGGCTCTGTTTTGTGTCACAGATCCCAACAGATTTACCTGCCTTTGAGCTTTATGGACTGTTTCTGTGTGGGAAATTTTAAAGTCCACATTCCCAAGGTCAGGCTCACCTGGGGAAGGGATGGAATGCTGGAGTATTACTTGTGGTGCCAGTTTATTGTCGTGAAAAACACAGTTCACTCACCAGCAGCACTGGAAAATTCTGTTGTTCCCTAATGCACAGTGAGAAGCTGAAAAACGCAGGCTCTCAGTTATTTGGCTTTTTCGAGAATATTGAAATCAATAAACCAGACGTGGGTATTTGAAGTACAGACAAAATTATGTGATTGTGTTTCAAGGTGTAATATTAAACTACAAGGTGGTTGGTTTCGTTTTCCAACACACTTGGGAAGCTTAAAAACAGTGAAAAGTGCTCCTGGCAAAAGCATTTTCTATTTTCTCAGTATCCATTTACACCGAGAATTATCTTTACAACGGAATTCCCATGGCTGTTGGAACTTGAGTATCTTGGAGCAACTGAGTTTTTGTGGCAGCATTCTGGACCTTCCCCTAAAGCCAGCAGCTAGGTAAAAGGCACGTTTCTGAGGCTCATTCTTCCATAAGAGCTGATAAATTATTTTTGTTTTCCCCTGAGCACAGTGCGTGAAATTCTCCCTCCCTTGAGGTGGGGAAATTGCACTGGAAGTACCACCCAGTTTCTGATCCACATTTAGAGTCAGAGGAGACTCTTGTGAAGCCAATGGAAACTGTGTGTGGGGGAAAAAATCCCACCTTGCAAATACTCATTAATTCACCTGCAGATAGCAGAGGATGATAGAAAGCATCAGCAATTAGTGGTAATTTAATCCATCGAATGCCAGTGATGAATTTCCTTGTGAGTTGTTGCTAATGCTGCGTGAAACACATGGAGAGTGTTCTGACTGTTGCTGTTGATGGGCTTTTTCTGGTAGATTTAAGCAATTTAGAAGCTGGGTTTGTGGCATGTGTGGTGCCCATCGCCCATCCCTGAGCACAGCCAGGCTCTGAAATATTCCCGCTATTTCCAACCACCTCGTGTGTGACTCCTGCCTGCCCTGCCGTCCCTTAGAGCCAGGAAATCCAGGGGTTTGATCATGGATCTGTTTATCTGTGATTGGAAACCAGGCTTTAACCAATCTCTGCGTTTCTTCCTACAGAAGAGGGCAGCAAAAGCCATCAACTCCTTTCCTTCCTGCCTCTGTGCAGGAACTTGGTTTAGCATCTTTTCTGATTGATCCACGCAGAGAAAATGGGCAGCATGTGACTGCCTTGAGTATAAACCTAAAAGCATAAGTTTCAGTTGCATGAAAAAAACCCCTGAAACATCAAATGCTGTTTTACACCGATTATTTGGGCTTTTCGTTCAAATGGGGCCTCAAGTATTCCTCTAACGTGGTGTTAGTGGGAGTGCATGGCTTGCATCTTCCCCTTCTTTCTTTCCTCCCATTGACTGGCTCATCCAGAACCTCAGAGAAGTTTTTAAGATACAGTTTCTGTGTGAAATTCAGGATCCTCAAGGGTGAAAATTCAAACAATGTCGTAGCCCAACACGTTGTATGTGAAGTAACACTGTAGTTTCTCCAGGCACAAATGATTCAGATTTACCTCAGAGTCACACATCTTCCTTAGAGATATCTGAAACACCTTAGAGAACTCGGTATAAATAGAAAAGTTAAAAGGCAGGTGCATTTCTGATGAAAAAATGGATTGGATTCAGTCTCAGAGGCTCTTTCACTCCGTGCTGGTTTATTTGGCTTTTCAGGTGTTGCCAGAAATGACCTCCTGGCAGTGTAAAGTCTTTAGGTTCACTTTATTTCCTTTACCTCAATAAGAGAAGAGTAAACTAACATACCTCTAGATTATCTTTCTAGCTGGTTTGGGTTTTTTCTGTCACAAGCTGTTCACCAGGGGCTGCACTGTGGGACATTCTTGCCACTTATTTGAGGTGGCATGCCTTCCTTTCTAAACGGGATTGCTCACTAACAGTTTCTACTCCTTTATCTTGGTTATCAGCAGATGAAATGGAAAGAATGGACCACTTCGTTGGTAGGGAAATGCCAAATTTGTTGCTTTATCCCGCTGTAGGAGGATATTGGCTGTAGGAGATAAAACACTTAGGGCAGCTGGTGCAGAAGATGCAGCTTGAGGCTTGAGCACCAAGCACCAATGAAAGCTGGATTCAGCACAGCAAGATTTCGTAATTTGGCTGCTGGTGTCTTCCTGTAGAAAAGTTGGAACTTTCTGTTCGTCTCATGAGTACAAAATATTTTCATGACCCCAACCCTGGGAAAGTGTAGTAGCCGTCCTAATGAGTCTCACAGATTTGGGAAAGGTTAGGATCTGTTGCATCACGTATTAGGTCTTCTGCTGATGAGGGAATGAACGTTTAAAAATACTCTCGTTTGTCATCCAGTTTGCAGAAAAAAGTGCCCACAGAAGTTACATCGTGACTATAAATCTTGCAGAGAAGTAATGGGCTAATGGTAAATATTACATAATGGGAGGTGTGGGATTTGGAGACGTTACCAGAAAGGCAGACTGGTGTTTGGGCATGAAGGAGGACTTGTTTCACCTCGAGTGGGCAGGAAATGAGGCATTTTCAGCTGAGCAGGCTGTTTAAAAGACCCAGAAAATTTCAGTTCAACTGAGAGATTCAGGAGTAGGAGGCACTTTCTTCTGCATTTCACATCTCCAGGGAAAACACTGTGTGCAGGCACAGAGCAGAGGGACAGACAGAAACCCTCCAGATCAAAGCAACAAAGGTGCTTCTTGGGCTGGAAGGAATAAAAAGGCTCAGTTCTGTTTAAATGATCAGAGTAGAGGGGATCTGATACATGCCGAGGGATGGGAGAACTTGTTACAAGAGAAAGGGCTGCTAATAAATTAGGAGGATAAAAAAAGGGATTGAGTTGGAGGTTATGGAAGCCTCTGAAGGTGCCACATATGGATCTGTTGTGAAAAAAACAAAACCAGCTTTCTAGCAAGAGGGGTGTGCAGCCCAGGCAGGGAAATGGAATAACTGCTGCTTAATAAAAGGGTGCTCTTTATTTCTAGGTGGGCCATGGGTTATTTTTAAATAAGCTTTTAGAAATGAATCTTTTGGGGCAGCTCCTCCACGGCCTGGGCAGGGAGATCCTCCTCTGAAAAGTGTTTCCTCTGGTTTTTCAGGCGTTTGGCCACCCCTGGTGAAGGGAGTGGGGCACGGTATGAGGGTGCATGCAGGAGGTTTGGGTTTGAAGCAAGTATTTAGCGAAGTTCCTTGCTCCGGGCTGCAGAAGGGAGGTGAGGAAAGCCCTGCAGTGATTCCTGCAGAGGTGTTCTCCTGCCCTGCTCCGTCTGAGCCGTGGGGTGGCTGTGCCCTCGTGGTCCTCAGTAAAAGTGATAAAGAAATCCTGCAGCCTGACAGAGTTAACTGTGACAGTGCCAGGGCCAGGCCAGCTGCAAGGGCTGTGCTAAAACGCACCAGGAGAGGAAGTGCTTGCCTTTTTTCCCACTCTCTTTCCATCTCTTACGATTGACAACTCCGTGTAGAAACATTTGATACAGTGATTTCAGGTGCACAGACACCACGAAGCCTGAGACATCTTGGCAAAAGTGCCTTTTTTTTTTTAATGAGCAGCTTATTTTCCCCTTCAAAAGGCTGGACTGAGAGTGAAGAAGTGCATCAGCCATGTCCTACCCGGCATGCTGGGGAAAAAAATATTTGTATGAAATAAATCAAATTCCAGTTGGGGTTTCTGTGAATTGTCACCTCCCAGGGTGAATGGCTTCGAAGGGCAGTCCCTGTGTCCTTGCCATGGCTGTGCTTCCACTGGAGAGGCCATTCCATCCAGCTGGGTGATCAACAGCAGAACAGAGCTGCTGGAAGTGCGAGCCGTGGAACCTCTTGGAATAACCTGTGCTGTCCCAGAGCCAGGGGAGTGTGCTGCTGTGCAGATGTACAGCTCCTGCTGAGGGAGATTATCATTAATCTAATGAAACCCAGCTCGGCAGGGAGCGCTTCTAAAGCTAAAAGTCACTCAAAGTCACACGTCTGCTGTGTTCTGTCGTTTGTTTTGTGGTGACAGCCTGCTTCTTCTGAGGCAATTCCTGTGTGAAGTAATAGCTTGAGCAAATCAAGTAATAGCTTGAGCAAATCAAGTAATAGCTTGAGCAAACATCACTGCTTCATGTGAGAGTGAAATACTGGCTGGGTCAGGTGCCAAGGGTGGAACTCCACCGTGCAGACACAAAAAGGACGTGTTCTAAATCCAGACAGGTCTTTGCAGCATCTGAGTAACACATTTAAGAGCATCAAGGTCTTTCAGAGTCAGGTTTTAAGTAGGATATTTTTTGTTTCTTATCAGTCTCTTTTTGCAGAAATGTGGAACAAGTGAAAAAAGGCAAGTCTTTAAATTACTGTGTGTACAGTATTCTGCATAGCTTCTATTTAAGCATGATAACCTCATCATAGGGGAGTTATCCAGATGATGATTTTTCATTAGCTTGGCTGATTGGGAAGGCAGCACAGCAAATGTTGGCACTGCCAGTTGTAGAGCACGTGAATATTGATAGAGAAATCCCCCCTGGTTTCAGTGGGTTGTGGTTTAATTCCCATAAAATGAAAATGCTGTGCAGGTCTTATCATACGCTTGCTGTTGTTAACAGTAACTCATGGTCTTCCTGGATTTACAAAAGTCTTTTTTAATTGAACTGAAGGATCAATTATTTCTAGTCAGATCTGCCCTTGAAGACTGGGCTCGACTTGAAGTCTCAGCTTGAAGACCAAGCTTGGTTTTTCTTCAACATGTTTGAGTTTGAGATTAGTGTAACAAGACTTTTTAAGTCCATGGGATTCTGGCTGGGTCTGTGTCTTTTGTCTGTGAGTACCTTTACATGCAGCTCACTGGTAATTCCAGTGAACCATCCATTGGGAATATCCTGTGTCTGAATATATAAATATATATATATATATATGCTTTTATATATATATATATATACACTGTGGAACTGTAGGTAGGTGAAGAGGGAAATACATCCGATTTTTCTGTATATTTGAAACATCTTTAGTGACTCTGCTTCCTTCCTTGTCCTTGCCAAAGTTCAGTGAGTGGAGTGAGTTCGTGTCAGGCTGCCTCTATGGCAACTGCATTTTCTCTGGGTGTTTAATTTTAAATATGGATTGTGAAGCAAGAAATGCATAAATATTTCAGGTATTTTGAAGAGACTCTGACGATCAGAGGCCATGCCAGTGACTCCAATAGGCAGCAGCCCTTCCACAGCTCTCTGCTCTCTTGGCTGGCTTTGGAAAGCAGTGTTTGAGTTTCAGGGGGATGGTGGTGCTCCTTTCTTTCCTCCTCTTCCTTACCTGCAATGCAAAAAATCGTCAAAAACAAGCAGCCAAATGTTACCTGGTTTGGGGCATGTTTGTTTTTTAACTTCACACTCCTCAGAGACCCTGTCCTGGAAAGCTTTCAGAGCTGGTTACAGCCATTCCATGCTCCCTGCCAAGAGTAATAAGGCTTAACAGGAATTTTAAACTACAATTGAGTGGAATCCTGTAAAGCAATAACACCAGATGATTTCATTCCTCGGCTTCCCTCTCTAAAATAAAAATAAATTACCATAAGTGTGTGATGAATGACTTTATGAAAAGATTGCCTCTTTCTTTTATTGAAAATGGGAAATAATTCAAGCAGGGCATGGCTGAATTTCCTAGGTAGAGTAAATAAAACGAAAACTAGGTTCTATTTCACAGCAAACACCTGCTAAGAAACTCTTTAGACTTTGTTCTGAAATGTTTGAGTCATGAGTCTAAGTTATTTCTTTAGCGATTCCAAGATAAATTCTTGCAGTTTGTGGCTCAACATTTGGAGAATATTGTGGAATATTATGCATTTTTATAAAAGTTTTTGGCTAAAACGGCTATGAAATGAAATCTCTTTAAATGATTGAATGTCGGATTTGTTTTCAAGCCTCAGATTGCTTAACTTCAGTCTTTACTATTCCTGTTTATTTTCAAAGCTGAAGCCATTTGTTGAAATGTGAATCATGCCAGGGTTTAGCTGTTCGGAGGTTGCCTCATGTTTAAGTAGAAAGACTGAATTTAGAGGAATAGCATCTCACTAATTAACAGCTCATGAACAGTTTGGTTATCTCACTAACACATGCGTGCAGTGGACTTGGAGTAGAGACTAGAAGGGTCTGCCTTGGGCTCTCTGTGGTTTCCCAGTTCCATTTCCTCTCTCAAAGAAGTACCAGTTGCTGATATTTGTTAGGGCAGGCCTTGGGGGAAGTTTAATCTCTGTGGATGGCCAAGTTTCGTTCAGATTTGAAGAAACTTGAGTATTATTCTAAACTTATTTTCCACTGTCCAAGAGGCAGCTTCACTATAATGCAGCCAGGATAATTCTATTTAAATTAAATGTGCCATGTGATGTCCAGCAATGCATTTTCCTCACCTGTTACTGCATCAGAGAGAAAATCCAGGAGCTCGTTCTGTTCCCAACAGAACTCGACCGGAACAATGCTGTTAAATTCATGGGGACCAGAATTGGAGCTTTAAATATTTTTTGCAGTGGCAAATCTTTAGTTTTTCGGAGAGGCATTAAAGCTGTCTGTTGATGTGAGCTGGGTGCTTTCCTCCTGAGGCACGTGTGGTGTTACCCCTGACTGTGAGACCTTCATTGGCACCAATGTCCTGGGTTTTCCCATAAAACACGTCCAGAGTCTTCAGAGCTTTCAAGAGGTGATGTTCACATTCCTCTTACGGGATTCCTGAACAAAACTGGAAGGAGAAACAAGTGATCAGCCATGTTTCTGTAAATTAGGTTTATGTTTAACTTCTGCTTTTAGTACTGGCAAAAAGTTTTGGCGGCACTGAGCCGAGTGTGCACCTCCTAGAACAAAACAATGGATTCCCAGCTTCATCTTTCCTGTGTATTTATTGCAGGAATACAGTATAAATAATAATAATAATAATAATACAAATACTTTCTTCCTTGTTTTCTTCTTACCAATTGCATGCTTACACAGAATTAATGGTTGGGCAGGATTTTCCTGTGTGATTCCAGTAGAAACACTTCCTTTGCTTTCTGCCATCCATTATCCATATCCTAAAGATAACCTTAAGAAATATCCTTATTCCTTATGAAATGCTGCCCAAGGCAGTGTTTTCATTTGATTTTTATGAAGTTTGGTTCTTTCACTATTGAAACCAGTGGTGAAATTCTTCTGGACCACAGTGGGAATAACCAAGGATAAATTGTTAATATTTGAATTAATATTGCTTTCACTGCTGAGGGAGGTTTCATGTAACCCAATAGCATTTTGTTAGATGTTGAAAATGGACAAAGTTACTCTTCTTTACCACTTGAGGTGATCTTCTGTGGTGTTCTGGTTTTGAACTGTGCAACAAATTTTTCCTTGTGCGAGAAAAAAAGCGGGGAACATCCTCTAAGCTTTGGCCTGAGCAAAGAAAACGCAGGGAGACTGATCCCGTATTCCTTTAACAATTTCAGAGTGTTAGAATAATTCCCTTTTATCAACAGATTCATCTTTTTTGTTTAACTTCTCTTTTATTCCAAAGCAGATACATGCTGCCTGAGGGATACAAGGGATGGATTCCTAGAGGAATATCTGCTTGTAAGGCCTGGGAGGCTGGATCAGTGAATTTAATTCTACCACAGCAATCCTGGTGCATGATAATGCTCCTAAGCTCTCCTTCACTTTAATTATTGCATCCCCAGTTAGTCTAGAGGAAGGAAAACTGATTAGGAAACCAACCAGGCACTCAAAGATTTGACACCAGCAGTCTCCAGTACTCTGATGCTTTAAAAACAATGTAAAGTTTCTAAGCACAGTGCTCCCAATAAACCAGTTTTTCTAGATAAGCTACATGGATAAAGATGAACCTGAGTGGTGGTTAGGAAGCTGTGCACATGGAAATGAATTTCCACGGGCGCTGTTGACTTTGAGAGCGAGGTTGTGCCTGTTTAATAGGGCTCCTTTTATATTATTTAACAACTGTGAAACGTGGGCTTCAGAATGTTTCATCATTTCAGTGCATTTTCCCTTCGGTGCTGGAAATCGCGTTATGCTTTTTACTGCAAAATACTGTGGGATGGAATGAAGAATAGAAGGATGGCAAAGAAGGGGAATTGTGTGTGTAATAGGTAGATTTAATTAGTATATTTGTGTATTTTCAAGACATTGAAGGCAATACAGGAAGTTTTCTATGGACATTGATTACAGATACAGATATCCTTGATTTTCTCTCCCTTTTTTTTTTTCCTGCAGGGCCAAGGCTTTTCGTGGAAAAAAGGTCCATGGAGAGTACGACATAAAGGTGGAACAGGTAACTGACTTAACCTGAATGTTGTTTTTATATTTGTGCATTTATAGAAACACCTGTATTTATATAATACCTCCCTGGAGGGATTGAAAACTCATGTGGATGTGGCACTTGGGGACGTGGTTCAGTGGTGGCCTTGGGTTAATGGTTGGACCCCATGATCTGAGAGGGCTTTTCCACCCTGAGTGATTCCATGGTTCTCTGTGCATACATGTAAAGATGGATTCACAATCTTTGTACCCCAGACCCCTCACAGCTCAGGAGATGTGATGGTTTTGGCCGGGGCAGAGTTACTTTTCTCCCCTGTAGCTGCTGTGGGGTTTGGTTTGCTCTGCTTCCGCTCACAGCTTTGGCTTTATCTCTTAAATTCTGTTTATCCCAACCCAGAGTTTTCCCACTTTTACCCTTCTGGTTCCCTCCCCATCCCTCTGGGTGGGAATGAGTGTGGGGCTGAGCTGCCAGCTGGGGTTAAACCACAACAACTCTTTTTTGGCACCCAATGTGGGCTCTTCTTAGAGGATTTTGACCATAATTTTCACAGCATGAAAAACATCTTGTATTCAGAAGTTGTTGCTTAGAGACTGTGAAGCTCCCAGACACTCCATGAATTACGTGTGGCAGTTCTGTATCACTAATTCCCCACTCAGGAATATAAATGTGCTCTGGGTGCAGTGCTACCATGTGAGGGTTTAAAAAAAACCCCATCATAACAAACAGTAATAAATCTGGAGATATAATTTAGAATGGAATTATGGCCATTTTATTTAAGCTGAAACTAGGGCTTTAAATAAGTCTTTTCACTGCTTTTGAATCTTGAATTCCTCAAATGGGTGCTGCTGTAAGAAGCATCAGCCCTTGGGTTGTTTTGTCATTGGATTTTCAAGGAGTGAGGGAAAATTATCCCTGTATGGATCCAGCTGATCTAAATTCACTGTAGTGGTGCAGCACCCATTCTTAGCACCACTGAATATCTGATGCCCTTGGCTTGGGAGCCCGGAAAGCTTTGCCAGGGGTCTTCAGGGGTACTGAGGGAGAGGCAGGAAAATGAAAACAACTGATTTGTTCCCTCACACCTAGATCAGAGCAGGCAGCTGACAGCACACACCCCATCTCTTTGATAGGAGCAAAAACTCGGGGTAAACCTGGAATTTCCTTCCTGTGCTGTGCTGTGGGACCAGAACTTTCATCAGAGAGAGACTGGAAGTTTCTGAGCCACACAAACTTTGTAGCACCTCAGCACGGCGACAATCAAACCCAAATAACAACAGTCCTGCTGCTAATACCATTTCTTGTAGCACTAATTATTTCATTTGCACGCTGCCTTTCTTAACATACAATGTCTTCTATCACGTCCTAAGCTTTTAAAATGATTTATTAATTGGAGATATCCGTTCTCAGTCCCGGATTGCAAATGATTCTTTGACGTTTTCAGCACGTACAGCAACGTTTCATTCTCTCCCCATTTGCACCGTTTTTGCAATAAACTTGGAAGTGTCCCCTGTGCTTGGAGCGCTGTCCCAGTGATCCCAGGAGGTGTCTGGGTTTGGTGAGGAGAGCTCTGTGCTGGAAACCAAGCACACACTCGTGAGCCGGAGCGGTGGGAGGAGCTGTTCAGCACTGCCTTCACTGAGCACCAGAGTGTGAAAGCCTCCCAGACCTGACGGAGGAAGACTTGCAGTGATACCATTTTTCAAGAGGAGACTAATGAGAATTGTGACACTCTCTATTCTGTGCTGGTGTCCGGGACTGCAAAGACACTTTTATTTATCCACCAGAAGACAGTTGGCTGCATTTCAATTCTTCTGCTGGGTAATGTTATTGTAAAGTGCCTTGAGAGTCTAAGCTGGTGAAAGGCTGGGGATAAATGAAAAACATCCTGTCCTTTCCTTTCAAATAACTGGAGATTCAGAGTATGGGAGCGGTTCCTTTCAAATTCCACATTTCCAGTGTGAGAAGACTTTTGAAAAAGTGCTTTAATTGAGAATTTTGTGAGACAATTGTTCATTGGCACCAGCTCTTTTAAAAAGAACGGCAAAAGCACATAAAGAAAATAGAAAGGGGTAAGCAATAAGAGGAGACACAAAATTCTATAAGAAAATGTGATTTTAATTCTGCTTTTGTACCATTTTTTCAAAAGCTTATGTCAATGTTGAGCCTGTATTAATCTCTTTGATAACATTGTGCAAAGCAAAAATACAATCCCTACACTTCTGTGCAGACATGGATGAGTAAATCCCCTTGCTACTGCCCCACAATCCATTCCCACATTTTTTTTACCTTTTGCTCTCTTTGGATCAGAACCTTTTCAAATATGATGTGTCATACTTGACAAATCCTGCTGGATCAATGTCCTCTTGGTGCTCATCTTATTTCAAATGTATACTGTCAGCACTTCAGGCTTGAAATAAGGCAGTTAGGAAAATCAAGGTAAAATAAACCAGACTGACTAATGGGAGTCTTCTTTTCACAGGCAGAATTTTCAGAAATCAACTTGATAGCCCATGCTGATGGCAATTATGCAGTTGATATCCAAGTAATTCGAAATGGCACAAAAGTGGTCAGGTAAGAAAAACTAAATAAAATAGCAGCAAAAAGCATCAAATGGCATCATGTGCAGATGGGAGAGGTGCTGAGGGGTTTGCTTGTGTTTGTGGATTTTGAGTGATGCCCCTCAGGGAAAGCAGAAAATAAAATATCTGATCTGTGACAACCTTTTTGTGACAGCGAGGACACATCTGGATATTTTAATCCTGGGGAAAATGGATTTATTAAGGGAATGAAGTGCAGAATGAAGAATACATGGTTGGGAGTTCGGGTTATTGATTTGGGTTTTATGTTTGCTACAGAAGGACACAGGCTTGGTGATTTTGTACCTGCCAGACTTTCCCAGAATAGCAGAATTTATTTCCAGCCTGGAATATTTTCAGTTGGAACAGACCGAGTCATAACACTCCTGTCAGGGCAGTTCCTGGAATATTTCTGCCTGTTTGAAACATTTCAGTCCGAACACTTCAGATTTCCCAACAGCTGTTCTGTCTAAAAAGGCTGATGCCAACTGAAGGCAGGGTAAATTTAAGTTGTTTTTTTCCGTGAGGACATCAACAGCCTTGTAAATGTGAGGGGAGAAAACAAGGCAAAGTAAAAGCTTAAGGAAGTATTAGCAAAATTAGATCAGCAAAATTATTATATTGGCAAAAATATTGTCAAAATTCTACCCTATATTTTATTTGAATTCTGAGAATTGCTCCTATTTGGCCGGGTGCAGTGACTTGTGAGGGAAGTGCAGCAGTTGTTTGGCTGAACAATTGAATTTAAAGGTAGAGCCACACAAGCGAGTCCTGGATCTTCATGGTTTGCAGAACATCTCTCCAAATAAAAGATCTGAGAACATCTATTCATTCACGTAAAAAAAAAAAACCCAAACAAAAAAAACCCCCCAAAACCAGGAAAAAATATTCAAAATAAGTTTATGCTTCAGAATTCCAACTCTTTAATCTCTGGCATGTTTTAAAAATGTTGCAGTTTAATACAAGAACAATGATCTCATGCCAAATCCACAAGATTATTTCCTTAGAAGAGTAAGAGATTTGATTTTTCTTAGGGTTGGTGGAATTTTTTACCCAATGATGGAAGTTTTGGAGCCAAGAAATCTTGATCCCTGCTCCCTGGTGGCTTTTCTGTAGTATTCCAAAAAGGATTCCAAAAAGTATCGAGGCCAAGTTACCATCAAAACATGTCAGGAGAAAACAAGGGCTGGGAACCTCCAGAAAACAACATCTCCAAAGATTTGCAGTTCGTGAGAAAACTTGGCAAAAGTGCTGCTTGTGTTAGGAAACAAAGGACCCTTGTGCCATCAGATAGCTCTGAGAACGAGGTAACAAGGGGTTTGATAATATTATAGTGTTATGGGTAATTTATTTACCCCTTTTCAAGTACCTGAAGCTGATAATTTTCCCTCAAATCTGGTGTGAGATACCCGGGGGTGTGTGTGATTTGTGGTGTGAGGTGCAGACATGATGGGAATTCTCTGTTTCTGTGATAACTGGAGATATTTGTTATCCGTTTGAGGTCCAAGGTGACCTTGTGGCGCAGATTTAGGAGCAATTAGTTAGCAAAATCATAGAAATTTAAATGACAAAATTTTGCTGGTTTAGTTTAGGAGGAAAAACAATATTGAACAGGCACCAACTTGTTTGATTTTCATGAATGAAAACCCTACCATGAAAAATTATATTTTGTGTAACATAATGCTGAGATTTTGGATCGTGATGCTTGAGCCAGAATGAAACTTTTTCTCCCAACCTCCTTCTGTATGCAGTCACCTCATGCAGCATTAATTACAGAAATAGAACAATTATGGGGACGTATCAGAATCCTTTGAGGAGCTTTTGCAAAGCAAAATGTATTCCTTTGTTTTAATGTTTAAAAAGCACATTCCCTCCATTCCCCAACTGTTCCATTAAATTGGTCTCTGAAAGGACACTTTGTGTTCTTTTCTTTGAAACCACAGCGCTGTCTGGGATGTGTTATCCCCTTATTTTAAGTGATAAAAGTTGCCTCTTTCTTTCACTGAGGGATCTGCAATTTTGATAAAGGCATCATTACTCCTCCAAGTATTATAATCCTGCTGGGCCAGTAAATTGGATTTCCATGTTCCAAACTCTTGGCATGGCCCATGAAACCTAGATCATGGCATCTCGGAGCTGTGCTGCAGATATTTTCTATTTTTTAGGACTCCTGTTTGAAGGCAAGGATTTCTTTACAGGTTTTGCTCATTGAGCTTCAGTGCCATTTCAATGACTCTTGGCAGCAAATCTATAATGTTGCTTTTGCCAAATCAGGCGAGTTTGGGGTTATTTTTGTGGGTTTTTTTTTTTTACAGTGGCAGTGGTAAAACACTGGCACAAGGTGCCCAGAGAAGCTGTGGTTGCTCCATTCCTGGAAGTGTCCAAGGCCAGGTTGGAAGGGTTTGGAGCAACCTGGGATAGTGGAAGGTGTCCCTGCCTTCCACTAGAAAAGAAAATGAGCTTTAAAAGCTCCCTCCCAACCCAAACACTTCTATGATTCCGTGATTTGAAATTTAAGAATCCAGCTAATCCACTTTGACTTCTGCATCCAGGCTGGGGTCTCAGAACTGCTGAAGCAATTTTAACATGGATTTTAATTGTTTTGTTTTTGTTCTACCAGACTGAGACTTCCGAAACATTTTGTAATCTTCAGAGTGTCTCACTCCAGTAAACAGCTTGTATTTATTCAAGACATGTAAATAATTTCACCAATTTACCACGCTAATTTAATTTACCCTGCAGTTATACCTCTTTTAGGAGCTTGAGATCTTCAAGCTAGTCAGGGTTTTTTTGCCCTATAAAATTGGAATGCAGGAGAGACTCTTTCACCAGTCAAATTTAGGAGTGAATTGTTCTGGAGGCTCTGTCCCGTTGTTTTGTGTTTTCTGTTTTCCATAACCTTCTCCAGTAACAAAATGTCAGGGTTGGAGTAAGGTGAAGATGGTGTCAGATTGTTGGCAAAGGTGCAGGGTGATAGGCAGGAAACCAGGGAGAGTAGCAGGGGAAATGCTGATCAGATACCAGAGAGAAAATGGGGAAATGCAGCTGCAAGTTTAGAAATGCATCTTGACGAGTCTCTTGATCAAATGCTCGGTGATTTTCTCCATTATAGTCTGATTCCTTTGGCCAGCAGTGTGGTTGCTTCATCTCTTACTGTCCTTAAAACAGCCTGACAAGGGTTGTAAAAAAAAATTGTTCCCCAAAAGCCCGAGTTTGTGGCAGAGCTCTTTGCCTGCTTTAGCTTCGCTTGTCACTGCTCAGAAGCTGAAGAACACAAACTAGGGACATACCCAGAGGTTATAGGTGTGTTTTATCTTCCAGCAGCAAAACAACCTGGAATCCATGATAATTTCTCTCTCCTCTTAAAGGAGCCCCATTACTGAGGGGATGCTGAACAGGTTAAGGATGATGCAGGTTTTCCTAAAGGCATCATGACTCTTTCCATCTTCTATCATTTCCCTTTGAGTGCTCTTCCCACCCTTCCCTACCCACCCACCGGCCGTTTGTCCCCCTCTGCACCCTTTGCTGTTGAAGGAAAACCAGTTTGCTGGTGGATTAGCAGCGCTGTGTCTGTTTCCTGGCAGGTCATTCCGGCCTGACTTCGTGCTGGTGCGGCAGCATTCCTACAGCATGGCCGAGAACGAGGACTTCCGTAACCTGATCATCGGGATGCAGTACGCCGGCATCCCCAGCGTCAACTCCCTCGAGTCCATCTACAACTTCTGTGACAAGCCCTGGGTGGTGAGTGCTGCGCCTGGAAACTTCCTGGGCCTGGGAATTCTGCTGCTGCAAAGCCTTTCTTTAACTGCCTGTTTCCTGCCCCTTCACGAACGTCGGTTATCAAACTTCCCTCGCCGAGTAGTGAAACCGTGGAAAAACTGAAAACCGAACTAAGATATTTAAATTTCTTTTTTTTTTTTTTCCCCAAAGAGCCAGTGTGGGGACAGAGAGGAAAAATCTTTGTAGCACAAATAGAGGAATAAGTGAGGCATCCAACGGAAGGCCTCCCCACTGCTAACACGCTTCCTCAAAGTGAGGAAAGAGTGTTTATTCACAATTTGTCTGGGAAAAGCAAGCTGAGAATATTTCTCATATTTGTGGCTTTGAACATAATTCGAACAGGCTCTAGCCAGTGTTTTCCTCATTCCTGTGAAATTTTTGGGGCTATGCATTAGCAAGGAAATCTGAAGCGACTCGTTTCCTCATCTGAAAGCCCTTTTCATAATCCTGTGCCTCTGGGGTGGGAGTTGGTCCTTTCAGTTACCCCTGGAGCACTGAGGTACCCTGGAGAGCCACTGATCTCTGCCACTTTCAGTGGAGAAGCCAGTGCAGTTTTTCTTGACGTGCTTTGTAGAAATGGAGGTAGAATTTGGTGATCCTTTTGGTTCATAAAGAACTAAACATGAGCAGCAACAAGTTAAAATGTGGTGCTGTAAAAGGTGATGTTCCGCTGCTCCTATAATTCCATTGTCTAACAGCTAACACAACTTTAAAAAATCCCACTTGCTATAAATAGCAAAAACTTCACTTTGTCCTCAGATATCTGGGTGAGAAAAGAACAGTTGTCAATATTTGTCACACTGCAGGGAGGTTTTACAATACCATTTATTGCCTTGAAGATGTTTATTTTTTAATACTCACTATGAAAATCCCTCCAAACAATTGTCAGCACTTTTTAGCATACACCTCTTGCAGCTGATTTTATTATCCTTTTATGCTGCAGTAAACTGCTGAGGGGGGGGATAAATAATTGATAAAGCATTTACAACTTCTCAGTACATACTGTACCTTGCTGAATTCATTATCTTAGTGCACCACATTTTCCAGCTGCGTGGCATTTCCCAGTGCTTTGATGCACTGGGTGCAATAAAGCTGGGTGGGGGAGCAAAGCCAGTAGCATTTAGATGCAATAAGGACGCAATAAAAAGTAAAGGAATAATTCCTCCTTACAGACTGTGTCTTTATCGCTTTGCCACTGCCCTTCAGTGGGTCCTAGTGAGGAGCGTGGGCTTTTAGTGTGAGCACAGAAATAGTTTCTGTACAAACTGATGGGATTTGTTTGGCTGTGTAACCTGGGATATCCTGCCTTGTGTTCTTGGGGGTGCTGGGGGATGTAGAGACAACTGTGTATATCCCAGAGCATCACGAAATCCTCGTCAGATTTAGGAAAGGAAGAACTCGTGGCCCATGGAGGGGATTTTTGGGATGTCCTGTGCAGGGCTGGGAGCTGGACTTCAACGGCCCTTGTGGGTGCCTTCCAACTCAGGATAGTCTGGGATTCTATGAACATTCCATCCAATGGGATTCCAAAGGGATTCCATTGCCTACCCATGCCCAGAATAGATGCCCTGAGGGTAAAAATCATGTTTTTAACCTTAGACTCAGCCAACTTCATGGATGTTTAGATACTGCAGCAGAATCCAGGCACTGCTGGTTTTGCCAGTATCACTGTCTGCCTTGTTTGGTTGGACCAGCCTCTCGTGTGCTCCCTGCCTGGGTGAAATCCCCGCTGAAAACTGTTGTGGATGCCTGGGAATGCACTCAGTCTGCTGCTGCCTGCTAAAACCAAGGGTTTGTGCTCCTGCATGGCCATGGGCGTGCTTGGATTCCCCATCAATTAACCCCCTCTTCACAGCATGGCAGGGATTTCTTCCTGCACAATCCCTTTGTCAGCACCAGTGACCTGATACCTGTGTGAAAGCTCTCTCTGTAAACATTGCAAGTGCAAAAGCCCCATGGAAAACTGGGAGGCAGAACGCTGCATGAAGCCATAAGTAACAACCTTTATTAATTCATGAGAAATAGATTGACTTTCCTGCAGGTAAAATTTGGGGTGGCAGAAGGGAATTACAACTTTGATAACAGCAGGGGGAAAAAAAAAGGGGGGGGTGTGCAATGGAGTGGGCCTTAAAAAGGTGGGAAATTATTGAGTTAGCCATGGGCAATCAATCTTCCTTACATCAGAGCAAAATTAGGAGGAGTATAGAACTGCTGGGAGGGGAAGCTGGGGAAGTGAAACTACTTCTGTCAAATAAAATGAGAGTTAGAACTCAACGTACAAGATCTTTGGGTTTTAGACCTTTTTGGTTCTTCACAGCGTCAGGTGTTTGGTGTTTTTGGAGCACACAGCTCCAGATGTACAGCACCTTTTCAGCTCCGAGGGCAGATTCACACTCTGTGCCACAAACTTCCTCATGTTTCCAGGAAAGCTCTTTCTGTCCTCTGGCTTTCTGTGCCTTTGCCAACAGACAGCGAGCAAATCTGTATTTGATCTGAGGTGTATTATTGAAAGGTGGGGTGTGCTGGGACGATTGCCAGGAACATACTGAGAACAGGTCTTAAACCTTATGTTCTCTGATGTCAGGGCATGCACAGCTCCTCCAAAGGCACAGCAGAAGTTCAGAGCACTGTGAGAAGCTGGGCTGTGAGCAACCAGGGGGAAGAAAATGCTGGAATGAGTGTGTGTGGGGAGATGTTTGTGCGCTGAAACATGTTCAGGGCTTGGGGTGGTTACAGTGCTCGGGTTATTTCACTTCTGTGATAACACTTAGCACTTAGCTCATGGAAAATTCATGGCCCTGGCTCGGGATGGATTTCATTTAAATGCTAGTGAGAATGTCAGAAAGCTGGGGGGAGAGCAGGAGTTTTATAAATAAAGACTAAGTTCTTTATTGCTGAGCTCATGCAGAGCTGTGGAGGAACCGTTTTAAGGTTCATGCCCTCCCTGAAGAATTATTATTGAAACATTAGAATGTTTCAGTGCAGGGTCGTGCTGCAAAGGAATAGTCTTGGGCATGAAATAACCCAATCAAACGAGACTAAAATTTTACCTGGTTCAATTTACAGCTACATTGAGTTAAGGTGAGGCAAAAACATCCACTGTCCTTGTAGGATTCCCAATCCACCTCAGAGTTTTACTCATGTCTAATGGGGTGCAGATCCTGCTGTAGAGCCTCTATGAAAAGAATAAGCAAAGAGGAAGAAAAAGAGCATAATTCGTTACCCAAAGTTAATATTTGATATCATTTAAATTATCTGTTTTCCTTTAGAAAATGTCATTCGGGAAATGGGGGAGACTTCCCCTAACTGAGGCTTAGGAGCTTGTATGCAAACTTTCTCATAATGCATGATGTCATTGTCCCTGGAGGGATTTCAGATTTAAGTTCCACGTAGATGTGGAACTTAAGGACAAGGATGAGTGGTGGACTTAGAAGTTCATGGTCCGTGCCTGGTCTTGGAGATCCTTGAGGGCTTTTCCAACCTAAATGATTCTGTGGTTCTCTGTAGGTGAGTGAAGGAAGGAATTGTGGAGGCCAGAAGGAACTGGAAAATGTGATGATGATGTCGGTGCTTGCAGCATTAGGTAAAATCTCATTATTTAGACTGGGGAAATAATATTTTTAAAAGCCCAACAAAACAACACGTATTAAAACAATACAAAACGTGATTTTCCAGTGTCCTGGGATGAAGTTTTAAAAACCAATTATTCTTCCCTGCATGCATCCCTTGGCGTGCTTGTAATGACTGATGTGAAACTTGCATGCTGAAGGGTTTCCTTCAATTGAACCCTGCTGGATTTTAGCTTCGGTGGGCTTTTCCAACGATAGGGGTGCAGCTTTTTTGGAACACCCCAGGTCATTCTCTGCCCACCCCACTGTGTCCAGCAGATTGCTGATAAGTGGAGTCAGGCAGGGAGGTGGAGTTGAGTGAAACCAAACAGACAAACTGATTTACTTGTCAGGCGCTGCAAGGTTCAGTGTCCATGGCTGCTGTAGATAGAATATAGGGTTGGGTTTTGTTTCAGTTAAACCTGACTGTGATGTGCTAATTGCAGACATCACAGGGGCTGGATTGGTACTTCCAGGTCCTTTCTGACAGTGATAAACATTTCAGCCCTGCAGAGACTGCGGAATTGCTGCACTTGTGTAGAGCAGCTCTACATGACTGAAGAGGAAGAAAACCCTCACAAAATCCTACCGGTTCCATGAGTGCAGCTCTGGTTCCTTTGGTGCAGAGGAAAAGCATCCCAGCCCCTGCAGCTGGCTGCACATCTGTTCTCCTGGGAGCGTGTGTGTGCCTTGGGAGGCTGCAGGGGTGGTGGGGAGGCTTCAGGGATCTGCTGATGCCTTAATCACACGTTCACTCTGCTGAAGGAGGGGGCACAACCTACACTGACCCTCATTTGTGAGCGCTGTGACCCTATTGAGCTGTTGCCAGGGTGGTGGAAGGGTCCGTATTTAGCTGGAAGTACGGAGGGAGGGAATCCCGGAGGGATTTGGGATCCCCACGTGTGCCGAGCTCGGGCAGAGCTGTCCCAGCCGGTGGAGAGGCAGCTGAGCTGGCTCTGCAGGGATGGCAGGGGGTGCTGAGCAGCTTGGCCCCAAGCAAAGGGCAGTGCTGGCACAGAGACACTCTGCTCCATCGCTCCAGGGATGTGGGAACAGAGGAACCAGCGAGGAAGGGTTTTCTGGGCCAAAGCTGGCAGGGAGGGAGGCAGAGATACCCGTGAGTGTGTGAAGAGAGCTGGAAGGTGCTGGTGTTCCTCACACAGAGCTCCAGATGGGAACCCATCTTGTGCTGAAACACCTTCAGCTGTCACACTCTGCTCCCTTGCAGGAATTTATTGTTATTAGGGCTTTTAAAGGTTAGAGGAGTGCCACAGAACACTTTGTTATGCCAAAACTTATTTCCTTGCTCACCCGCAGCCATTCTGAGGGAAGGCTGGGTATGGCTCTTCCTTTTGTCAGATTTGGTAGTACTGGAAATCTCACAGTTGTTGTTTGTTTCTTTTCCTACACTTTGGGAGCAGACAGCCAAATATTTTTTGCAAATTTGTTGATATTTTCCTTGCTTTGCTCCTCTTGCCAAGCTTACACAATTCTGTGACTTCATGTGCCGTGTTCTGCTTTGCATTTCTTTTGCAGATGCTTTTCTACTGATCTGTCTTCGTCCTTCTACTCTAACTGGACATTTAGCTTCTCTGTTTTTACCTTGCTTCCTTGGAAGGTCTGTTTTAACTGCCCTTCCTTGCTGTTTGATGGTTTCTAGTGCCCTTCCCCACCTTGTTTTCTCCTCCGTGTGTTGTTGCTCCAAGTTGGTCTCCTGTTCTTTTTCCACTCCCAGTTACACTTTCATAATCTTGAGCAACAGATTGGGGCACTGGCAGGACATTTTTCGGGACTCTGCAGGGAGGAGCAGAAAAAAAGAGATGAGCTCTGCTCCTTCCAGCTTCCTGTTGACACAAATTATTGAAGCCATGCTAGTGGGAGACACAGCCACGCAGAGGAGATTCAGTTTTGTGTCAAAGCATCTTCTGGAGAGCGAACAACAAACAGAATGAATGTGTGCAAGAAGAGAAGCATTTTGAAAGGCTATTTACTGTAAATCCAGGAGATTTTCAGTGCTGTTCCATGTTGGGTTTAAGGAAAGCAATTCAAGACGTTTGTTTCCCTGTAAGAAAACCTGCACTCGTTACCAAAAGTCAGATTTGTACAATAATGCTGAGCAATGGGGTAGAATTTGGCTGGTTATTGCTGTCTTTTATGTGTCAGAGGGGATATTCTTAAAGGTCAAGGCTGGAGAATGCTTACCTGCACTCTGGTTTCAGCTCAGACAGGGAAGACATTCAGGGATGCTCGAATTCAAGTCTGCCAGCATGATAAATGTTAGAAACATCGAGATGTATTTTAGTCAGTTTTATGCACTTCATTTGGTCAAACCTGCAGCCAGCACTGAACTTTCTTGATGTTGCAGCCACTCTGGCAAGATTGATCTCCCTGACAGGTACAGGCAGGGCAGCCAGAGGAGTGAAGTTGCCTTTTCCTGCCCTTTCGCTTCAGGAAGCTGCTGAAGCTCCTTTCTCTGCCCCCAGGACTGGGGCAGGAGCTGCCTTCTCTCCCAAGCAGGGCAGAGTTGCTTCCTGAGGCACTGGACACCAGGACCTGGCTGGCAGGGCTTGAACAGCCCCGTGTGATGACGTGTGGCAATCCCTGTATCAAATTCCATGTGCCTAACAGCAAATATTTGCAGCAGTGGCCAGTTTTGTGGCCTTTATTCCCGTGAAGGGAGTTGGATTTACAGAAGGGTATTGGATTTACAGATTTCAAGTGAAGGCAGAGGTCTGTGTACCTCCAGGGCAGCCAGAGAACAAACAAACAGGTGCTTTTCCTCCGAGCAGAACTTTCTCAAGAATAAACAACCTGCAGTTTAATTCTCTGTCAGCCAGGGAAGATTTTGGCCTCTTTGCCCACTGTGCCACTTAAAGCAAAACATGTTGATGGATTTCTAGTGCGAGAGCTGAAAGTAAATTCACAAAACTGTGTCAGAAGGAAGGTGAAAACGTGGTAAGCTTTTTGGTCAAAAGAAAATTTAACACCAGGTTTGAACATTGAACTGGAGCAAAATTCATAATTATAAGTTTAAACACATAACCAGAAATCTAAATACATTAAACCCAGTAGTGTGTTTGCTCTTTGCACCTCTTTCCAGAGCTGGTTTAGTTTAATCTAGGCTTGGAATAGGAAGGGACTATTCCAGCCTTCCTTACTGATTTTGCTTTCCTAAATTAAGTAAGCCCACTTGAAATTCCTGTTTAAAAAAAAAAAAAAAAAAAAAAAAAAAAAAAAAAAAAAGAAACC